>JALGQZ010000012.1:15121558-15614058 GCA_023105745.1 Austropuccinia psidii | reverse complement strand
AAATTCTTTTTTTTTTTTTTAAAAAAAAAAAACAAAAAAAAAAAACATTAAAAAAAAATAATTTAAAAATTCAATTAAAATTTAAATAATATATATTATCATCATATATTTTAAAAAAACATAAAAAAGGTTTTTTTATTTTTTTTTATTTCATTTTTTTTTATCTATTATCTATTATTTAATAATTTTTTCCTTTTCTTTACATAAAAAAAAAAATTCATTATTTTCTTTTTTTTTTTAAAAAAAAAAAATTAAAATAATTTTATATATATTTTTTTTTTTTGAAAAAAAAAAGGAAAAGTAAAAATTTAATGAAATTTGAAAATCATAATAATAAAAATTATTCTTAGAATATTTAAAAAAATAGTCAATTATAAGAATTTCAAAAAGATATTAACATTAAATAGAACTTATTCTCTCATTCACAAATCTATTGGTGGTTCATTCAAAGGTACTCCTGTCATTTTTGATAGTATGGAAATCATATAAATATTCATCTGGTCATTCATACTTTGCTCCTCTGTGGGAATTTGTGTTTTGTGTAGATGTCATTCTTCTTCCCTCTCATCATCTTGTTACCTTTGCATTTGATCTCTTTCTTTAGCATGAGAATTAAGGGTGAGAGTATGTTTTGAATGTTTGTATTCATGTTATTCATGAAATTGTGATTGCAGCATGTGGTTCCTATGCTCATGCTTTATGATTGGACTAATGAGTTGTGCCGACAGAATTGCCAAGGTGTTGGAAACTTGGTACTGATCCAAGGAACTTCTTGGTGCATTTAATAGTTTCCTGAATCTTGATTAACATGTTCTATTGGGTCTCTCTGTAATGAATCTCCATAGTCACTAGGCAACAGACCTATTTTCTTGTCAATCTCTTCTGTCTGTGTGACTTATTTCATTGTCATTGCCATTTCTTGTTTGTGTAAAATCACTGGATTCCATACCAACCTCATTGGCCCCACAATTTCTCCCATTTATTTCCTTCAGTAACTCATACACCTGTAAAATTATCCATTTTAGTAATATGTCTCCATTATTAGGAAATATGACTTACCTCCATGGTCATATAATGAAAATTGAGTTGCATGTATAGGTAACCCTTGCCAGTTGACTCACAAGAGTCCTTAATAATCTACCATTTCAATTGCATCAACCCCAGCTTGTTTGTAATAAGCTAAAAGGCTTACCTTATATACTGTAATTAAGGCCTTATAATACCTTTCTGGTGCTTAAAAACACAGATCTCTCAAAAGTGAGAAATTTTTCTTATGATTTTCATGAGTCTTGAAAAATATTTCCCATGGAATAAAACCAGCTGTAATCCCATCCATGTTGAGGAAATCCATCTGAAAATCCCTCATCATTTCCAATAACTGGAAAGTACTTTTGTAATTTCAAAAAACTGGGTTTTGCAATTGCATCCTTGGTTTTCTTGAGCTAGATGTCTTTCTATTTGTTTGAGTTGTTGCACTTCAGCATTAACTTGATTGTTTTCTCTTTAATGCCTTGTAAGTATCCATTCATGCTCTAATTTTTTTTGATGCAATTGGGATTCTTCTGAAGTTATTATTTTTTGTTTTTGAGTTGAACCTTGACTAGGAGAATCCTCAAAAAATTTTTGAATTGAATTCAAACCATTTGACAATTCATTGGTCCATTTTATTTAAATATTGTAGATTTTTTGATATGATGATGTATTATTACTATCCTCTTCTTCCTGATTTGCTATTGGAAACATTAATATTTAAATAAATTGGAATTGAGTATAAAATTCTCAATGATTTCATATATTTTTTGATTTTTTTTTATTTTAAAATTTAAAAAAAAAATGAAAATAATAATTTATTAAAAATGAATTAATCAAAAAATATTTGCCATTAATTTTGAAATTAATTTTAATTTGAGTTTATTTTCAAATTTTCTTCAAAACTTGAACATAAACTAATCCTGAGTGAGTGTATTTGTATAGCTTAAAACAAATCATTTACCATTAGTAATATTGAATTATAAAATATATAACATTTTAAAGTTCTTTAATTTATTAAGAATAAAAAAGTTATTTATTATAAGAAGATTAAGATTAAAATATTTACATATGAGGAAATTAAAGAAAATAAAAAGAAATAAAAAAAAGACAAAAAACTTGTATAAAAAATAAAAAAAAAATGAAAAAAAATAAAAAAATAAAAAAATAAAAAAATAAAAAAATAAAAAAATAAAAAAATAAAAAAATAAAAAAATAAAAAAATAAAAAAATAAAAAAATAAAAAAATAAAAAAATAAAAAAATAAAAAAATAAAAAAATAAAAAAATAAAAAAATAAAAAAATAAAAAAATAAAAAAATAAAAAAATAAAAAAATAAAAAAATAAAAAAATAAAAAAATAAAAAAATAAAAAAATAAAAAAATAAAAAAATAAAAAAATAAAAAAATAAAAAAATAAAAAAATAAAAAAATAAAAAAATAAAAAAATAAAAAAATAAAAAAATTAAAAAAATGAAAAAATAAAAAAAATAGAATAAAAACATCAATTATTATTTTTATTATTATTAATAATGAATAATTAAATTATATACATATTGTATATTTAATCAAATAATTAATCTTTTTTTGTTGTTTTAAATTGTTTTTTCTTTTTTTTTTTGAAATGAAAAATAACAAATCAAAGTCTGTGGGCTGACTTTGTTGACTTCATCTTTTTCCTTTATTTGTCTCTTTTTTTCAAACCTCAAAAATTGTCTTGGTCACTGTTGCACTTCCTATTAAAGGTCCCAATATAAAGGTTGAACCTTCCATCCTCATCAGCAATTACTAGGATTCTTTATCACCTCAAGAAAATGAGGTGTGTGTGTTTTTTAAATGATTGCCATTCATTTATTTATAAATTTTGATTTTTTCTTGTTTTGCAATCTAGGAAATTGCTTATGTTGAGGATGAGATCCAAGTCCAAATTATTAGAATTTTTCAAGAAAGATTACCATATTGGTTTCTAGCTGATTATATTGTAAGGCCTTGCACAACTTCTTATGATATATTTTCCAAATATAATGAGCTCAGAACTGTCAAGACTCAAAAAAAAGAAGTGGGTAACTCACAATCCAAAAAAAAGGGATTGTTGGCAAATCATTCAACTTATAACCAATTATTTTGCCTTATGGTTGAGAAGGTCACCTGCCAAATTGATTGCCAATAATATTTTACAACAGATGATTCAAAAAGAGATTCATGAACTTGGCAAGGAATCTAGGATTTCTCCAAAGAAAACTTTCTTCAAACTTTAAGACTTCCAATCTAACTTGGTGTTTTCTCAGAGCCATTTCAATTAGATAATTAAAAATTGAGAAAATTTCATCTGAATAAACCAAATCAAACTTTAATTTTTGTAATAAGGTTGATTAAGTTAAATTCCAAAAAAAAACTCTCAAGAGAAGTGCCTATTTAAGAATATAGTACTCAATAAATAATTAACTAAAGGGATTTTTTTTAAATTAAATTGAGGTTTTTTTTTTCTTTTTAAGAAAAAAAAATATATTTAATATTTAAAATAGATAACTTCATTCAAACTTTCCTTTTTCTAATGAATTAAAAGTTTCTTTTATTTTTTTATTTATTTATTTATTATTAATTAATTAATTAATTATATCTTTATTTATAATAAATTAAATTATAATTAGATGATACAAAAAAACAAAGATTTTTTTTTCAAAAAAAAATTAAATTAAATTAAATTAAATGAAATTTAGAATTTTTTTTTTCAAATTTTTTAATTAATATATTTATCTATATTATTATTATTATTATTATTATTTTTATTTTCAAGTTTTTTCATTTTTATTTTTTTTTAAAAAAAATCCTAATTTAATTAAAATTTTTAATATTTATATATATTTATATTTATGTATTTCATTTTTTTGTTAATTTTTTTTTTCAATTTGAAAAAGAAAATTATTAAAAATGTTCAAAATTATAATTTTTCAATTTTTTTTTGTGAACCAAGTGAAAGCTCAAAAAAAAAAAATGTTTCTTTTTTTTTCAAGATTTTTAATATGATTATTTTTAAGTAAAAAAACTTCTACATGTTTAATAAAAGAAATAGAATGAGGTAGGATTTAAGAAATAAAGAAGACTGAGGAGGTGGATGATTGGCATAAATTCTATATACAAAACAAAAAACAATCTTAATCAACCTCCAAAATAGTAGTTTTTTTCTGAGGGGTGGGGGGAGGAAGATTTCAAAAATATAACATACTGTGTTTCTTAAATTAATTTTCCCAACCAAGGGCTTGTGGTTGAGCATGAAATTTCAAATTTTTAGTAATGGGGGGGACAGGGGGGATGTAAAAAAAAGTGAAACAAATGGGTGAGGGGTTTTTTTTGGGGGGAGGTTTTGGCAGGTTTTTCACCAATAAAGGTTTTTTTGTTTAATTTTAATTTAAAATAGGCCCAGGAAACCCCTCAAATGTTTTTACCAAATTTTTTACATGGGTTTCCAAAGCCCTTTTGTCATTTTATTAATTTTTTTAATTGAAAAAAATATACAAAAGTTTCAAAGATTTTTAAGATTTTTAAATACATTAAATTTATTTTTTAATTATAATTATAATGGAAATTTTTGATTTTTTTTTCTTTTTCAAACAAAAAAAAAACCAAAGAATATTGTTATAGATTAAAAACATTATATATATATATTTAGTTTTTGAATTTTTATTTATTTATTTTGAAATTTAATAGAATAAAATTAAAAAGTTGATTTTATTAAATTAATAATAATTAAAATAAATAAATAAATATAATTATAATTTAATAAATTTGATTTAATTTAATTCAATCTTTTTTTGAATTAAAAATAATTTATCAATTTTTATTTATTATTTATTATTATTTTTTTTCAATTTTGAAATTTAATTAGTTAATGATATCAAGAGAAAAAAAAAACTTGGGAATTTTTTTTTCTAAATTTTTAAATAATAATAAAAATAATAAATTCATTTCTCTTTTTTTAATTTAAATTTAAAATTTCACAAAAAAAAAGGAAAAAAAAATCAAATTTGTCAGTTTATTAATATATTAAAGTAATAATAATCATGATAAATGAATAATTTTTTATTTTTATTTACTTTTAAAAAAAAAGTAGGAATTTATTCAAAATTCAGATTAAATAACAAAAAGAAATAGTTAAAGAAACATTTATTTTTTCAAGAAGTTTCTCTTTTTCTTTTTTTTTAAAAAAAAGAATTCAAGAAACTTTTTTTGAGTTTTATTTTTTCATTTTAAGCTTTTCAAACTTCTTCATTTTTTTTTTTAATTTTTTAATTTTAATATTATAATGAAAATTGGTTAATAAGTTTTAATTTCTTTTTTTTATTCAAATAATTTTAGAGTTCATATACAGATAAGTTGATAGTAAAAGAAAAGAAAAGATTCTAGTAAAAAAATGTCAAGTTCTTTGGTAAAAATAACATAAGTAACCAATTTTTCTTTCTTAAAAAAACAATTCCTCAAGCCAAGTTTTAAGGAAATTTTGGATATTTTTTTTGTCTTTTTGTTATATTGAGATTTTCTAATTTTTTCTTTTAAAATTAATAATTCAATTTTAACAATTAAAAACTAGAAACTCATAATTTTGGGTGTTTTTGAGTGGGATAAGTGTAGGCCCAAACAGGCATATTTTTTCCTTTTTGAGATATTAATGTATTTAAGTACAAAAGTGCCATAAATTTGATAAAAATAAACTGACTGAGGGGGATTTATGCCATAATTAAGACTGAGAAGGGTGATAACCTTGTATATAAAAACAATTATAATTTGAATATAAATCAACCTCTAAAATAGTGGGGTTTATATTAAATTGGGGGAGGCAGATTGTAGAAATAAAAGCTTCTGTGCTTAAATTTATCTTCCAACCCCAGGGATTGTGGTTAAGAATGAAATTCTCAATTAAAAGTAATTTGGGGGGAAGGGTAAGTCTTAGAAACTATGACATCAGAGGGAACAAAATGAGAACAGATATCCAAAAACATATAAAAATGGGTGGGTTGTTATTTGGAGGACAGAAATATGGGGAAAAGGAAAAATATTGGAATGTGGATTAAAAAAGAACTTTTCTTTGATACTTATTTGCAATTGGATCCTCCACATCAGGAATGGAAATCCACTTTCTCTTTGGAGCTTGGTCAACATCTTCATAAAACTCAATTCTTTCCAAATGAAATCCTCATGAGGGTACTGTGGGAACTCCTCTTGTGTGGGACTAAATCAAGGAAGTACCTGGAGGGGGAAGTCACAGGGAACTAGTTTTGAATTGCTAATAACTCCTGTAGTCAAGGGTGGAAAGGGTGTATTGCCTACCCCTCCTAAACTTGTCAGCCTGTGACTCAAAACCAGAACACAAGCATGACAGCCAAATACCATAAACCAATGGTAAAGCCAAGATACCACCAAAACATGGAGCTGAGCCAAATCAGATCAAAAGGTATCAAAAGAAAGAGGAAACCCACCAATTTCCAAATACACAAGTGCCACCACCATAGGACAAGGAATAACAAAGTTACACCTGCTCAAAGTTGTTGCTGAGCATAAACCTAATTTTTCACCTCTCATCTGAAATCCAGAGGAAGAGAATTAACCCCATCAAATGGGTATTCAAATTGAAGCTCTAGGTCAGGGCTCTCCAATGGTACTAGCCAAACTGAGCTAGCATCAAAATTACAGGGGTCATGGCCAAAATAAGGTCAAATAAGGGTGAACAAAATATTCACCTCTCATCTAGCTTCTACAGTTTAAGTGTGTGATACCAAAAGTGGGGTCTTTTTGGTAAGAGAAAAATCAGGGCTATCTTATGGTTCCTTTCATTTCTCCATATCCCATCTAGAACAAAATTTATGGAGCAAATAAGCTCCATACAGATATTGAGAAAATCATATTTATGAATAAAAAAATTTGTACATGGCATAACTTTGCCATATTCAATGTTACACATAAAAAATGAGGCAACATCGTGTAGATCTCATCCAGGGCTACACAATGAACAAAATTTGAGCTCAATATCTCAAAAAATGACAAAGTTATAGCAGTTTCAAGGTTAAAATCCCACAATTGGGCCAATACACCTTTACTGTGGGATAATATCCCACAACCATGATTATGAGGTGTCAAATAGACAAAGAAGAATATTTATACTTCAATAACTCATAGTTTGGTCAATACTGGGGTTCCATACAGGTTCTGTACAGCATTCTATGTGTCATACACGTCAGAAGAGGTCTGTGTGGTCCCTGAATGAAAATTTTCACCCTGTGTTGGTGAGAACTGCCCAGTAAAGTGTATTAAGGCTTTGTGGAAAGCAAAATCCAGTACTCTGAAGTAAAATTTTTCACTTCCTCTATGTGGATGGTCTAGAGGGCCATTCTACCCCATTTTAGGATAGAAGGAGGCCTTTTCTCCACCAGAAAAGGTTTCCTCATCCTTCTCTTTAATTCCTACATAGTAAAACTGCTAAAAAAAGTTATAATTCTGGAAAATAATCAGGTTATACTTTAAACTTTAGTATTGTAGCTCTTATTATAGTAACCCAGCTGGTAAGACTGCCCCCAGGGCTTCCAACAGCACTCACAACCACTATTTAATAATAGTAAAGCCCTTACCACTTTATTTTGAACCTTTATTATCTCTAATTCCACCATTTTTTGATCAATTTTACTGTGTCACAATCATAGTTAAAGTTGTAAATATCCTTATTACACCTTCATCATAGACTCAGCCTGAAAAAAATACTGAAAAAAATCTTCCTTGGAGCTCACAAACCAAAAAATAAGATTATTAAGTGGCTTTATGGCTTCCAAAGAAAAGGGTAAGAAGTCACATATAAGATCTATTCAATATATAATAAGAAATTTAATGTCAGTAATTTGGTTAATTTTTAGATTTTAATGAAATACTTGTCTGTATAATTTTTATTTTTAGTGAAATTGTGGTGAGTGTTACCTTCTTTGTGATAAAAGTCTGGTAAGGTGGGTTAGTCATGGTGTTCTGAAAAATTTTATGAGTGTTGATAAAGGTGATTTTGTCAAGGTAAAGCTATAATAAAGTGAAATATCTTTTTATTAAGGTTTGTTATTTTTAAGAGTGGTTAATTATAAGATAAAATTATAATTGTTAAATTTAAGAGGAAAGATTATTTGATATTGGATGTTTAAAGGGGTAAGTTAATTTTGAATCTTGATAAATGGTGTTAATTTTACTGGATAAAATGATTTGATAGAGTAGTAACCCTCATTTTGGGTACTGGATAATTTTTATTTTTAATACTAAGTTTCTAATGAGACTATCTAATGGGAAATATTCAACACTATACTCCCACTGAGCTTAGCTACTGGGAAAGTGAATCAACTATATTATAATGGAATACCTCCAAGATGAGGGATGACTTATTAATGTGCTTATAATGTGCAGGGGATATAATGTGCATGGGTGGAATGTTGAAATTTTGGGGGAGAGAGACCCTCTATTTATACCTTTTGGGAGCCCAGGGGGCCCTCCATGGGATCTGTATTTTTCCACTTTAGTTCATCTTGATTCCATCATGCAACATTGTTTTTGGTGAGGAACTTTTTTCATAGGTCAGGTGATTTAAGGCTTGGTGATAATTTTCCTTCCGCACAGCCTCCATTTATCACAGGACTCTGTTTTTTATGATCTGGCTATGACATGATCTTCTTGGAGTTTCCTTGCATGTATGAGGTGATTTAATTTTTTCTGGGTATTTTTCTTTTGCACAGCCTTTTTTCTGTCACATGATATGCTTTTGATGGGGGCAGTATCACATGATGACTTTGAATATTCCTTGCATATTTAATATGTTTTAGGATTTGTAGAAATGATCATGTAATTTATGCAGGTGTCATAGCTGTGTTTTCTCTTTTTGAACTTTGAAGTGAGGTCAGGTCATTATTTCTTGAACTGATCTATTTACTGTTGTAAGTGAGATGATGTGATTTTTTTCAGTTTGAAAATGCTGTGCATAGTCAAGTGGTTGAGATTTAAATAAGGGTGTGTACTAAATGAATCCTGTTGTACCCAGCTTTGACTTTCATGAGAGTTTGAGTAGTGTGAAAAATTTCAAGTTGATTAACTATGTGCCAAAAAAGGTTATGAGTTAACTTTCATAAGCTTTGATGGCTGTGCCCTTCTAAATTTGTGGTTGTTTCAAGTGGGGCTACTGTGGATATAAGATAAGGTACTCCTGTTTCTGTGATGGGAATTACTTTCAAGAATACCATGGGTTTGAGCTTTGCATCATGTGAATTTTATGTTTTCAATGCAAGGTGGATGTTTAATTAATGCAGGTTTCATTTTGTTTCTGAATTAGTACTGTGGCTATAGAATGGGTGTAAATCTGGGTAGGGTGTTCAATTTTCAGGGTGGTAACCTGCTTTGTGTAGCTAGTTTTCTCTATTTAGCCTGACTTTGGAATATGCATAGTGAAATTGAATAATTTATGTTGACACATGCACTGGTCTTTTGTGCTCATGCCATGGTATTATGAAAAAACTCCAGATTATTGCTGTAAAATTGACCTTTTGGTGTAAATTTGACTGTAAGTCTGCCTGTGGGTGGAATTTAATTTTGTTATGCACTGCTATGAGCTTGAACCTGGTGAAAAAAATGGTATGGAATACCACATCCCCCTCTCCATTAAATGCTGTCCCCAGAATTCCAGGTGAGAGATCCATATTCTTCATCTCATTCTGTGGTCTCCTTCAGTACCTTGTCCCAATTTATTGGTTTAGCTTCTTCAATTTGTTCTTCTTCTGTGTCTTCTTTTATGTATATCAACTAACTTTCCTCGTGGGTAAAACCTTTTAACTTTATAGGCAGAAAATATTCTTAATAATTTGGCTCCATCCAACTCCTCCAGCTCATATGGGCCATTGTTTACTTTTCTGATTACTCTGTATGGTCCGTTCCATTTGTTTTCAAAAATTTGTCCCCAATTGGTTTCTATTGCTTTGTTTGAAACCAGGAAAAAATATCTTGGATTAAGTGGTGATATTAGTTAGTGTGCCATTTTTCTGTCCCAATATTTCATTGAGTCCTCCCTTGATTTTTTGAGTTTTTCTTCTGCTTTCATTCTAATTTCTTATCTTACTTCCAGCTGTTTGGATCTTGCTTCCAATAATTCCTCAGTTGTAGATATTTTGTGCCATTATATTACTAAAAATGTTTTTTTGTTTCAATATCAATTGGGAATACTGGTAGTTTTCCAAATTTGAGTTTGAATTGTGAGAAACCATTTGTTATTTTACTGGAAATTATGTCAGCCAATGTAGCTATTAGTGAATAGTTTTTCCATTTTCCTCCATTCTCCCCACACATTTTTACTAGTGCATCTTTGAGTTGTTTATTGCCCCTTTCAACCATTCCTTGAGACTCTGTGTGAGCCTTAGAGGTAATTTCATATACCCAAAAGACCACAAATATAAAAAATAACATATTAATATAAATAAAATAAATTTATTTATATTATTAAAATAAAAATAAAAAATATAAATATAAAATTATATGAAAAATAAAAAATTAATTATAATTTAAAAATAAAATTACTTTAAATTTTGTAAATATAAAATTACATTTATACTTGAAAAATTTAAGTAAAAATGAAATTTTAACAAAATTGTGAAAAAATAAATAAATTTGGAAAAAAGTTAAATAAAATTTAGTATAACTTTTTATCCAATAAATAAACATATAAATTTTATTTCACCATTGGATTCCTCATAAAAAATCAGGTGGGGTCACCTCTGAGTGAAATTTTTGTAACTCAACTCTAAATAAGCTTAAATTAAGTTTTTAGTATTTTCAATACAAAAGTTGAAAATCCTCAAAACCTTAATTTAATTCACACCACATGTGGTGTTAACCATCAATTTTTGTGTTAAAATTGAGGTGTTGTGTTTAGCTTAGAAGTTATGAGGAATTGAAATATTTTCAATTGAATTCAATTGAAATGTCAAAATGTGCGCGTGTATTACATAAGTGAACTTTGATTTACATATGAGGTGTCAATTATTACTGTATTGTACTGTACAATTGAATTGAATTACATGTGTAAATTATAAGTATAATACATGATGAGGAATTAAAGGAAAAATAAATTGGAAAGATTAAATTTGGGGGGGAAAAGGAACTCCAGCTCTAAGGGGGAGCTAGACCCCCAAAATCCTTGCTGACAGGCGTGGGATGTCAAAATTCACGCAAAAGTTCATCACTTTTGGCCTGGAATTGAGTTACAGGGTCTGTGGACTCAATTGATGATGAGGTTTTGATACCAACTGGGGTAGTTTTAGCTGTTGCCAAGAAGGTAAAACTACCCTTAAGATAAAACAATCATAATAAAAACAGTTTTAACTGGTTTCTACGTCTCTGACACACATTCTGACGTGTTTTGAAGGCTCTAGGCCTGGTATTGCTATAGTAATGGCTGATTTAAGGGTCTAAAATGGCTAAAAATGGCTAAAAATGGCTTAAACCAGCCCTTTTTGGTCTAAACCAGGGTTCAATGATGCCATAATTGGCTTTTCTGTTGTCAGACTGTTTTTTACGACTGACAAGAGTAAATTTTACTTTTGGAGTAAGAGAATTGATGGCTATAAAAGAATGTCTTCTTTGCCCCACTTTTCTCTTCATGTTAGAATCTTTTCCTTTTATTAATTAGTTTAAAACTGTTAAACCAATCAATCAAAGATTCCAACCACCACTTTTAAATCATTTTAATCCTTTTAACCACGTGAAAAAATCATTATAATCATTGTTTGTAACTCTTATAATCATTTTTACCCCTGAACCACCCCAAAAGTGAATTAAAGCATCTTTCATCACTGTAAACTTTGTCACTTTGTTTCCAAATTCACTCTGGTCACTTTTGGGCGTGTTTTCTCTTTAATATTCTTTTTAAAGACTTTGTTCTTTAATTAATTGCTTGCAGTTCTTTGCTCAATTAATTCCAATTGAAATTGCTCTTGAAGAAATTTCTTTTGTAGCCTTAAAATATCTCTTGTAGAGTATTTTTTGGATAAATCTTTATTGTTGGTAAAACAATAAATTTTTATATTATTGTTTTATACTAATAAAGTTATAAACAATAAAATTGGCGTGTTTTCTCTTAAAAATAATATTTCATACTATTTTTAACTGAATTTTACCTTATACAAATTTTGAGGACAGGAAAAGTACTTGATTTTTAATCAAAGTTTCATATCCACACCTTACATTTGGGGGCCCAGCCGTGATATTTTACCTGTGACATATTTTTTTTACTCTTTTTAAATCTTTTTTCTTATATTGAAAAATTTAAAAACATATAAAAAATACTTATAATTCAAAAAATCCATAAAAAATAATTTTTTTTCATATTATAAGTGAGGCTTAAATTTTTATTTCTTTTTTGAAATAACCTTTTTTTACTTAATTAATTGGCTTTTTCATTAATTTTAGTGTCTGACAACGTGGTAAGACAAGAAAACATTGAAACAGCCTCAACAGTAACCAGCATTATCCCTGCCAGTACTGTCAATTCTGATCATAATAGCACTGTTATTGTGACTCAAAATAACCAGCCTGAACCAATATCTTCTGAATTAATTAACTTGGACATAAGTAATACCCTTCAGAAAGCTAAAAATTTGGCCAATAGTAAGTTTTTGACGTAAAAATACTATTTTAAGCCTTTTTTAAACCATAATTATGCCTTCAACCAGGTCAGGAGCCAGCTACAACCCCTCAAGCAGCTCCCAAAAAGGTAATAGACGTGATTATGGCAGAGGCCAACCAGGTACAGAAGGAAAAGGGTCAGTTGATGACTTCCAAACAACTAAAATGGGTCATTCTGAAGCTGATAATACCATTTTACCTTCAAAAAGAGCTGACACCGCCACAACAAGCCTCTGTGGACATATACAAAGCCAGCCACAGTGCATACAACAATGCACTCCAATTCAAGGAGTACCAGATCCTTGCAGACCTGTGGAAGAATTGCATGAATTCTTACCTGACAGTAAGAAAATTCTTGGGCCATCCCAACACTTGCAAATTGCTCAATGGATGGCATCCATTGATGGAGAAGAAAAACATGATGCTTTTGACACTAGAATGGAGGAAAAACAACCCTCCACCAGCCAAACCAGTGCCAAAAACAGCCCCAGTGGCCAGCAGCAGCAATTCCAACGTGAAAAAGCAGCCACAAACTCCAAACAAGGGCAAAGGGAAGGCACCAGCCCCAAAACCTTACAGCCAGGGCTACAGAATCCCAAAGATTCAGCAGGATGCCATGGAAAATGTATTTCAGATGGCCAGAACCATGATGGAATTACAGAAGAAGGAGGAAGCCAGATTAAGGTTCCAGAAATGATTTCTGACATATTTGATTCCATCCCAGAGTTGTATAATGCTATAAATGACGTGAAAAAACATCTTTCTGATAAAAATGACACCATTTGTAACAACATTAAAACAAACAACCTGAGTCTGTGCCAAATTAATGAAACACTTATGTGTTTTGAAAAAGTTTTGAGAACAATTAAAAATTCCAATAATGATAATTCTTCTAACAATAAAATAAATGAACAATCTGCCATTATTAAAGAATTAACAGATAAATATTCTAAATTCAATATTGATGACATAATTGAAACAAGAATTAAACAAGCCATAAATATTATCAAGACAGATAACAAGAAAGTCCTTGATGACATTTCAAATTCATTTACTGAAGTAAAGACATATACCATTGCCTTGAAAAAGTGTTTTGATGCTTCACAAGAAGAAGTATCAAAATTATCAATGAAATTGAATCAAGTCACTGCTGATAATACAAGACAGAGAGAGTTATGGCAAGAGCTTACACATAAAGAAGACATGTATAAAATTGAAGTAATAAATTTAATACAAAGCTTCCAACATGAATACAGAAATTCCCAAAGGTGTAGCAACAGTAAAATGAATGACATTGAACAATTACTGAACACCTTACCAAGAATGTCTACACCTCTAAATCAAAATGAGGGCACAAGAATTTCAAATCCACAAGTATTGGATCCTGATAATTCACAATTAAAAAATGAATTATCCACTTCTTTTCATAACTTGGAACCATCAATGGGCCAAGCACTCTTGAAAGAAGTTCCAAAACTTAAAGAATGGCCTCACTTCAGTGGTGAAGGAGAGTATGACCATATGGAATTCATTAGAGGTATTGACATGATCAAAGAGGATTTTGAATTACCAGACAGATTGGTAACAGCCAGGTTTAACACCTTGTTTACCAGATCAGCTCACAGATGGTACATCAAAATAAGACAAGCGCATGGACACCAGAGTTGGACTTGGTGGAAAACCCAAATCATCAACAAATGGGCAAATGATGCTTGGAGGTTTAAAGTTGAAACAGCCTTTGAATCTGCCAAATTTAATGCTGATAAAGACAAAGCTTTACCATGGTTTTGCCAACAAAAGGACAGATTAACAGAATTATATCCTGACATGTCAGAATTTATGATCCATAGAAAAATTCTGAGACAATGTGGAGGTGACTTAGAGCATGCTGTCAAAAGCAGGACTACTGAACAATCTTCAGCAGAGGATATTATCAATATACTAGAAGAAGTAACCACCAGAACCAAAATTGGTTCTAGTAGGGTGAATCTTAAAACAAGGTTTAATACACCTTGGAAAGATTCTGTGGACAAAAACCCCAAAGAAAATTCTAGTAATATTAAATATAAATCTGCAGATACAATCAGAAAATGCCATATTTGCCAAAGCACCACCCATTTAGCCAATACATGTCCAAAAAGGGGGAAAATCAATGAAATTGACATTGAAAAAGAACCAGATGTTGAAAAAGAAGACATAATTGAAGACAATTCAGATGATAAGTCATCCATATTCTCTGAATCTTCAAAAGATATAGAAAATATCAATGCCACTTTTGACATCATGGAATCTTATTCCCACTTACCACAATTGAGCAATGGTCAAGTTGATTTATCAAAAGTTCAAGATGCACAACTTATGAAGACAAAACCAAACAGAGGAAAAGGTTATACAGCTGGTAACTCCTGTATAACAGAAGTGGTGATTGACAACAAACCCACCAAACTTTTGCTTGACCCAGGAGCCTTCTGCTCTTGTGTTGGAAAATCTTTTCTTAAGACTTGTGTACCAAATTTTGAAGACCAATTGTTACCAATTGATGGTATAAAATTCAACAGTGCAAGTAACCCAATGAAAGCATTAGGAATCTTTGAGACCAATGTCATATCCCCACACATAAATGGGAATTTAAGGATCACAGTTGAATTTGTTGTTATGGAAAATTGCTCTAGTACCCATTTTATATTGGGAAATGACTATTTAATCATGTATGGGATAGATTTACATAATAACAAAGACAGATACTTTACAATTGGAGACAATAAGCGCCAGAAATTTGCCTTTTTACCCTTTAAAAGACAAATTACAGTAAACAAAAGTATCACCAGTCAACTTAGAGTTAGAGAAATTCAAGTCTGAACAGTTAAATGAGGCTGAAATAAGCCTTCATCTGACTGATAAGCAAGAAAATGAACTTTCTTCCCTTTTGTATGACCACAGAGGAGCATTTGCTACAGACAAAGAACCCCTGGGAGCAATTATTGGTCATGAAGTTGACATCATTCTTAACATTGAGAGACCTTATCCACCACTCTTAAGATAACCTGCTTATCCAGCAAGTCCAAAATCAAGAGAAGCTCTAGAAATTCATATCAAAGAACTTCTAGACCTTGGTGTAATAAGAAAAGTAGGCCACAATGAGGAAGTAGAAATAACTACACCAGTCATAGTGGCGTGGCATAATGGAAAATCCAGAATGGTTGGGGACTTTAGAGCTCTGAACACTTACACTGTTCCAGACAGATACCCGATACCAAAAATCCAAATTGCCCTTACTCAAATATCTCAAGCAGTGTATATAACCACTATGGATGCCCTTAAAGGATTCCATCAAAATGTAGTAACACCAAGAGCAAGAAAATACTTGAGAATTATTGTTCATTGTGGAGTGTATGAATACTTAAGGATGCCCTTTGGTATCAAAAATGCACCTTTACACTTCCAAAGAATGATGAATGAAATCTTCCCTGAAGAACTCTCAGAGGGATGGTTAATCATTTACATTGATGACATTATTATCTGTTCAAAGACTTGGGAGGAGCACATGTACAGATTATCAAGAGTTTTGACAAAAATCCAATCAGTAAACATGAAAATCTCCTTGAAGAAATGTCATTTTGGATTTAAAGAACTTAAGGCACTAGGACATGTTGTATCTGGTTTGTCCCTTGGAATTGATAAAAACAAAGTTGCAGCAGTATTGTTAAAACCCATGCCTCAGAATAAGAAGGAAATTCAGTCATTCTTAGGTTTTGCAGGATATTACAGGCAACACATTAAAGACTTTGCATCCATAGCAAGACCACTTTATAAGTTGTGTGACAAAGACACAGTATTTGAGATGACTGTTGACAGAGTCAAAGCTTTTGAGTCTCTAAGAGAAGCATTGACCACTGCTCCACTCTTACTGATGCCAGACTTTAAATTGCCTTTCAAACTGTATATTGATGCATCAGGGGATGGACTAGGTGCTGCACTTCACCAAGTTCAGATCATAAATGACAAACCTGTAGAAGGACCAATATGTTTCATATCCAGGCAAATCAAACCAACTGAAGCCAGATATGGAGCAAGTCAAATGGAATGTCTATGCCTTGTCTGGGCCTTAGAGAAATTGAACTATTTCTTAGAGGGATGTGTTTTTGAAGTAATAACAGATTGTACAGCTGTGAAATCACTTTTGAACATGAAAACACCTAACAGACACATGCTCAGATGGCAAATAGCCATACAAGAATACAGAGGCAATATGACTATTGTTCATAAGGATGGGAATATTCATAAGAATGCAGATGGACTAAGCAGATGGCCATTACCAAATAACATTGATAATCCTGCTTATGTTCCAGAAGAAGCTTCACCACAAATTCCAATAGAAGGAATAAGTGTTACAGACTTGAACACCACCTTCTTTGAAGAAGTCAGAAATAGTTACACTCAAGATAAGAATTGTAGCATCTTATGCCAATTACTTAACAAAGACTGTAAAGACAACTCTCTAATACATGCCTTGGATGAAGTATGGAGAAAATCTTATAATGAAGGGAGATTTCACCTACTGGATGGTATAATTTACCACAGAACCAAGCACACATGTGTCATGACAGTTGTAGACAGGTCATTAATCAATCTTGTACTGAAAGAACGCCATGATAGTCCCTTTTCAGGACATCTTTCTGAGGACAGAACAAAAGAGAAAGTAAAGACCTGCATATGGTGGCCAATGTGGCAAAAAGATGTTGCAGAATATTGCAAAACCTGTGACAGATGCCAAAAGGCAAATAAATCCACTGGCAAAAGACTTGGAAATATGATGAAAATCCAAGAACCAAACAGACCTTGGGAAATTGTCCATATGGATTGGGTAACTGGCCTACCACCAGGAGGTGACAGGAGCTATAATGCTTGCCTAGTAATTGTGGACAGATTCAGTAAAACTCCAATCTTTTTACCATGTCACAAAGATGATACAGCCATGGATACAGCTCTTCTGATATGGAATAGAGTAGTGTCATGGACTGGGATATTTACAAATATCATCAGTGATAGAGATCCCAAATTCACTTCAGCTCTATGGACGAATCTTCACCAATTATTTGGCACAAAACTGTCTTTCTCTACAGCCTACCACCCACAAACTGATGGTCTGGCTGAAAGAATGATCCAAACCTTAGAGGACATGGTGAGAAGATTTTGTGCATATGGCCTTGAATTCAAAGATTGTGATGGATTTACCCATGATTGGTGTACTCTGTTACCAGCACTGGAATTAGCATATAAAACATCAATCCATTCCAGTACCAATCAGACTCCTGCTATTCTAGAAAAAGGATGGAGCCCCAAGTTACCCCAAGATTCCTTGAGGAAAGACTTAATTGAAATACATCCCACAGCTGCTAGCTTCAAAGGAATGCTAGACAAAGCTAGAAAGCATGCAGTGAGATGCATGGAAGACTCTTTTGCATATGCTAAAGACAAATGGGATAAATCTCATGCAACTCCAGATTTCAAAGTGGGGGACCTAGTTCTTGTATCCACCACTAACTTCAATAACATCAAAGGATGTAAAAAGTTAAAAGACTCCTTTGCAGGACCTTTTGTGATTAAGGCCCTCCATGGAGAAAATGCTGTTGAAGTAGAGTTATCTGAAGAACTTAGCAATAAGCACCCTACATTTCCAGTAAGCTTGATAAAGCCATACAAATCTAGTGATGCTGAGAAATTTCCCTTGAGGAATAAGATTCCCCAAGTTATACCTCCTATTGAGACATCTGGTACTAAGAAAATAACCAAAGTTCTTAAAGAAAGGAAATTAAGAACCAAGAAAGTAAGGGAATACCTTGTTAGGTACAGTGACCCAGCTTGTGAAGATGAATGGTTAGAAGAGAAAGATATACCAGAAGCCACCAAACTCCTGAGGAGATTCAGACACACTAGAAACACCAATATTACAAAGTAATATTCTTTTTTTAGGGGGAGGGAATGTGAGCCTTAGAGGTAATTTCATATACCCAAAAGACCACAAATATAAAAAATAACATATTAATATAAATAAAATAAATTTATTTATATTATTAAAAAAAAATAAAAAATATAAATATAAAATTATATTAAAAATAAAAAATTAATTATAATTTAAAAATAAAATTACTTTAAATTTTGTAAATATAAAATTACATTTATACTTGAAAAATTTAAGTAAAAATGAAATTTTAACAAAATTGTGAAAAAATAAATAAATTTGGAAAAAAGTTAAATAAAATTTAGTATAACTTTTTATCCAATAAATAAACATATAAATTTTATTTCACCATTGGATTCCTCATAAAAAATCAGGTGGGGTCACCTCTGAGTGAAATTTTTGTAACTCAACTCTAAATAAGCTTAAATTAAGTTTTTGGTATTTTCAATACAAAAGTTGAAAATCCTCAAAACCTTAATTTAATTCACACCACATGTGGTGTTAACCATCAATTTTTGTGTTAAAATTGAGGTGTTGTGTTTAGTTTAGAAGTTATGAGGAATTGAAGTATTTTCAATTGAATTCAATTGAAATGTCAAAATGTGCGCGTGTATTACATAAGTGAACTTTGATTTACATATGAGGTGTCAATTATTACTGTATTTTACTGTACAATTGAATTGAATTACATGTGTAAATTATAAGTATAATACATGATGAGGAATTAAAGGAAAAATAAATTGGAAAGATTAAATTTGGGGGGGAAAAGGAACTCCAGCTCTAAGGGGGAGCTAGACCCCCAAAATCCTTGCTGACAGGCGTGGGATGTCAAAATTCACGCAAAAGTTCATCACTTTTGGCCTGGAATTGAGTTACAGGGTCTGTGGACTCAATTGATGATGAGGTTTTGATACCAACTGGGGTAGTTTTAGCTGTTGCCAAGAAGGTAAAACTACCCTTAAGATAAAACAATCATAATAAAAACAGTTTTAACTGGTTTCTACGTCTCTGACACACATTCTGACGTGTTTTGAAGGCTCTAGGCCTGGTATTGCTATAGTAATGGCTGATTTAAGGGTCTAAAATGGCTAAATATGGCTAAAAATGGCTTAAACCAGCCCTTTTTGGTCTAAACCAGGGTTCAATGATGCCATAATTGGCTTTTCTGTTGTCAGACTGTTTTTTACGACTGACAAGAGTAAATTTTACTTTTGGAGTAAGAGAATTGATGGCTATAAAAGAATGTCTTCTTTGCCCCACTTTTCTCTTCATGTTAGAATCTTTTCCTTTTATTAATTAGTTTAAAACTGTTAAACCAATCAATCAAAGATTCCAACCACCACTTTTAAATCATTTTAATCCTTTTAACCACGTGAAAAAATCATTATAATCATTGTTTGTAACTCTTATAATCATTTTTACCCCTGAACCACCCCAAAAGTGAATTAAAGCATCTTTCATCACTGTAAACTTTGTCACTTTGTTTCCAAATTCACTCTGGTCACTTTTGGGCGTGTTTTCTCTTTAATATTCTTTTTAAAGACTTTGTTCTTTAATTAATTGCTTGCAGTTCTTTGCTCAATTAATTCCAATTGAAATTGCTCTTGAAGAAATTTCTTTTGTAGCCTTAAAATATCTCTTGTAGAGTATTTTTTGGATAAATCTTTATTGTTGGTAAAACAATAAATTTTTATATTATTGTTTTATACTAATAAAGTTATAAACAATAAAATTGGCGTGTTTTCTCTTAAAAATAATATTTCATACTATTTTTAACTGAATTTTACCTTATACAAATTTTGAGGACAGGAAAAGTACTTGATTTTTAATCAAAGTTTCATATCCACACCTTACACTCTGGGTAATAGGGTGTTGTGACTCTGATCCTTGATCATTCTTTCTTCAATGCATCTTGAAATTAATTTCCAAACTCTGGCCCCCATCAAAAGTTAATTCTTTTGGTGAGCCATACCTGCATATCTATTCTGAGGTGAACCATTCTTAAACTGCTTTTTCTGTTAGTTTAACTAGTCCAACTGTTTCTGGCCACAACCATGTACTTTCATTGTCCAGATTTGATAAGGACTCTATCCATTAAGACCCTTTTGAATAGTGTTTATGTTTCTGTAGAGTTTCCTTGTTCCTTTTGTAATCTTTGACTTCTCTTCTGGAAGGCCAGAAAAGATTGAACAGATTTATTGACTGATTTCTTCATTACTTCCCACCAAAATCTTTCTTTAATCCTTCTATAAGCTTCATCTTCCCCTCTGTGGCCCATGTCTTCATGAAGTGAATTTAAAATTTAGCTTTTAGCTTCTTGACTTGATATAAAAAATTGAGGGTTTGGGTTATTTCTTCTTTGGAGCTGGCCATATTAAAAGAAAAGGTTGGGTGGAATTCTTTATATACTTACTTAATTGTGGGTTTTTCATTGTACTTAATTATTCTTGCATACTATTCCAAAATACTTCTTGTTTTGTTTATACTTTAATTCCTGAAAAATTGAGTGAATTTAAATTCTTGTCCCCAAATCCTGGGTTTTGCTTTATCTAATTTTATTCCTCATCAAATTCTGGTGCATCTTCATCCTCTTCTTCTAAGTTCTTTGATCTCCTAGATAGTCCATCAGTAATAGGGACAGTTTTCCTTGTTTTGTGTACCAAATAAAAAGAAAATACTTGAATGAAGGCCACACATCTTGTCATGGGGGAATTGGGTAAGAAAGTGGTGTTGATAATTTCAATTAAGGCCTTGGCATTAACCTGTAATTAAAAGTGGTTTTCGAAAAGTATTGTTGGAAGCTTATTGAGAATTATTGAAACTCCACCAAGCTCCCATTTGGGTTGTGAGTATTTTGAAAAACTTATTGATTCATATAATACTGTCCTGTCTTTTTCTTTGTCTTCTTGAGTGAGTACTGCTCCTGCATAAATGTAGCTTGAGTATACTGCTAATTTCATTTTTCCTGCTCCTTTGTCATAATCCAATTTCTTGAAGGTAATTTATTCTCCAGAAATTTTAATGAGATTCTTGAAGGATTTTTCACAATTCTCATCCCAATTACACTCAAAATCCTCCCTGGTGAGCCTTCTTAGTGGTGTTGCAACTTGTGAGAAGTTTTCAATAAACATTCATAAATAGGCACAAAGTCCAAGAAATCCTCTTATCTCCTTCTTGTTGAGAGGTGTTGGCCAATATTGATTTTTTTTACCTTTTGTTTTGAGATTTTTCTTCCCTTTAATGATACAACATTCCCTACTATGTCCAAATATGGAACACAGCATGCAAATTTTGATCCTGAGATAGTGAGTCCTTCTTCTTTAATCCCAAATAAAATTCTTTCTAAGGTTATGGAATATTCCCATATAAATCTTCCGATTGAGGGGTTTTCTGGTAGTGTTTCTTGGTTGTAAAGTGATCTTGGTCCTTTTATTCTTCCATAATCAATAGAAATTCCTACACTTTATGGAATTTCTTCTTGGAGTATCCAAATCATTTGGTCTTGGTATACTGCTACTGAGTTAGTGGCTCCTTGGGGTAATCTTGTGAGTTACATCCTTGCAAGGGGTCTTGTAGTGACATCTAATTCCATTTCATCATATCCTCCAATAATGGATCCTAGTACATAGCATGCTCTTACTGGAAATGAATCTAAAAATTCCTCAATGTGAGGTGGTAACCCAGAATCTTTTATGGTGACTTTGTTGAGTCCTTGAAGGTCATGAAAAATTCTAAGTTTCCCATTTGATTTGGACACACAAAAGATTGGGCTTGTGTAGCTTGAGGTGGATTGTTCATAGATTCCAGTCCTGATTATTTTTCTGATTAGTTCAGTCAACTGAGGTAAAATTTATTTGGGTATGGGAATTGGTTCTTTCTGAAAAGGCTCATGAGATATTACTGGTATCTTGTAAGGTTCTACATATGAGTGCTTGAGTAATCCTCTTTCTTTTTCAAAGAAGGATATTGCTTTTTCCCTTAAGGTAATTCCATGTTTGAGTAAATTGATTCCTTTATTTGATAACAATACTGGTGGGCCCAAATTCACTTATTGAAGTATTTCATGGGTGACCTTGAAGGTTTCTTGAAATATAGGTGGGTTTGGTGACAAGGGTGTTTCATAAGGATCTATTGACAAAGTTGGTCTTTCTAAAGGTGGGTTGAGTTCTTGAGGCATTGGCTCATTAACTTGTCTCCCCCTCTTTTCAGGACTGATTTATATTTTTCTGCTAAAATTTGGTGATACATCTTCAATTAATTATTTTTATTCTTTCCGAAAATTTCTATTGTCCTGAGAGCTTGAGGTCTTAAAAATTCTTCTTTCTTCTTTCTTCCATACAAAATGTAGTTCAAGGTCATACAGAACCTACAACTAGGTGTGTAACCCCTGTATTTAGGTAGAAAAAGTCCTTCAGTTTGAGTCATGCAAGGACCTCCTGGCCTAATCCAAGGGATTATCATGATTATGGAGCTTCTTTGGGATTGATTTTGTTTTCTACTTGACTCTTGTTTTATTCTTCAATATTCATGATTTCCATTTGATGCAAGATTCTTCTGGTTGTTTTATTTCTTGATGAGGAATTTTATTGTCTTAATTGGTGGCTTGGGACTTCAATTTTTTCATTGTGGCCAATTTGATAATGATAAACACCTTTGAAAAAACCTGTTCCTTCTATAAAAAGAAGCAGTTTATTGTAATGCTAAGGAAAAAAATGGTCCTCAAGCACTTCTTCTGAATAGGACAATTCCCTCCTGCTTCTTGCCTGTTTTCTATGAGCAATTTTTCCTGCCAAAGTCTACAGAGTAATTTTCCCTTCCAAAGTCTACAGGGGAAGAAGCTTAGTGTCATGCTTAGTAGCTCTTGAGTCTTCAAGATTCTTCAATATCCCAAGAAAAATTTTATTTGAGTGTTTTACATTTTCTTGTTGGTCCATCATTTTTAGTGAGCCCTCAGTCCATAATTAATCCAGTTTATTAATACTTCAGCGAATAGCTCTTGACCAGTGAGCCTTGAAGTCCAAGTGTGTTTCAATAAAGAATTAAAGAAATGACCAAGTTCTTTTTTTTCAAAAAGTCAATCCATAAGGAAATTCTTCTTTTCTTCATAAGTAGTATTTTTTTTCAGTATTCTGAATGATTGATCTTTCAAAAATTCTTTTTATTTTAATTCCCTTGATATTATTGAATTTTATTTATTTATTTTGGTTCTTCTGTACCTTTAAAAAATACCTTTTATGAAAAATAAGATGAAAAAAATGAAAAAAATTATAATAATACGATGATTTAAAATTGATTATTTTTGTTGAATATCAATAATATATTTTTGGATGAGGGCCCCCCTCTCCATTTAGAAACTTGAGTTGGTTTTTAAATTTTGAAGAGGATATATCCTCATTCCCCCAAAACTTTCACTATAAGGGATAGTGTAAGGAATAAGTTTACCCACCCCTTACTTTTTATAGTTCTTTTGCTATGAATAAATCATAATAAGGTCACATGATTTTATTTTAATGAGAATTAAATAATAATTAATAAGAATTACTCAATTTAAGTATAAAATAGCCAAATAATGAGAGATCTGAGTAAAAATCACAATATAAAGGAAATAATTCTGAATCACAATCAAGATCATGAAACAATTTGGTTAAAGGTGGTAATTTGTGCAAATAAGTAAAAATTGAGGCTCTTGGGAGCTTTTATAAGTAATATGACATAATTTAATGATCATAATTCGTGACCTTTATTCATAAAATGACCCTCATAATTCAACAACTCTTCCTTTTTGGAATAATCATTGTGAGTCAGACCTTATTTCAAGTCCCTCCCCTTTATGGTTCAGATTTTATGTTACCCATAAATGCATTTGAGTTGTTAAAGAATATATGAACAGGGAAATTAAAAATTTGTACAGTTAAAAAGAACTTTTGTTTGCTTCTGGGGGGCTTCTCAAATTCAATTTGGAATAAATATCACTTTGAGGTGTTATTAATATGTAATTTCCCCAAATTTTGTCATCAATTTATGCAGTTTTAATATAAATAGCTCCTTAAGAGCTCAATCATTGTCTTCATGGAAGAAATAATTCTTCTTTTCAAACAAGTTACAATAACTTTCTTGTAATTAAAGAAATATTTTAAATAAATTGATCATTTTAACCAAATTAATTGATGCAGAGTTTCTTTTTGCAATTAGTTATGAGTTGAAAATTTAAACCAATCTAATGGCTCTTGGTGTAATAATAGAAACAAAATATAATGAAGACAAAAATAATATTCTTGAGACCTTTAATAGGAAGAGCCCCTAATTCTTAGTGAAAAAATTTAATTGAAGGTAAAATAAAGAATTTTTTCAAATATTAAGAGTCAGGGGTTCTTCCTAATTCTGTTTATGGTTAGATGAAACTGAAATAAAGCGTTAGGTAGTTTATAGTATTGCCTAAGACTATTTGTTGCTTTTTTTCTTGGTCCTTTTTGATAATTTGAATGGGTAGTTCTATGGTCTTGCCAAGGAACATTAATTCATTGTTTTGTATTTTGAGTCCTTCTTAAATAAATTGGATTATCATTAAAAACAACAACAAAATTAGGCCTCTTTTGAGTCTAAAATATCTCACAAAGATATTACCTGGGGAAAAATGAAAAAAAAGTAAGGGAGAAACCTTTTAACTCAATTTATTTAATCATTACATCACTTGTAGTCAGGTGAAATTATCATAATTACTTAATCAAGTCAATTTATGTGACTAACAACCAA
The DNA here is from genome assembly GCA_023105745.1 of Austropuccinia psidii. Classification (NCBI taxonomy): domain Eukaryota; kingdom Fungi; phylum Basidiomycota; class Pucciniomycetes; order Pucciniales; family Sphaerophragmiaceae; genus Austropuccinia; species Austropuccinia psidii. Next base: position 15,588,630 of record JALGQZ010000012.1, on the reverse strand, counting down.
TTTATGGTTTACAAATAAAAGAGTAAAAAAAGTAAATATTCTTTTATTTATAAAGGAAAATTATTTTCTCAAAGTTATTAATTTCATTGGTAATGTCATCACAGGTTGTATTTTCTGTAAATCTTTGAAGATTCAGTGTTTCATGTGAAATCCTCAAAAATAGACTGTAAGTCAAAATTTGAATTTTAATTATAAATTAATAATTATAATTGGTTTTATTGTGAATTATTAATTTTACAATTTGTGCTCAAAGGCTCAAAAGTATTAATTAAGAATTGTATTTTTGATGAATTTTTGAAGTTTTGACCTCATTTCTATGTAAAAAAGCAAATAGTATAGTTACAGCTAGCTGCTATGAGGCAAATTCCTGGATAATAGTCTAAAAAAAATGTTTTATTTATCATTTTTAGGCCTAAAAACACCAAATAATTGATAATAGACATGGTTAAAGTAGTCAGAGCTTTTCATTACCCCCTTGTCACATCAAAATAGCAGCTTATTTTCTATTTCCTCATGATTTAATAAGATTTTAACTTTGTAACCAGGCTTCAAAAAGGTTTCAATGAGCCAATTTTGACAAGATAAATGGTTGATATAAGGTTTGGAGCAGGCAATGCCTAAGAGGTTTCAAAAGCTGGGTACCCTGGCTCTCTTTGATGTCTTTTGTCCCCCTTAGCTGTTTTCATGTCAAAAATAGTAATTCAGGCTTCAAGAATGATATCCACTATGGGTATATCAAAACTGTATGTAACAATAAAGTAATTTTAAGTGCCAAAAACATTTGTAAAACTATTCTTAGTGTATATGTAATATGGAATTTCTCAAATTCCCATTATTTTGATATGAAATTAAGATTTTTGTTCACAATTCTTTTATGTGGTATTAATGATATGGTGTTTAACTATTATCCATATTATCACCTCATTAAGTTAATTTAAGCTTATTCACTCTATGGGGTTAACCTAGGTAATTTTTTGTGTAGAATCTAAATATGGCCTTAAATTAATGGATTTACTTAAAAACAAAAAATTTATTCATCTTTTCTAGAATAAAAAATGATGAATTTTGAATTAATGCATGGATTATTTCAAAATTCATTTTGGCCTATTTGGGTATGTAAAATATACCTAAAGACTCAAAGAGGGGAGATTCAAAAAATAAATAAGACTGAGCAGGGGGATGACCTTGTATATAATGATAATAATAGTTTAAATCTCACACAACCTTTAAAATAGTGAGGTTTTTCTTAAATCAGGGAGGAAGATTGGAAAAATATAACATTCTGTGCTTCTTGAATTTATCTTGCAGCCACAGGCCTTGTGGTTGACCATGAAATCCTCAATTCAAAGTAATGTGGGGGGGGAGGGTAAGCTTTAGAAATTATAACATAAAGGGGAAAGAAATGAGAAAAGATATCCAAAAAACATATAAAAATGGGCAGATTGTCATTTGGAGGACAGAAATATTGTAATCTAGAGTAAAAAAAACTTGTCTTTGATACTAATTTGCAATTGGATCCCCCATATAAGGCATGAAAATCCACTTGCTCTTTCAAGCCTAGTCAAAATATTGATAACACTAAATTTTTTCCAAACAATATCTTAATGAGGGTAACAAAATATTCATGGCCTTGTAAAAGTCTTTACATTTTTGAATTTCTTTGGTCAAGTCACCCCTGAGATCATTAAATTTATCTTGCGTTTTGTAAATGTAATGTGATACTATTATATAACCACAATTTCTATCCCCCTGGACATTTATGGGCTTGAAGGTGTATTTTTGAATGAGTTTTGGAAAGCATTCTGAGCCAGGTACATAATCCAAATTTTCAAAAAAATCAATAATGATTGGAATCATGAAAAAATGCTACATTAAAATGGATCAACAACTCACAAAAAGCTTTCAGACTTCATCAATAGTGGGATAATTTATTTGGAAATTATCAAAATTAATATAATCTGAATCATAAATCATCAAAGTGGCTTCAGGATTGTGGTACTTTCCTTGTGAGGTTCTACTTTTCTTGGAAAATGTTGTGAACATTTTGAGGGTGACTCCTTATTTTCCATACTAATTCAATTCAGTTTCTGATGGTAGTGAAGCTGATTAAGTGATTCATTTGACTAATGAGGCCTCATAATATTGAGAATCTTAATATCAATCCACTTCCATTATTTGGGGGGGGGATTGATTGTAATCTTGAATCTTTTGATGGAGGTCTTCCTCTTCTCTTGGATTGAATTTCAATTATTTAAAGCCTTGAGAGATCTATTTAATTTAGTTTTTTTCCCTTGAGGTCTTCCATGGGTATTTTTTCATCAAGGTAAGTCTTCATAATATTATGTTCCCTTTTGACTCTTGGGAATTTGATGAAAAGGTACCTTTAAAGTTAAATAATCCTTGAAATGTTGAGGAATTGAGGTTATTTCTGAAATTGGTATTGTAAAAAGGTCTTCTCCAATATCTTAGAATATTTTATTGAGATTAATTTATTCTTTCTCTCTGAACACTTTGATTGTCTCCTTGATGGAAATCATGATAATAATATTTCAAATGAAATCAGTTAATGTAAAAAAAGATAAGTAATTTTAGATGAATAATATTGAAAGATAAATTTAACTCATACTGTGGCTGGAATTCTTATGACTGGAGCCTTTAGAGCTTGAAGAATTTTTAAGGTTTATATAGGAAAACTTTATTTAAAATCAAGTACTTCTCCTTTACTCAAAGTTTTTTCAAGATAAAATTATGTGAAGATAGTAATTTTAAGAGTTTAAAAATTAAAAAACAAAAATAATTGTTTATATTTCTTTTAGTATAAAAAATAATATTATAAAAATTTATTGTTTTACCAAAAATAATCTACAAGAGATATTTATAGCTACAAAATAAATTTCTTCAAGAGAAATTTCGATTGTAGTTAATTGAGAAAACAAATGCAGGAGGCTAATATGAGAGCATACTCTATAAAGTGAATATAAAAGATAAAACAAACCAAAAATGGATAAGAGTGAATTTGTAAACAAAGTGAAAAAGCTAACAGTGATGAAATATTCTAATTTACTTTTTGTGGTGGTTGAAGGGTAAAATGATTATAAAGAGTTACAAAAATGATTATAACTGTTTTTTAAAATTGTTGAAAGGTTAGCAATTATGAGGGAATTGTGGCTGGAATATATCATTGATTGGTTTAACAATGTTTAAGCTAATTATAAAAGGAAGCTATTATAACATGAAGAGAAAAAAGGGGAAAAGAAGACATTCTTTTATAGCAACCAATTACCTTCCTCCAAAAGTAAAATTTACTTTAATCAGTAATCAAATAAAAACTGACAACAAAAAAGAAAATTATAGAATAATTGAACCCTGATTTGGAAAAAAGGGGCTAGTTCAAAAACTTTAGTCACTCAAACCAGTAATTTCTATAGTAATAGTTTGTTTTAAGGCTCCAAAAAATTTCAAAAATGTGTTTAAAAGACCTTGAAAATGGTGAAAACCATTTTATTAATCTTTCTTTAGCTTAATGGTAGCCTTACCGTCTTGTAAAAAGCTAAAGATACCCTGTTTGGTATCTAAAGCTCATTATCAATTGAGCTACAGAGCCTGTCACTCAATTCCATGCCAAAAGTGATGAAAGTGTGCCTTAATTTTGACATCCCACACCTGTAATCAAGGAATTTGGGGGAGTCTGGCAAGCTTGAATCTAAGATTGCTTTTCCCTAAAAAATCAATATTTAAGCTCTATTTTTCTTCAATTCCTCATCATGTAATATACTCAAAAACTTCCATATGTAATTCTATTGGAAAGTTACAGTACACAAATATAATTATCAATTTATCATATGTAAATTCAAGTTCACTTATGTAATACATGTGCGAATTTTGACTTTTCAATTGAAAAAACTTCAGTTCCTCATAAATTATAAACTGAAAACCAAACCTCAACTTCAACACAAGAATTGATGGTTACAGCCAAATTTGGTGTGAATCAATTTGAAGTTTTGAGGAATTCTAGATTTTAATACAGAAAATACTAATAATTTAATTTAAGCTTATTTGGAGTTGTGTTATAGAAATTTCACTATGGGGTGACCCCACCTATTTTTTTATGAGGAATCCAATGGGAAAGTAATTCTTATACGTTTATTTATTGAAAGAAAAGCTATAATGAATTTTATTAACTTTTTTCAAAAAATATTTCATTTTTAATATTCTTACTTCATTATTTCAAGTAATTTTTTTTTCACATTTTTTGTTAAAATTAAGATTTCATATAAATTTGATTTTTATATCAAAAGATAAATTTATCATTTATAATTATAGCCTTTTCTAATTTTTTTGTGATCTTTTGGGTATATTAAAATACCTCTAAGTCTCACATTTCTTTACTCTAAAAAAGAATAATACTTTTTGGTATTAATATTTCTAATGTTTCTGAACCTTCTAAGAAGCTTGGTGGCTTTAGTTATTTACTTTTCTGATAGCCCCCAATTTTCACAACTTGGATCAATATATATGATAAGTCATTTCCTCACTTTCTCAGTCCTCAGTTTTCTTCCTCTGAGAACTTTGGTAATTTTCTTGGTACAAGATGTTTCAACAGGAGTTACATTCAGGAGAACTTTATTCCTCAAGGGGAATTTTTCAGAATCACCAAATTTTTAACATTCTATTAATCTTACTGGAAATGTAGGATGCTTGTTTCTAAGTTCTTTAAAAAATCCTACTTCTACAGCATTTTCTCCATGAAGGGATTAAATAACAAAATTTCCCAAAAAAGGAGTATCTAAGTTTTTTGCATCCTTTTATATTTTTGAAGTTGTTAGTTTATACAAGTACTAGGTACCCTATCTTGGAGGCTGGAGTATCATATGACTTATGCAATTTTTCTTTGGAATTTTCAAATGAGTCCTCAATGCATCTCAATGAATGCTTTCCAAATTTGTGAAGAATTCCCTTGAAGCTAGCATCTGTGGTATGTATCTAAACCAAATATTTTTTCAAATAATCATGGGGTAGTCTGAGATTCCATCTTTTCTCTAGCATAGCAGGAGTATGATTGAGGGTGACATGAATGGATATTTCATATTCTAGCTACAGTGCAGGTAGAAGGGTGAAGCAATAGTTGGTTAATACATCACAATTTTTGAGCTCTAATCCATATGCACAAAGTCTTCTGAAAATGTCTTCCAAGTTGTGTATCATTCTTTTAGCTAAGCCAAAGGTTTGTGGGTAGTAAGCTTTAGAGAAGGATAATTTGGTCTTGAATAATTGGTGAAGATTTGTACATATTTCTGCATTGAATTTGATATATCTGTCACTAATATAGTTAGCAAAGATTCCAGTCCATGGAATTAACTTGTTCCATATTAGAAGAGCTGTATCTATTGCTGTATCATCTTTGTGACATGGTAAAAAGATTGGAGTCTTACTAAATATGTAAAAAATCAATAAGAATATATTAGAGCTTCTTTAACCACCTGGTGGTAAGCCATTAACTCAATCCATATGGAAAATTTCCCAATGTCTACTGAGTTCTTGTATTTTTATCATATTTCCAAGTCTTTTGCTAGTGGATTTATTTCCTTTTTTACATCTGTCACAGATTTTATATTATTCTGAAACATATTTTAAACACATTGGAAGAAATATTCAGATATTAATATTTTCTCTTGCACTATCCTCAAAAAGGTCCCATGAGAAGGGGCTATAATGGCATTCTTTCAATGAAAGGGTAATTAAGGAGCTATCCACAGCTTTCAAAATACAAGTTTGCTCTTTTTTATGGTAGATTATGCCATCAAGTAAGTGAAATTTTCTTTCATGATATGACTTTTTGCATATTTAATACAAGGATTTATTCTTAGAGTATTTAGCAAGTAATTGGCATAAGATGCTACAATTATTTTCTTGAGTATAAATTTTCCTTGGCTCTTCATTTAAGGTATTTTTAGGTCTGTAACACTAACTACTTCTATTGGGATTTGTGGACAAACTTATTATGGAACATAATCAGGATTCTAACTATCATTTGGTAATGGCCATCTTCTAAATACATCTTAACTTTCATTAATACTTCCATATTTGTTTACAATGTTAATATTGCCTCTATATTATTTCATGGCTTTTTGTCACCTCAGAACATGTCTGTTGGGTGTTTTCATGTTTAGAAGTTATTTTAAACTGGTAAAATATTTTCTTAATTGAAAACAAAATTCTTCAACAAAATAATTGAGTTTATTCAAGGCCAAAACCAGTCATAGACATTCCATATTACTTTCTCAATATCTGCATTTAGTTCTTTTCATTTTCCTGGATATAAAAAATATGGTTCCTTCCACCAGTTTGTCATTAATAATTTGGAATTAATGGAGCAAAGCTCCTAGTTCATCTCCCAAGGCATCAATAAAAATCTTAAAGGGTAGCTTAGAATATGGAATTAGTATTAGTGAAGCAGTGTTTAATGCTTGTATCAGGTATTGAAAGGATTTGAATCTATCAACAGTCTTTTCAAATACTGTATATTTGTCACACAGCTACTAAAGAGGTCTTCTAATTGATGAAAAATATATAATATGCTATAATCAATAGTGAGAAAAAAGTAGAAATGATTTTATTTCAGTAATTTCATGAGGAATGGGCTTTAACAAGACTTCTGAAGCTTCACTCTTTTCTATTCCAAGGGAAAGACCAGATAATATATGTCCTAGTGCTTTGAGTTCCTTGAGTACAAAGTAACATTTCTTCAAAGAAGCTTTCATATTAACTGATTGGATTTTCCCCAAAAGTATAGATAATATTTCCAAATTTTCTTCCCAAGTCTTGGAACAAACAATAATGTCATCAATATAGATGATAAAAACTCCTTCTGAAAGCTCTTCAGGGAAACTTTTACTCATCATTATTTGAAAATGTGAAGGTTCATTTTTGATACCAAAGGGAATCCTCAAGTATTCATACACTCCACAATAGAAAATTATTCTCAAATACTTTATTTCTCTTAGTGTCACCACATTTTTATGGAATCACTTTAGGGCATCCATAGTGCTGATGTAAACTCACTGTGAAAAAATTCAGGAACTGTCAGAAGGTAGGCTAGGTTGCACCAAGATCCAACCCAGTGTCACAATGCTGTCTGCCAGACCTCAGCAAAGGGAACTCTTGCCGAAAAGGCTATTAAACTGGTTGAAAGACCAATTAATACTGGCAAGTTGTAGATCACATTCCACCATGTGACAGTACCCCCGGGTTTAGAGCACTGCATCCCGAAGTGCATGTAACTGATGGTATTACCCATGTGACCCTCATGGAGTTACATTAGTCACAACAGGAGCCTACAAGGAACCCCCAAGGGGCGGAACCCTTGTACGCCAATGGAGCGGAAAACCCAGCGATTTCTGGTTGTTTGATTGAGACCTCCTCTTGTCTCCAACCGGAATCGAACCCATGACGTTGGTAACCGGTTTATTGTCACAATGCTGTCTGCCAGACCTCAGCAAAGGGAACTCTTGCCAAAAAGGCTATTAAACCGGTTGAAAGAACGATTAATACTGGCAAGTTGTAGATCACATTCCACCATGTGACACCCAGATTGAACTTGCATCAAACATGTCCCTAAACTGTTTTTTCTTTCATGTATTGCAGGTCAAATATTTGGTCATTTAGAGTTTTAATAAACTAAATTCTAATCTACTCAAATGTAAAAATTGAAAAATCTGATCCTAAATTCTATATATTCACATTTTATTGTTGAATCTTCTTTTGAAATATAAATTTGTCTTTCACACTCTTAACTGAATTATTTCTTTCATATCTGAAGCTGAAAAAAATGAATGTTATTTCTACATTCAATTTCTTCCAAAATAGCCAAAACAAATTTTCAAATTTTCAAATAAAATGACTTTTTTTTTTCCACAAAATTAAAAAAAATATATAAACAAGAAAAAATTTGGTACTAAATGTGTGAGGTGTGTCTAGGAGACTGTTTATAATATTAATATTAATACAGAGTACTATGACTGTGTGACAACCACTCACCAGGGGTAAGGGTATTCATTAATACACCAACTCAAACACCTCAAATCAGCAGATCCACTATTTGCATCAGCATTCAGTTTCAGCAATCTTCCTTGCTGAAACATGCATACAGCTTGGTACCTCAATACAGCCTGTCAGCATCTGTACAGGTTAGATTCCCCAATACATTTTGGATACACCATTACAAAACTGTATGATCACTCAACTTCACCACACCTCTTGTACAGGTTCTGTACAACTGTAAAGTACCTGTATTGGCCAAACTCAACTCAATCATTCAATCCTCTCATGAGAATTCTCTCTCTGGATCTGGGCTGGTGATTCTCACATATACCAGCCCCTCTTTCTCCCCCCTGGGGACTTTTCCCCAGTTAATTAATTTAGTTTATTTATTATTTAATTAATATTATTATCCTTATTTTGGGTATTATATTTATTTAATATTAAGTTAGTCTTTGCATTTTCTTTCTTTGCCTGTACGGTATGAGTTGGGTGGCCATATCCTTATTAACCCTTCTCTTTTCATTCTGACAGGTTGAAACAGTGGACTTGGACTTGTTTGTGGTTGGCTCTTTTATTCTTTACTCTTATTTCTTGTGTTTCTTCTTTCTTATATTCTTTATTTTAGTAATTCATCTCTTTGCACTCTTAAGTGTATTCTCTCTTACCATATCCTGAGCCCTCCATAAGTGAGTCCCAGTTTACTGAGTTCCAGGCCCTCTTCACTTCAAAGAGCCCCTGTGACATTAAATTAATTGACTCATATTTGATTCTTTCTTTTCATTCATTTATATTCATTTCTCTGATTCATCAATTATGACTCTTTAATGATCTTATGATTTTTTATGATTATGACTTTCTCTCTCATCGATTTTCATCTCATTAATTTCATTCATATGAAAATTGACTCCTTCTATCTTTCTTAATCATTGCTGACCATCTCATTTCACTTCATTTTATTTCAATTAAATTTCTCTTGGTTTTTATATTCAGGTCTTATCAGGAGTTATTGATTGGTCATTGATTGGTAATTGATTGGTTATTGATTGGTTAATTGATTGGGATTCATTTGGGTTATTGATTCAGCAATTCAGGATTTTATTTGGATTGATTTGATGGACTTTGAATTCCTCAAGATAAGTGATTTATCCTCAAGAATTGATTATTGATTATTGATTGATTTTGATTCCTAATGATATTGATTGACTGATTGATTCCTCAAGACTTTGAATTGAACTTGAAGACATTGATTGATTTATTGACTGATTGATTGTTTAATTCTTCAAGGTTATTGATATTGAACTTGAATTTATTGTTGATTATTGATTGAATTGAATGATTATTGATTGAAGTTGTTTCACCTCAAGAATTGAATTGATTCCTCAAGACTCATCAAGATTTTTATTGTGATTGATCTGGACAAGCTTTGATTTCTGTTCTCAATACCATTGAGTTTTGTTTCTACTTCTGTTCATAATTCCAGTTAAGCACAGTTCCCCAGCAAAGAACACTAGATACCAAAAGAATCCAGCTGTTCTCACTCCTACAGCAAGGGCTCCTCTTGACCACACACCATCAGTTCATCAACTGAGTGCAAACTTGGACAGAGGATCACCAATGGAAGGAGCAGCACCCTCAAGAAGAGGTTTAATGAAATCTAGAAGGTCAAGATCCTTTTCTGGACTTTTGGGTGGCTACCCTGGCATGTCTGAAGGTGCAAGAGCAATATTAGGGGAAGTTGAAGATGAAGAGGGGGAAGAGTCTGTGGAAGAGGAAGATTCTGGGGAGACTGAAGTGGCAGAAGCCTTGGAAAATGCTCCAGAGGTGCCTCAGGGTTCTAATCTGGCCCTTTCTAGTCAACCTCTTGTCTCTCAAACTGAACCAAGTCTCCTCAAGATGATGGAGCAGATGACTCAATTCATGGGGAAGCTCACTCAAGCAGTTGCCCCCAGGGACAATTCCAAAGCCCCTGCTTTCAAGACTCCACCCATGAAGGCACCTGATTCTTTTGATGGTGCTCAAGCTCATAAATTGGGAGTATTTATTCAATCCTGTCAATTAATCTTCCATAATGATCCAGCAAATTTCTTCTCTGACAGTAAGAAAGTTCTTTACTCAACTTCTTTTCTCACTGGTAGAGCTGAAAAGTGGATTGAGCCCTATCTCTCAAATATTTACAATAAAGAACCTTCTTATCTCCTCAACAATTGGCCATTGTTTGAATCTCAACTATTCACTCTGTTTGGTGAACCCAATGAAGTCAGGAAAGCTGAACAAGAGCTGGACAATTTGAGGATGAAGTAAAGTGGTCATGTATCCTTGTACATTGCTGATTTCAGAAGCTTAATGTCAAGAATTGGAGATTGGGGGGAAAGAGCTTATATCCATGTTTACAGAAGAGGATTGGCATCAAGATTATTGGATAAGTTGGCTTCTAACCTTGGAACTTTTGATAATCTTCAAGAACTTATGGATGTCACCTTAGAATTAGACACAAGTTATCATGAGAGGCGACAAGAAAAGAAGCCTCCTCTCAATGGATCCAATCCCTCAAGGCCTCCTCAAAACTCATTTCCAAACAGGCCTAACCAAAAGAAGAACAGAAAGGGAAAGAAGTTTCAATCTTCAAAGGACAAGCCTCATGCTGCTCTCCTCAATAATGACAATAAATTAATGGGTTCTGAAAAGGAGAGGAGGATTAAAGAGGGGTTGTGTACTTATTGTGGTGGAAAGCACCCGATTGAAAAATGCTTCAAGAGACCTCAGAACAAGCCTGGGTCATCATCAAGAGGCTTCCCTAGCAAGAAGGGAAAGGCCTGAGTGGGATCATGATGTGTTCAATGGTTCTGACTTATTTCCTTCAAGAGCACAATTGTGCACTCTGAATACTAGTGTCAAGAAATCTTTAAAGTTTCTTATTTTCTCTTCTGTCTCTGATATTTTTTATAGTATTCTCATTGATTCTGGTGCTAAAAACTCTTTTATTGCAAAGAATTTTGTTCTCAAGTACTCATTGACTATGTCAGAGCTCCCTGAAAAGATTCCTCTTTTCATTCTGGATTATAATGAATCCCCTGCCTTGTTCATCACCCATTATACCAAGTGGGTAGCTGACTTGTCTTCCTTCCCAAGCTTTGAATGGGACTTCTTTATCATAGATTCACCCAAGGGAGAAGACCTGATATTGGGCTATGATTTCCTTTACCATTTTAATCCCATTATTGATTGTAAAAACAGATTGGTAACCTATGATTCTAGTCATAAGAATTCTAGTGGTATTATTCCTTCTACTAGTAATGACTTTGCCACTGCTGTCAACACTGTTGCTCTGGTTGGTGAGCTTAAGACACCTTCCCTTCCTTCTTCTGTCCATATCCCTTCCATCATTCCCTCTCAGTCATTACTTCCATTAAGAGATGAAGTCTTCAAAGAAATAAAAGATGTTGGAGAAGATGTTGCTATATCTTCACTTCATCTCTTTCAAGGGGATATGGACCTTCCTCCCTGGAGGAGCAGTGGGATGAGGAGGAAGAGCCGGAATAAGTTGAAACTGTGTTGAAGGTAGTCCCTTCTGTTTATCACCAATATTTGGATGTATTCTCCAAGGTGGAAACAGAGAAACTTCCTCCACACTGCACCTGTGATCATCATATTGAATTTGAGGGTCTTCTACCTCCAATTGGTGTTATCTACTCATTATCAAACCAAGGATCAGAAAAACTATTGGTCTACATTTCAGAGAATGTAGAGAAAGGTTTCATAAGACCAAGCTCTTCTTAAACAGGAGCACCTGTCATTTTTGCTAAGAAAAAGGATGGGGGTCTTTGTTTGTGTGTTGACTACAGCAAACTCAATGCTGTCACTAGGAAGAACAGGTATCCTGTTCCTCCTATGAACCAGCTTCTTACTGTATTCAATGGCTCCACTATCTTCTCCAAGATAGACCTGCATGGTGCATATAACCTTCTGAGAATCAAAGAGGGGGATGAGCACTTAACTGCCTTTGGAACCAAGTATGGTAGTTATGAGTATTTGGTCATGCCATTTGGTTTTACCAATGCTTCAGCTTCTTTCCAGAATCTTGTTAATGACATATTTGCAGATTTCTTGGATTTGTTTGTTGTAGTTTATTTAGATGATATTATGGTCTTTTCCAGTTCTGAGGAGGAACATGTCAAACATGTGGCCTCTGTCCTCCAAAGACTGAGGGACAATAATTTGTTTGCCAAAGCCTCCAAGTGTGTATTCCATGCCTCAAATGATGAATAACTGGGCTATGTTGTTTCAAGTGATGGCCTCAAGATGGATTCTTCAAAGGTTCAGAAAATTCTCAATTGGCCTCAGCCCAAAACATAAAGGCTCTTCAATCTTTTCTTGGCTTTGCCAATTTTTATCATCTTTCATAAAAAATTATTCCAAAAAAAAAACTTCTCTCACTTCCCTTATCAAAAAAGATTCTCCCTTTATCTTCAATAAGAAAGCTCTTAGTCGGTTTCAATTACTCAAAGAAGTTTTCACTACTGCTACTATCTTATCTCATTTCAATCCTTCTCTACCTACTATTGTAGAGACCAATGCTTCTGATTATGCCTTGGGTGCTGTACTGAGCCAGGTGAATGACTCAGAAAAGCATCCCATTGCATTTGATAGTTGCAAGCTTCTCCCAGCTGAGCTGAACTATGAAATTCATGACAAGGAACTCCTTGGTATAGTTTGGGCTCTCAAGCGCTAGAGAGCATTTCTTCTCTCTCTTTCTAATTCTTTTGAGATCTTGACAGACCACTCTTCCCTGCAGCATTTTATGTCTTCCAAAGTTCTTACTTGTTGTCAGGCCCGTTGGGCTGAGTTTCTTTCTGAATTTCATTTCACTATTACTTACCACCCAGGCAGGCTGGCCACTTTAACAGATTCCCTGTCATGTCAGGACAATGTGTACCCAGACAGGGGCTGGACTTCATCAGCAAGAATCCTCAAACCTTTCATCAAATAATCAAGCAAGATGGAATTCAAGAGTCAAGATTTTTCTCAATCAAAGTGGAAATATTTTCAGATTTAGTTGACAAGATTCAAAAAGAAGTATGGAAAGACAAACACTATAAAGAAATACTCAAGAAACTAGAAAGAGGTGATTCAGTTCCAGATTATTCTCTTGAACCTCAAGCCAAGTTGTTATTATTAAAAGATAGAGTGGTAATCCCACGCAATGAAGAACTCCAACTCAATATTCTTCAAAAGCATCATGACTCACCATTGGCTGGACTTCCTGGCCAGGAAAAGACCCTCAAGCTCATCAAGAGGGATTTTTATTGGGATGGCATGAATCAATTAATCAAGGACTATGTGTCCTCATGTCAGAAATGTTCAAGAAACAAGAACATTCATCACAGGAATTTTGGATTACTCAAGCCTCTTCAAATTCCATCTGGTCCTTGGAATTCCTTATCAATGGACTTTATCACTCAATTGCCCTTGTCAAGCAACTTTGACTCAATTCTAGTAGTTGTGGACAGGTTCTCAAAAATGGCAATCTTCATTCCAACTTATGGAAAAATCACTTCTCTGGACTTAGCTAAAATCTTCATTAGTCATGTATTTTCCAAGAATGGCCTTCCAGTCAGTATTGTCAGTGATAGAGGATCTTTATTTGTTTCATCATTTTGGACTCAATTATGTCAGCAGATCAAGATATCAAGAGATCTTTCAACTGCTTTTCATCCTGAAACAGATGGGCAGACAGAGAGGGTAAATCAGATTCTAGAACAGTATCTTTGGATGTATGTCAGCTATCATCAAGATGACTGGTACACCTGGCTCCCCCTGGCTGAATTTGCCCATAATAATGCAGAACATTCATCAACAAAGCAATCACCTTTTTTCACCATTTATGGAAGAAATCCCAGCTTTGACTCAATCCATATTTCTCAAGATTCACCTGCTGGAAAGTTATCAACAAAACTCCAATCAGTACAGCAAGTTGTCAAAGAAGAATTAGAGTCAGCAATAAGGAGATTCAAGAAGTATGCAGATGTAAATAGAGCAATTCCACCTGATTTCCAACCTGGGGACAAAGTATGGCTGGCTTCCAAGAACATCAAGACAACAAGACCCCCCAAGAAGCTATCAGAAAGATGGTTGGGACCTTTTGAAGTTCTGAAGAAGATTGGCAGCCATGCATATCACCTCAAGTTGCCTCAGAAATGAAAGTCAGTTCACCCTTTATTCCATGTGTCCTTATTAGAACCAGTGAAGCATTCAACTATCCCAAATAAACATCAATTGCCACCCCCACCAGTCTTAGTGGAGGAGCAAGAGGAATGGGAAGTGGCTCAGGTTCTGGACTCAAAACTCAAGAGAGGTAATTTATGGTATCTTGTAGAGTGGAAAGGATTCAGTGAATACCCAGAAAGAAGCACTTGGGAACCAGCTTCCAACCTTAACAGCTCACCAGACCTTGTCAAGAATTTCCATTCACTGTATCCAGACAATCCTGGCCCAAATACCTCAAGAGTTTGATTTTATGGTGCTTGGTGGGGAGAAGAAGTTATGAAAGTAAGTTCCTCCCCTGGCATGCACCTTTAAGGGGGTATTCTACCAATATGTTGTTGTAAGAATCACCTTGGCCACTTTGTGAGCACTTGTCAATTCTTTGGACAGGTGCAGGAAGCATGCAACATCAAGACCCTCCATTTGGGCCTTATCAAGATATGGACAAATGTTTGTATCTTTCTTTTTCTTTTCTTTTTTCTTTATCATTATGTCAATTTATGCCAATCATCATTATTCAAGACTTTCATTACTTCAAGTCATTTATGGCAATTTATTTCAGTTTTATGGTGCTTGGTGGGGAGTGGGAATTATGAAAGTAAGTTCCATCTCCTGGGAGGCATCCCTGAGGGTTCTACTTCTTGTAAAACATTACCTTGGCCACTCTGTGAGCATCAAATGCTTGGTTTTCATTTTTCAGACAATTCTTGGCCAAAATCAAGCAACTCACTACAAGAAGGACAAACCATCAGGAATTTCTTTTATCTATTTTTCTCTACTCTCTTTTTCTCTCATTTTCTTTCTTTTCTTTACTTGTATAATTTTGTTTTCTTTTATTTCTTTAAAGCAGCAGCATCCCCTCCCAAATAATGTATTGGGAGGTTCCATTTTTTTTTTATTTTTTAGTATTTATAAGAGAGGGGATAGAAGTCAAACCAAACACAAACAAGCATAAGGAAACTAGTTATCTCTACCTAAATCATCAAAGGTTCTCTGAAAATCATTTATCAATTCATCTTCATACCAGGCGAATTTTGCAGCCATCTCTTCTGAAGCAGTACCTGGAATAGTCCTGTCATTTGCATACATAATCACCTCCCCACTATTTCTATCAACCCTCCTGAATAATCTGGCCACAGCTTCTTGGTTTTCACTCTCCGCATTGGGATATTCTCTTGTAATTTGGATAGGCCAGCGATCTCTTCTTTGAAAAACTTGAGCGGCAAGAAACCCCAAAGGAGACAAACCATCCCTTTTTCTACTGGAACTGGCCACAGGTTGGAGCTGTTGGGAGGTGGTTATGGGTGAGCTCCTGGGTTGCGGGCTTGGTGATGGTCTTACTGCTGGAATCAAGGAAGGCCTGGCATGAGAAGTACTTGGTGAAGAAGGTGGAATGGTAGTAGGAATGGAAGCAAGAACTGGTTGGAAGGTTCTGGGAGTACTGGGAATCACTTGGCTTTGGAATCTGTTGGCAAGAGGCTGAGCAGAGGAATTGCTGGATGGATGGCCAACTGAATGAGGAACAGCTACAGTTTCTTCACCATCCAGCTTATCACTACCTTCAGCATCTTGATCAGTTGGGGAATCAGAAATCCTTCTTATTCTTTTCACTACCCCTTTAGTATTGATCCTGAAGATTGGGACTTCTGAGCTGGAATATATTGGCCTACCACCAACTGGAATTGGCCCTCCAACATTGGTCCACCTTTCCACATCCCTCTGCCTGGAACCAGTCACTACATCAAAATATCAGTACCAATTCAATCAAGATATGCAAATCACTCACATTGAGAAAATCCTGAAGTTCCATCAGGATTAGGTGCCTCAGAGACTGGGAACTCTATCCCAAAGGGCCCATCTTTTCTACTCCATAAATAGCTCCTGATAGTAGAAGACAACACCCGGTACAACAACATGGTTTCTTTCCAATGAAGCAATGATGGCACTTTGAAGATTGGGAATTGTAGTGTTGAAAACAATCCTTACCCTTGGCCAAACATTCAGTACAGGCAGGATCAAGGATTTCAACTGCTCTGTATCTGTCATAGAATTGGGAGGGATCAAAGTGACCAGAAGAAGCCATTGAGGGTGAAGATAATCAACTGAAGACGCCAGAACCACAAAGAAAAGATGGTGGCAGTGCAGAAGGAGAAAATTCAGTGAGTTCAATCAGTTTGGAACTCATAACTGAAGAATATGCAAGCAGAAGATTCAAGACTTCAGAATCAGTCCACTCCAAATAAAAAGAAATTGACCTCAAGGAAATGGGGGCCATAACTCATTTATGCCCCCCTCAAAACCTTTAAGGTGAGGATTCAAGGCCCCTTTGGGGCTGAATTCATCACCCAGGGCCTCCCCTGCAACTTTGGGGAGGCCAGGATCTTGATGGTCTTGGACCCCCTCAATGGGTCCAGTCCATGTAGGTGAGGAATTGTACCATGGAAGCCCTGGGTCCCCAGCAAAATTGGACCCAGGGGGCTTCCAATAGCCCCCACGGACTGTAGGACCCCAAAAGAGCAAAATGGCCAAAAATGGCCATATATCAAAATTTTCAATAGGATCACCCAAGACCCAAAAAAGGCCAAAAGGGCCATAAAACCAAGATTCATCAAGAATCACCATAGGAAGGGAAATTGAGGCATTTCCAAGGCCAATGGGGCAAGATCCCTTGAAGACTTCATTTCAAGATTTGTTCAATTGGGCCTTGACAAATAAGTATACATTCATATACTCATTTGGCATCATTTTTTGAGAACAAGAGCTCAGTCGCCATCATTTTGGGATACAACCCAAGGTCATACCCCAAGGACCAAACATTTATTGAATCAGAAGAAAAGAAGCATTGTTAAAAGTGGAATACTTACTCAAAAATTGAAAGAAGGGGGGAATCAAATTGTTTTGACAAGGAAGAATTGAAAAAGATTTTGAGGATAATGGTCAAGAGGAAATGAAAATTAAAAAGAAAGTTTTTGAAAAAATGTGGGGATTTTGAGATGCCACTCAACAGTGGCAGGATATTATGGTGTTCAGGAGCCCACCAGTTTCAAGAGGGGGATACTGTAACAACCACTGACCAGGGGTAAGGGTGTTCATTAATACACCCACTAAAAACCTCAAATCAGCAGATCCACTATCTGCATCAGCATTCAGTTTCAGCAATCTTCCTTGCTGAAACATGTATACAGCTTGGTACCTCAATACAGCCTGTCAACATCCGTACAGGTTGTATTCACCCAATAGAGTTTGGATACACCATTATGAAACTGTATGATCACTCAACTTCACCACACCTCTTGTACAGGCTCTGTACAACTGTACAGTACCTGTATTGGCCAGACTCAATTCAATCATTCAATCCTCTCATGAAAATTCTCTCTCTGGATCAGGGCTGGTGATTTTCACATATACCAGCCCCTTTTTCTCCCCCTGGGGACTTTTCACCATTTAATTAATTTAGTTTATTTATTATTTAATGAATATTATTATCCTTATTCTGGGTATTATATTTATTTAATATTAAGTTAGTCTTTGAATTTTCTTTCTTCCCCTGTACAGTATGAGTTTAGTGGGCTTATTAAACCTTCTCATTTCATTCTGACAGGTTGAAACAGTGGACTTGGACTTGTTTGTGGTTGACTCTTTTATTCTTTACTCTTATTTCTTTCGTTGCTGCTTTCTTATGCTCTCTATTTTAGTAATTCATCTCTTTGCACTCTTAAGTGTATTCTCTCTTACCATATCCTGAGCCCTCCATAAGTGAGTCCCAGGCCCTCTTCACTTCAAAGAGCCCCTGTGACACTCCTGGGCAGGATGGCCAGCCAATGGTGAGTCATGACACTTTTGAAGAATATTGAGTTGAAGTTCTTCATTTCTTGGGAGTACCACTCTATCTTTGAATAATAACAGCTTGGCTTGAGGTTCAAGAGAATAATCTGGAACTGATTCACCTCTTGCTAGTTGCTTGACTATTTCTTTATAGTCTTTTTCTTGCCATACTTCTTTTTGAATCTTGTCAACTAATTCTGAAAATATTTTCACTTTGATTAAGAAGAATCTTGACTCTTGAATTCCATCTTGCTTGATTATTTGATGAAGATTTTGAGGATTCTTGCTGATGAAGTCCACCCCCTGTCTGGGTACACGTTGTCCTGACATGACAAGGAATCTGTTAAAGTGGCCAGCCTGCCTGGGTGGTAAGTGATAGTGAAATGAAATTCAGAAAGAAACTCAGCCCAACGGGCCTGACGACAAGTAAGAACTTTGGAAGACATAAAATGCTGCAGGGAAGAGTGGTCTGTCAAGATCTCAAAAGAATTAGAAGGAGAGAGCCCAAACTATGCCAAGGAGTTCCTTGTCATGAATTTCATAGTTCAGCTCAGCTGGGAGAAGCTTGCGACTATCAAATGTAATGGGATGCTTTTCTGAGTCATTCACCTGGCTCAGTACAGCACTCAAGGCATAATCAGAAGCATTGGTCTCTACAATAGTAGGTAGAGAAGGATTGAAATGAGATAATATAGGAGCAGTAGTGAAAACTTCTTTGAGTAGTTGAAACCGGCTAAGAGATTTCTCATTGAAGATAAAGGGAGAATCTTTTTTGATAAGGGAAGTGAGAGAAGTGATTTTTTTAGAATAATTTTTTATGAAAGGACGATAAAAATTGGCAAAGCCAAGAAAAGATTGAAGAGCCTTGATGTTTTTGGGCTGAGGCCAATTGAGAATTTTCTGAACCTTTGAAGAATCCATCTTGAGGCCATCACTTGAAACAACATAGCCCAAGTATTCATCATTTGAGGCATAGAATACACACTTGGAGGCTTTGGCAAACAAATTATTGGCCCTCAGTCTTTGGAGGACAGAGGCCACATGTTTGACATGTTCCTCCTCGGAACTGGAAAAGACCATAATATCATCTAAATCAACTACAACAAAAAAATCCAAGAAATCTACAAATATGTCATTAACAAGATTCTGGAAAGAAGCTGGAGCATTGGTCAAGCCAAATGGCATGACCAAATACTCATAACTACCATACTTGGTTCTAAAGGTAGTTAAGTGCTCATCCCCCTCTTTGATTCTCAGAAGGTTATATGCACCATGCAGGTCTATCTTGGAGAAGATAGTGGAGCCATTGAATACAGTAAGAAGCTGGTTCATAGGAGGAACAGGATACCTGTTCTTCCTAGTGACAGCATTGAGTTTGCTGTAGTCAACACACAAACAAAGACCCCCATCCTTTTTCTTAGCAAAAATGACAGGTGCTCCTGTTTAAGAAGAGCTTGGCCTTATGAAAGCTTTCTCTACATTATCTGAAATGTAGGCCTGTAGTGTTTCTGACTCTTGGTTTGATAATGAGTAGATAACACCAATTGGAGGTAGAAGACCATCCAATTCAATATGATGATCACAGGCGCGGTGTGGAGGAAGTTTCTCTGCTTTCACCTAGGAGAATACGTCCAAATATCGGTGATAAACAGGAGGGACTACCTTTGACACAGTTTCAATTTCTTCTGTCTCTTCCTGCTCATCCCACTGCTCCTCCAGGGATGCATGAAAGAATAAGGGAGGAAGGTACATATACCCTTGAAAGAGATTAAGTGAAGATATAGAAACATCTTCTCCAACATCTTCTATCTATTTTAAGACTTCATCTCTTAATGGAAGTAATGACTGAGAGGGAATGATGGAAGGGAAGGTGTCTTAAGTTCACCGACCAGAGAAACACTGTTGACAGCAGTGGAAAAGTCATTACTAGTAGAAGGAATAATACCACTAGAATCCTTATGACTAGAATCATAGGTGATCAATCCGTTTTTACAATCAATAATAGGATTAAAATGGTAAAGGAAATCATAGACCAATATCAGGTCTTCTCCCAAGGGTGAATCTATGATAAAGAAGTCCCATTCAAAGCTTGGGAAGGAAGGCATGTCAACTACCCACTTGGTATAATGGATGATGAACAAGGCTGGGGATTCATTAGAATCCAAATTAAAAGAGGAATCTTTTCAGGGAGCTCTGACATAGTCAATGAGTACTTGAGAACAAAATTCTTTGCAATAAAAGAGTTTGTACCACCAGAATCAATGAGAATACTATAAAAAATATCAGAGACAGAAGAGAAAATAAGAAAATTTGAAGATTTCATGACACTAGTATTCACAGAGCACAATTGTGCTCTTGAAGGAAATAAGTGAGAACCATTGAACACATCATGATCCCACTCAGGCCTTTCCCTTCTTGCTAGGGAAGCCTCTTGATGATGACCCAGGCTTGTTCTGAGGTCTCTTGAAGCATTTTTCAATTGGATGCTTTCCACCACAATAAGTACACAAACCCTCTTTAATCCTCCTCTCCTTGTCAGAACCCATTAATTTATTGTTGTTATTGAGGAGAGCAGCATGAGGCTTGTCCTTAAATTATTGAAACTGCTTGCCCTTTCTGTTCTTCTTTTGTTTAGGCCTCTTTGGAAATGAGTTTTGAGGAGGCCTTGAGGGATTGGATCCATTGACAGGAGGCTTCTTCTCTTGATTGCCATCCTTTTCTTGTTGCCTCTCATGATATCTTGTGTATAATTCTAAGGCGACATCTATAAGTTCTTGAAGAGTATCAAAAGTTCCAAGGTGAGAAGCCAACTGATCCAATAATCTTGATGCCAATCCTCTTCTGTAAACATGGATATAAGCTCTTTCCCCCCAATCTCCAATTCTTGACATTAAGCTTCTGAAATCAGCAATGTACAAGGATACATGACCACTTTCCTTCATCTTCAAATTGTCCAACTCTTGTTCAGCTTTCCTGACTTCATTGGGGTCACCAAACAGAGTGAATAGTTGAGATTCAAACAATGGCCAATTGTTGAGGAGATAAGAAGGGTCTTCATTGGAAATATTTGAGAGATAGGGGTTCAATCCACTTTCCAGCTCTACCAGTGAGAAAAGAAGTTGAGTAAAGAACTTTCTTCCTGTCAGAGAAGAAATTTGCTGGATCATTATGGAAGATTAACTGACAGGATTGGATAAATACTCTCAATTTATGAGCTTGAGTACCATCAAAAGAATCAGGTGCCTTCCTGGATGGAGTCTTGAAAGCAGGGGCTTTGGAATTGTCCCTGGGGGAAACTGCTTGAGTGAGCTGCCCCATGAATTGAGTCATCTTCTCCATCATCCTGAGGAGACTTGGTTCAGTTTGAGAGACAAGAGGTTGACTAGAAAGGGCTAGATTAGAACCCTGAGGCACCTCTGGAGCATTTTCCAAGGCTTCTGCCACTTCAGTCTCCCCAGAATCTTCCTCTTCCACAGACTCTTCCCCCTCTTCATCTTCAACTTCCCCTAATATTGCTCTTGCACCTTCAGACATGCCAGGGTAGCAACCCAAAAGTCCAGAAAAGGATCTTGATCTTCTAGATTTCATTCCACCTCTTCTTGAGGGTACTGCTCCTTCCATTGGCGGTCCTCTGTCCAAATTTGAACTCAGTTGATGAACTGATGGTGTGTGGTCAAGAGGAGCCCTTGCTGTAGGAGTGAGAACAGCTGGAATTCTTTGGGATCTAGTGTTCTTTCATGGGGAACTATGCTGAACTGGAATTATGAACAGAAGTAGAATCAAAACTCAATGGTATTGAGAACAGAAATCAAAGCTTGTCCAGATCAATCACAATAAAAATCTTGATTAGTCTTGAGGAATCAATTCAATTCTTGAGGTGAAACAACTTCAATCAATAATCAACAATAAATTCAAATTCAATATCAATAACCTTGAAGAATTAAACAATAAGTCAGCCAATAAATCAATCAATGTCTTCAAGGCCAATTCAAAAGTCTTGAGGAATCAATCAGTCAATCAATATCTTCAGGAATCAAAACAAATCAATAATCAATAATCAATTCTTGAGGATAAATCAGTTATCTTGAGGAATTCAAAATTTAATCAAGACAATCCAAAAAAATCCTGAATCGCTGAATCAATAACTCAAATGAATCCCAATCAATAAACCCTGATAAGAACTGAATAGAAAAACAAAGAGAAATTTGATTGAAATAAAATGCAGTGAAATGAGATTTTCAGCAATTATAAGGAAAAAAAGAAGAATCAATTTTCATATAAATGGAATAAATGAGATGAAAATTCATGAGGGAAAAAATCATAAGATCATTAAAGGGTCATAATTGATGAATGAGAGAAATGAATATAAATTAATGAAAAGAAAGAATCAAATATGAGTTAATTAATTTGATGTCACAGGGGCTCTTCAAAGTGAAGAGGGCCTGGCACTCAGCAAACTGGGACTCAATTATGGAGGGCTCAGGATATGGTAAGAGAGAAATACACTTAAGAGTGCAAGGAGATGAATTACTAAAATAAAGAATATAAAAAAGCAGCAACAAAAGAAATAAGAGAAAAGAATAGAAGAGCCAACCACAAACAAGTCCAAGTCCACTGTTTCAACCTGTCAGAATGAAAAGAGAAGGGTTAATAGGGATATGGCCATGCAGCTCATACTGTACAGGCAAAGAGAGAAAATGCAAAGACTAACTTAATATTAAATAAATATAATACCCAGAATAAGGATAATAATATTAATTAAATAATAAAGAGATTAAATTAATTAACTGGGGAAAAGTCCCCAGGGGGGAGAAAGAGGGGCTGGTATATGTGAGAATCACCAGCCCTGATCCAGAGAGAGAATTTTCATGAGAGGATTGAATGATTGAATGGAGTATGGCCAATACAGGTCCTGTACAGCTGTACAGATTCTGTACAAGAGGTGTGGTGAAGTTGAGTGATAATACAGTTTCATAATGGTTTATCAAAACTGTATTGGGGAATCCAACCTGTACAGATGCTGACAGGCTGTATTGAGGTACCAAGCTGTATGCATGTTTCAGCAAGGAAGATTGCTGAAACTGAATGCTGATGCAGATAGTGGATATGCTGATTTGAGGTATTTGAGTGGGTTTATTAATGAATACCTTTACCCCTGGTGAGTGGTTGTTACACCCTGCGACAGACTGATCTTATGAAATATAATAAATAAATAAATTATGACCACAATTAAAGAATGAATTCAATAATTGTTTCTTTTAATTTTTATACACTACTAGTGTTTATAACAGCAAGAAATGCTTGTCTATGAGAATCAATTACAAGGAGTATTTAATAACAAAACTTATTATTAAAAGAATATGAATTTTGTTAATTTATAATTATTCTTTTGAAGAATAATTCTAAAGATAATTCTTGAAGAAAACTATTACTAGAGAGAAGCTTCAATAAGTAAGTAAAAGCACATACTAATGCTGAAATGATACCTTGTAAAGAATTGGTAGAGTGATTTGATGGATTAGTTGTGGATTTAAAGGATCAAAATTCAATTTATAACAGTAATACAACAGTTTATAGTTAAATAATATTGCAAATAGCTTATCTCTATTATTTGAAGTCTTTCTGATTGATTATGAAATATTGAAAACATTAATAAAAGAATTAACTTATACTTACTTGTTAGTACTAAAGATATAATTGGATGATAAGATGATTTGGAAAAATGGAAAGAGGAGGCCTCTTTTAAGTCAATAACAGCTCACAGAGGAATTCTATGGAGAAAAATGGAGAGCCAGTGAGTTAGAAAGCAATTATTCTCTTTCAATTATTGAATGCCTCATCTGTTGTCATGTAAGATTATCATAATTACTTAATTAAGTCATTTGTGTGACTACCAACCCATTTATGGTTAAGAAATAAAGGATTAAAAATGGTAAATATTATTTTATTTCAAAACAAATATCAATTTCTCAAAGTTATCAATTTTACTAAAAATTTCATCACAGATTGTATTCTCTGTGAGTTTTTGAATATTCAGTGTTTCACATGGAATTATCAAAAATGGACAGTAAGGAAAACTTTTAGTTTAAATTATTAAGGAATAATTCTTGTTGGTTTTTATATCCCCTATCCTTTTCTGCATTTTTACTGAAGGTTTCAGAAGGATTAATCAAGTATTGTATTTTTGATTAATTTTTGAAGTTTTTACCTTATTTCTATGTAGAATTGAAAATAGCACAGTTGTAGCTGGTTGCCATGAGGTAAAGGCATGGATACTAGTCCAAAAAGGTTGAATTAATATTTGAAGGTTCCATTAATGGAGAATAATTCAGAATCAACATGGTTATAGGAGTAAGAGTAGCTCATTACCTCCTTGTCATGTCAAAATAGCAGCTCATTTGCTATTTTATTATGATTTAATGGGACTTTAACTTGGTAACAAAGTTCCCAGAAAGTTTTGGTATGATGATTGGTCCATCATCAGCAATGGATAAAATATTTAGAGCTTTCCATGCTTTGGAGGCCTCAGAAGCTGGGTACCCTTTCTCTCTTTGATGTCTTTTGTCCCCCTTAGCTATTTTCACATCAAAAATAGGAATTCAGGCTTGAAGACTGATATCCACTAAGGGTTTACCAAAAATGTATTTAAGAATACTGTATTTTTAATTTCCTAAAGTATTAATAACAGTAATAAATAACATAGGATTTCTCACATCTCCATTATTTTGGCATGAAATTGAGAATTTCTTTTCACAATTATTTTATGTCATATTGATGATATGGTATTCAATTATTTTACATATTACAGCCACATTGAGTTAGTTTCATCTTATTCACTCTATGAAGCTACCTTAAGTGAATTTTGGTATAGAATCTGAATCTTGCTTTAAATCCATAGATTTACTTAAAAAAAATATTCATTTTTTCTCAAATGATAAATGATAAATTTTTAATATATGCATGACTTATAGGCTCTGAATAGTTCAGAATTCATTTTGATATTAATTGTGGCTTATTTGGGTATGTAAAATATACCTCAAGGTTCACATTTATGGCTTTATGGCCAGTGCCTTGCCTTTGCCCTTGTTCTGAGCTTGTGGCTGCTTTTCCATGTTGGATTTTCTTCTTCTGGCCACTGGGGTTGGCTTTGGCACTTTTTTGGGTGGTTTAGTGTTGTTTTTCTTGCATTCTTCTGCTAAAAGTATCATCTTCTTCTTTTCAATCAATGGATTCCACCCATTCAGTAACTTCCAAGTATTGGGATTGCCCATAACCTTTCTCACAGTCAGGTAAGAGTTCATGTGGTTTTTCCAAAGGTATTCTGGAATTTGAACCTCTTTGTGCTCAATTTAATTTTCTTATTACTTCTGGATGGCTTTGTATATTTCCAATGAGGATTATTGTGGAAGTGTCAGCTCTATTTGAAGGAAAAAAGTGTAATCAGCTTCAGAATTGCATAATTTTTCTGTTTGGGATTGCTTTACTGACCCTTTTCCTTCTGTCACTAACTGTCTTCTTCCATAATAGCATCTATAGCATTTTTTGAGGTGCTATAGCTGACTCCTAATCTGGTTGAAGGCAAAATTATAAGTAAAAAACCTTAGAAATAGTAATTTTACATCAAAGAACTTAATATTGGCCAAATTGATAGCTTTTTGGAGAGGGTTACTGATGTAAAAATTAATTAATTATGTAAAACCGCTTCTTCTTGATTATTGTGAGCTATAATAGCTGCAGTATTATATGGTTGTAATTGACAGTACTGGCTTGAATAATGCTGGTGACTTTTGAAGCTGTGTCAGGCTTAGTCTATGATAAAGTGATAGTAAGAATATTTACAGCTTTAACTATGACTTTGATATGGAAATTCACATTAAAAATGGATTTACTATGGATTATAGTGGTGGTAAGTGCAGCTGAAAGCCCAGGATGTACCGGTTATCAGTTTATTAACTATAATAAGTAGTAAAATACTAATATAAGAGTATAAATATTTTTGAAAGCTGTACTACATAGGAATTTAAGAGCAGGATGGGGATTTTTATTTTGGGCAGAGAAAGGTACCTTTTTATCCTGAAAATGGGTGAAAAGGTCCTCTAGACCTTTTCACATAGGAAGGGTGAAGATTTTTCACTTCCAAGGACCTTCTTGTGGCTTCTAATACACCTTTATAGCCTGTATTGGGCTCAGATGCTTTTTTGAAACCACATCTGGGCTGCTTTCACTAATACAGGGTTAAAATGTTTATTTAGGGACCAGACCGCTCTCTTCTAATGTGTATGATTCCTAGAACTCTTTACATAACCTGTATGGGGACCCCATACTGACCAAACTATGAGCCATTAAAGGATAAAAAAGATTCTTTGTAGAATTGACACCTCATATTCAAGGATATGGGAAAGTGCCCTAAAGTAAAGGTGTATTGGCCAAACTGTGGGATTCTAACCTTAAAACTGCCATAGCCTTGTCAGTTTTTAAGATATTGAGCTGAAAGTTGGTTCATTTTGTAGCCCAGGATGATTTCTAAACAATGGTTCCTCATTTTGTATGTATAAAATTAAATATGGAAAAGCTATACCATCTTCAATTTCTATTATTCAGATATGGATTTTTTCCAAATACTGCATGGAACTTGATTGCTCCATAACTTTGTTTCTAGATGGGTTATGAGGAAGTTGATGGTAGCATCAGATATCCCTTATTGTTCCCTTCTAAAAATGAACAAACTTCAAATATCTCACACTAAAACTGTGGAAGTTAGATGAGAGGTGAATATTTTATCTCCCCTTATTTGGCTTCATTTTGGCCATACCTTCTTTAGCTTTTATGCTAGCTTAGCTGAGCTAGTACCAAGGAATAGCCATTACTGAGAGATTCAATTTAAACACCACTTTGATGGGGCTGAGACTCCCTCCCTGAATTTTAGATGAGAGGTGAAAATTAAGGTTTATGCTCAGAAATTGCTTTGAGACTGAATAGCTTTGTTATTTTTTACCTGTGATTATGGGAGTTGTATATTTGTAAAGAGGTGGATTTCCTCTTAAATTTGATACCTTTTGTTCTTTTTTGGCTCAGCTCCATGTTTTGGTGGTGTTTTACTCTACCATTGGTTTATGGAATTTTGGCTTTCATGGTTGTGTTATGGTTTTGAGTGACAGGCTGAAAAGCTGTTTCCAGGTCTTTTTGTCTCACCACATTGTCTGAAACTAAAATTAAGTAAGAAAAAAAAATATTTTGAGTAAGAATGATAATTTTTCAAAAGAAAAATTAAAATTGAATCCTTACTTGTAATATAAAAAGAAAGAATGTTTTCATGAATGTTTTGAAATTATAATTTTTTAAATATAAGAAAAAGGATTGAAAAAGGTAAAATATATTTTACAGGAAAAAATTCATGGCTGAGTTTCCAAATGTGACATGTGGATATGAAACTTTGATTAAAAATAAAGTACTTTCCCTGTCAAAAAATTTCTTTAAGGTAAAATTATGTAAAAATAGTAATTTTAAGAGTTTCAAAAGAAAAAATTCCAAAAATAATTTTAAATGATTTTTTCAGGCTAAAGAAATAATATTAAATTCTTTCATTGTTTTACCAACAATAGAAACTCACTGAACATTATCTACAAAAGATATTTATGGCTACAAAAGAAATTTCTTCAAGAGAAGTTTCAATTGTAATTAATAAAGCAAGAAAATTCAGCATATTAATATGAGAAAAGAGTCTCTAAAATGAATATTAAACAGAAACAACACCCAAAAGCTACCTGAGTGAATTTGGGAACAAAGTGACAAAGCTACCAGTGATGAAAGATGCTTTTATTCACTTTTGGGTGG
This sequence comes from Austropuccinia psidii, assembly GCA_023105745.1. Taxonomy (NCBI): domain Eukaryota; kingdom Fungi; phylum Basidiomycota; class Pucciniomycetes; order Pucciniales; family Sphaerophragmiaceae; genus Austropuccinia; species Austropuccinia psidii. The sequence continues at coordinate 15,560,670 of JALGQZ010000012.1, read as the reverse complement.
TTCTAGGGTAAAATGATTATAAGCAGTTACAAAATAATATTTTAATAATATTTTAATGTGGTTAGAGGGTTGAAAATCATTTAAAAATGATGCTCTGAATTTTATATTGATTGGTTGAGTAGTGTTTCAAATAATAATAAGAGTAAAATATTCTAACATGAAGAAAAAAGAGGGGAAAAGAAAAAAATTAATTTACAACCACCAATTATCTTCCCCCAAAAGTCAAAATTACTCTAATAATGCCTGAGAAACAAATTGACAAAAAAAGCCAACTATGACATAATCGCAAATGTGGTTTGGGCCCAAAGAGGGCTGGTCTTAGCCATTTCAATACCTCAAACCAGCCATTGCTATAGTAATAGTTTGTTTTAAGCTCCCAAAAAATGTTGAAATGTGTGTAAGAGACCTTAAAGCCAGCTAAAACCACTTTCTTAATTTTTTCTCACCTTAAGGGTAGTTTCACCCTCTTGGAAACGGTTAAACCTGCTCTGATTGGTATCAATAACTCATCATCACTTGAGTCACAGACCCTGTGACTCAATTCCAGGCAAAAAAATTAATGAACCTTTGCCTGAATTCTGACATAACACAATTTTAAGTAAGGAATTTGGGTGAGTAAAGGTTTATTTCCCCCCAAAAATTAATCTTTCCAGATTATTTTTCTTTAATTCTTCATCATGTATTATACTAAAGAGCTTACATATGTAATTAAATTGAGAAAGTGAAGTATACAACTTTAATTATAAATGCCTCATATGTAAATATAAGCTCAATTATGTAATACTTGTGCACATCTCAACATTTACATTGAAAAGACTTAGATTCATCATAACCTTTAAGTTACACACCACACCTCCAATTCACTAAAACAATTAATGGTTGAAAACACATGTGGTTTCAATTGAATTAAGGCTTTGAGGATCTTAGTATTTTCATACAGAAAATACTAAAAACATAATTTAAGCTTATTTGGAGTTTTGTTACAGAAATCTATAATGAGAGGTGACCCCACCTGATTATTTATGAGGAATCTGACTGTGAGATAATTATTATATGTTTATTTATTGGAAGAAGAGTAATAATAAGCTTTATTAATCTTTTAAAAAAAAAATAATTTATATTTTAGTTAAAAGATCATTTTTGCTTCATTTTTTCAAGTAAAAACATATTTTTACATTTTTTGTTAAGATTAGAATCTCATATAAATTGTATTTTTATATTTATATTTTGATTTTATATTCAAAAATAAATATATTGTTTTCAATTATAGCTTATGCTAGCTTCTTGTGGTCTTTTGGGTATATGAAAATAGCTTCAAGGCTCACACAATTTCTGTTGGGTCTTTTTCTTGAAAGGTATCCCTTAAGAGTTATTGTACTTGTTGGTAAATTTTCAATTGGAGGTCAATTTTATTTTGAAATTTTCTAAGGTTTTCCAAAGTGGATAATGAGACACCTTTGCATTAAGAGAATATATTTTAGGAGGTAAATTATTGACATGGACAATTATTTTTTTTGAGATCCTTTTGATAATTTAAATAAATTTTTCTTGAAAGCCATTTAAAGGGCTTTTACAACATTCAGGGAAGTACCTGAAGACTTTTGGAGAAAACATTTAACCACTTCATGGGCACCTTCAAATCTTGAGGTGGAACCCACCCCCAGGTGAAAATGGTTTGTCCAGAATTTGATGTAATAATCCTTTAGAGTAAGCCAGAGTTTTCTAAATATTAAATTAATTCAGGATTCTGAATTTAATTTTAAAGTTTATTCCAGTTTTCTTCAAATAATTTATTGATTAATTAATAAATAACCTGAGAAATACATCCCAAATGCATTAATAACCTAATCAAATTTAATAAAAGTGAAAATTGAAAGTGAGTTAATTGATTCCAAAGACCCATAAAATCTTAAGAACCGGTCCAATGAACTATTTAATTAAGTAAATGGAATGATACATTATCATTTTTGTGCTAAATCTAGACAATTAATTTTGAGTCTGAGAGGATCTTTTGGAAATAATTATTCAATTCCAAATCTCAATCAATAACAATCACTGGAGGGGGAAAAACATTGAGATTTTTGAAGATTTTTGTATATATTTATTTTATTCCCAAGTATAAGAGAATACAGCTTCAGAATTAATAAAACAAAAATCCCAGAAAATGTCTTCTTTGTTGAGCTGAGGCCAACAATATGAAAAAGTGAAATCTTGTACTTATTGGTTTTATAGGTAAAATGCATAAAAATTAACTTAGGAAATCCTTTAAGAAGATTTATTGCAAGGGGTTTAGTGGAAAATAACTAGGTAATGTGTCCCTCTGAATGCCTTTGAGTGGACACCACAACATTTTCTGATTTTAGGGTGTCAATAGGAGCATAAATGGGCCTTCTGCCTTGTGGTATTTCTTCCTTAATTCTCTTGACTTGTTTTAATATATATTGGAGCACTAAAGGCCTTTCAGACTTCCTCTGTCTAGAAACTTGGGCCTGTATTTGCCTTATGACGAGCAGTGATTAGGAAATCTGAGGAATTTGTAATATCTATTTCTCATTGAATTTTTGGAAAGCAGGATGTGCAATGATATTTTTATTAAAATCATGAACGTTTTCAGGATTTTTTGTATTGAGATTACAAGTGGTACTCTTGGAATATCTTCTCTCATAAACTCTAAAAGGACAGTCAATTTTTCTTGAAGTGGATTTTTTAAGAGGAGTTTTTGTGGTAATTTGGGGTTCCATACCTATCAGAACCTATTCCAATTTGATTGCGGGTCACATTGGACCCAAACGTGAACAAAGAGGAACCCTCTTTACTGAAACAATATCAACATTATTTCAAAAAAGCCTAAGGGTATGAAATTAACCTTAAATTAGAGTTTAAAGCATTTTTTGGGGAAAAAGTTGTAAAAACTCAAAAAATATGAAAAAAGATGAAATTTGGGGCTTATGAGATGCAGAAGGAGCCTTTATAACATGAAAAACAGGGGAAAAATCTACACAAAGTGAAAAAAAATTGGTGGAAGTTTCTGGGTAATTGAAGAGGAAAAGGAAGAAATGGAATTTTGGTTATTGATTAAGTAAAAGGATGTGGAAATTTTCTTGGAGGCAGGTTTTCTTTTTGAAAAAAAGAGGTATTTTTGGGGAAAAAATAAAGAAAATTGTTTTGGAAGTATTTGATAAAATTGGTTTGGAGTGGTGTTTTTAAAAAAAATTTTTCTTTGGGGCAAGAAATATTTTATAATATTTGTGTGTGTTTGTTATTTTTGGGAGGGGATGTGAAAACAAATTTGAAAAAAAACAGCCCAGGGATTTTTTTGGGGAGTTTTGGCAGTTTTTCTTCCAATAAAAGTTTTTTGAATTGAAAAGGGGACCAGGGAATTCTCTACGTGTTTTCAATAATTTATGGCTAAAACACATGAGCTTCACAGGGGCTCTTCTAAGTGAAGAGGGCCTGGAACTCAGTAAACTGGGACTTACTTATGGAGGGCTCAGGATATGGTAAGAAAGAATACACTTAGAAGTGTTATGAGATGACTTACTAAATAAAAGAGAATAAGAAAAGCAGAAACAAAGAATAAGAGTAAGAATAAAAGAGCCAACCACAAACAAGTCCAAGTCCACTGTTTCAACCTGTGAGAATGGAAAGAGAAGGGTTAATAAGGATATGGCCAACCTACTCATACTGTACAGGCAAAGAAAGAAAAAGGCTAAGACCAACTTCAAATCACATAATTCTAATACCCAAAATAAGGATAAGAATAATTATAAAATAATAAACATACTAAATTAATTAACTGGGGAAAAATCCCCAGGGGGGTGAATGAGGGGCTGGTATATGTGAGAATCACCAGCCCTGATCCAGACAGAGACTTCTCATGAGAAGATTTGATGATTGAATTGAGTTTGGCCAATACAGGTCCTGTATGGCTGTACAGGATCTGTAAAAGAGGATTGGTGGTATTGAGTGATCATACAGTTTGGGGATGGTGTATCCAAACTGTATTGGTTAATTCCAGCCTGGCTTGATGAACCAGACTGTATGCATGTTTCAGCAAAAGAAGATTGCTGAAACTGAATGCTGATACACACAGTGGATTTTCTGGTTTGAGGTGTTTGAGTGGGTGTAACTATTAATAACCTTACCCCTGATTAGTGGTTGTTACAGTATCCCCCTCTTGAAATTGGTGGGCTTCTGAGCACCATAATACCCTGCCACTGTTGAGTGGCATCTCAATATCCCCCCATTTTTTTCAAAAAATTTCTTTTGAATTATATTTTCCTCTTGACCATTTTCCTGAAAAGCCCCTCTTCATTTCTTCACTGCACTAATTGATTTGAATTATCTTCCCCCTTCTTTTAACTTGAGTAAATGCTTTCCACTTTGAAATATGCTTCTTTTTGGATTCAGTCATTTCCTCCCTTTTGAGGCATGGCCCTTGGGTTGTATCCCAATATGAGTGCCATAGAGCTCTTCTGTGCAAAATTTGATGGCCAATGAGTATATGATCATATACCTCATTGTGAATGGGCCAACTTGATGTTTGGCCCTTCTTGTCTTGATTGGAATTCTTTTTCAAAAATCTTCAAGGGGGGGTCTTGTCCCCATTATCCCTGAAAGTGCCTCAAATTTTGGATTTGGGGCCCTTTTGACCCTACCATTGGATTTGGGTCAAGGCCTTTCTTATGGTGATTCTTGATTTTATGGCTTGAGGGGCATTTTTGACCCATTTTTGGTCTTGGGTTTATTTTGGGGTCCTACAATATGTGGGCCGTGCGGGCCATTGGAGACCCCCAGGACCTAAAATGACCCCCTGAGCCCAAATTTGCTGGGGCTTCAGGGGTTTCATGGGACCATTAAAGTGGCCCATGGCCCAATTCTTCACCTACATGACCTGGGCCCATTAGAAGGGTCCAGGACCATCAAGATTCTGACCTCCCCAAAGCTTCAGGGGAGGTCCTGGATGGTGACTTCAGTCAAAAAGGGACCTTGACTCACCACCTTAGGGACTTTGAGGGGGGCCATCATTGAGTTATAGCCCCCACTTCCTTGAGGTCATTTCTTTCAGGATTGAAGTGATTTAAATCTGACTCCTTGAATATTCTGCTTGCATATTCCTTAGTCATGAGTTCCAAACTGACTTAAGTCACTGATTCTTTCCCTTCTGCGCTGCAACCATCTGTCCTTTATGGTTCTGGCATTCTCAGTCAATTTTCTTCACCATCAATTTCTTCTTCTGGTCATTTTGATCCCACCCAAGCTTATGACAGTTACAAGGCAGTTGAAGCTCTTGATCCTGCTTGTACTGACTGTGTGGCAAAGAAGAAGGATTGTTTTGAACATTACAATCCCAGATCTTCAAAATTCCACTACTGCTTTATTGGGAAGAAACCATGCCATTGTACTGGGAAGCAAGCTTCAAACATCAGGGGGTATTTGTGGAGTAATAAAGATGGGCCTTTTGGAAAAGAGCTCCCAGTTTCTGAGGCCCCTACTCTTGATGGTACTTCAGGGTATTCTGACTGTGAGTGACATGATTTTCTTGCTTGTAGTGGATACTGATATCTTGATTCAGTGACTGGTTCTAGACAGAGGGATGTGGCCAGGTGGACTAATGTTGGAGGGCCCATCCCAGTTGGTGGTAGGCCAATATACTCCAGCTCAGGAGTCCCAATCTCCAGAATAAATGCTGAAGGCATGGAAAAACAAATAAGACAAATTGCTGATTCCCCACCTGATCTGGAATCTGAAGGTAGTGAAAAATTGGATGGTGAAGAAGTTGAAGTGGTTCCTAATTCTGCCAGTCATCCATCCAATACTTCTCCTTCCCATCCTCCTGCCAAGAGATTCCAAAGTCACATCATTCCCAATACCCCCAGAAATTTCCAAACCACTCTTGCTACCATTCCTACTTCCATTCCTCCTGCCTCACCAAACTCTTCCCACACCAGGGCTGCCTTGAGTCCAGCAGTAAAACCATCCCCCATCCAACAGCCCAGAAACTCACCCATAGTCACCTCACAACAACTCCAACCTGTGGCCAGTACCAGTGGAAGAAGAGAAGAGCCTTCTCCTTTTCTGTTTCCTGCCACTCAAGTGTTTCAGCACAGGGATTGCTGGCCTATCCAAGTTACCAGAGGAGATCCAAATATGGAGAGTAAAAATCAGGATGCTGTGGCCAGGTTATTTAGGATGGTTGATAGAAATAGTAGGGAGGTGATTATGTATGCTAATGATAGAATTATTCCAGGGACTGCTTCTGAGGAGATGGCTGCAAAATTTGCCTGGTATGAAGATTAGTTGAGTAATGATTTTCAGAAAACTTTTGATCATTTGGGTAGAGATAACTAGTCTCCTTGTCCTTGTTTGTGTTTGGTTTGACTTCTATCCCCACTCTTATAAGATACTAAAATAAAAATAAATAAATAAATGGAATCTCCCAATAAATGATTTGGGAGGGGATGCTTCTGCTTTTAAAAAAGAAATAAAAGAAATATACAAGTAAAGAAAAGGAAGAAAATGAGAGTAGAGAAAAGGAAATAGAGAAATTCCTGAGGTTTGTCCTTCTTGTGGTGAGTTGCTGGATTTTGACCAAGAATTGTCTGAAAGATAAAAACCAAGAATTTGATGCTCACAGAGTGGCCAATGTGATGTTTTACAAGAAGTAGAACCCTCAGGGATGCATACCAGGAGATGTAACTTACTTTCATAACTTACACTCCCCACCAAGCACCATAAAACAGATACCTTTGCCATAATTGAATTTAAAGTAAAGAATGTCTTGAAAAATTATGATTGGCATAAGTTGTAAAATAATGAAATAAAGAAAAGAAAAGGGAATTTGGCCATATCTTGAAAAGAGGTCTAAATTTGAGGGTATTGATGTTGCAAGGCCTTCTGAATCTGTCCAAAGAATTGACAAGTGCTCACAAGTGGTCAAGGTGATGCTTACAACAACATTTGTGTAGAGCTCCCCCTTAAAGGTGCATTCCAGGAGAGGAACTTACTTTCATAAAATCCAATCCCCACCAAGCACCATAAAAATCATACTTTTGAGGTAATTGGGCCAGGCTTGTCTGGATACAATTAATGGAAATCCTTGACAAGGTCTGGTGAGTTGGTAAGGCTGGAAGCTGGTTTGCAAGCTGTTCTTTATGGGTATTCACTGAATCCTTTCCACTCTACAAGATACCATAATTTACCTCTTTTGAGTTTTGAGTCCAGAACCTGAGCCACTTCCCATTATTCCTGCTCTTCCACTATGACTGGTGGTGGCAATTGATGTCAATTTGGGATAGTTGATTTCTTCACTGGTTCTAATAAGGACACATGAAAGACAGGGTGAGCTTACTTCCATTGTGGAGGCAACTTGAGGTGGTATGCATGGCTTTTAATCTTCTTAAGAGCTTCAAAGGGTCCTAGCCATCTTTCTGACAGCTTCTTGGCAGGTCTTGTAGTCTTGATGTTCTTGGAAGCTAGCCATACCTTATACCCAGGTTTGAAATCAGGTGGTATTGTCCTATTCCTATCTTCATAATTCTTGAATCTCCTTATTGCTGACTCTAATTCTGCCTTGACAACTTGCTGTACTGATTGGAGTGTTGTTGATAACTTTCCAGAAGGTGAGTCTTGAGAAATATGGATTGAGTCAAAGCTGGGGTTTCTTCCATAAATGGTGAAAAAAGTTGATTGCTTTGTTGATGAATTTTCTACATTATTATAGGAAAATTCAGCCAGAGGGAGCCAGATGTGCTAATCACCTTGATGGTTACTGACATACATCCAAAGATACTGTTCTAGAATCTGATTTACCCTCTCTGTATTTCCATCTGTTTCAGGATGAAAAGAAGTTGAAAGATCTCTTGATATCTTGAGCTTCTGAAATAATTGAGTCCAAAAATGATGGAACAAATAAAGAGCCTCTATCACTAATAATACTGGCAGGAAGACCATGTTTGGAAAAGAAATGGTTGATGAAGATTTGAGCTAAGTCCAGGGCAGTAATTGCTCCATAAGCTGGAATGAAGATTACCATTTTTGAGAACCTATCCACAGCTACTAAAATTGAATCAAAGTTGTTTGACAAGGGCAATTGTGTGATAAAGTCTATTGATTAAGAATTCCAAGGACGAGATGGAATTTGAGGAGGCTTAAGTAGTCCAAACTTCTTGTAATGGATGTTCTTGTTTCTTGGACATTTCTGACATGAGGACATATTGTCCTTAATGAATTGATTCATCCCAGCCCAATGAAAATCCCTCTTGATGAGCTTGGGGGTCTTCTCCTGGCCAGGATGGCCAGCCAACAGTGAGTAATGATGCTTTTGAAGAATATTGAGTTGGATTTCTTCATTTCTTGAGATTACCACTCTATCTTTGAATAACAAAAATTTGGCTTGAGGTTCAAGAGAATAATCTGAGACTGATTCAACTCTTGCTAATTGCTTGAGTATTTGTTTATAATCTTTGTCTTGCCATACTTCTCTTTGGATCTGATAGAATTTCCACTGTGATTGAGAAGAATCTTGACTCTTGAATTCCATCTTGCTTGATTACTTGATGAAAATATTGAGGATTATTGCTGATGAATTCCACCCCCTCTCTGGGTACACGTTGTCCCAATGTGAGAAGGCATCTGGAAAAGTGGCCAGCCTGCCTGGGTGGTAAGTAATAGTAAAATGAAACTCAGAAAGAAATTCAGCCCAATGGGCCTGATGACAAGTAATAACTTTAGAAGACATGAAATACTGAAGGAAAGAGTGGTCTGTCAAGACTTCAAAAGGATTGCAAAGAGAAATACGAAAAGCTCTCCAGTGCTTGAGAGCCCAAACTATGCCAAGAAGTTCGTTTTCATGAATTTCATAGTTGAACTCAGCCAGGAAAAGCTTGCAACTATAAAGTTCAATTGGTTGCTTTCCTGAGTCATTCACCTGACTCAGTACAGCACCCCAGGCATAATCAGAAGCCTCAGTCTCTAAAATGGTTGTTAGAGAAGGATTGAAATGAGAAAGGATAGGAGCAGTGGTGAATGTGTCTTTGAGTACTTGAAACTGACTAAGGGCTTCCTCATTGAGGATAAAAGGAGAGTCTTCCTTGAGAAGGGACATGAGAGCTGTAATTTTTCTAGAGTAATTATTAATGAGACAGCAATAGAAATTGGCAAAGCCAAGAAAGATTGAAGAGCTTTGATGTTCTTGGACTGAGGCCGATTGAGAATTTGCTGAGCTTTTGAAGAATCCATCCTGAGGCCATCACCTGAAACAACATAGACCAAGTATTCCACACTTGGAGGATTTGGCAAAAAAATTATTTTCCCTCAGTCTCTGGAGGACAGAGGCCACATTTTTGACATATTCCTCCTTAGAGCTGGAAAAGACCATAATATAATATAAATAAACTACAGCAAAAATATTCAAGAAATCTGCAAATATATTATTCACAAGATTCTGGAAAGAAGCAGGAGCATTGGTCAGACCAAATGTCATAACCAAATACTCATAACTACCATATCTGGCTCTAAAGGCAGTTAAGTGCTCATCCCCCTCTTTGATCCTCAGGGGATTATATGCACCACACAGATCTATCTTGGAGAAGATAGTGGCACCATTGAAGACGGTAAGAAGCTGGTTCATAGGAGGAACAGGATACGTGTTCTTCCTAGTGACAGAATTGAGTTTGCGGTAGTCAACACACAAATAAAGACCTCCATCCTTTTTCTTGAAAAAAATGACAGGTGCTCCTGTTGAAGAGGAGCTTGGCCTTATGAAAACTTTCTCTGTATTCTCTGAAATGTAGGCCTGCATTGTTTCTGACTCTTGATTTGATAATGAGTAGATAAAACCAACTGGAGGTAAAAAACCCTCCAGTTCAATATGATGATCACATGCACAGTGTGGAGGAGCTTTCTATTCTTTCACCCTGGAGAATACATCCAAATATTGGTGATAAGCAGGAGGGAATACCTTCAATACAGTTTCAATTTTTTCTGGCTCTTCCTCCTCATCCCACTGCTCCTCCAGGGAGGAATGCACAGATAAGGTAGGAAGGTCCATATACCCTTGAAAGAGATGAAGTGAAGATATCGCAACATCTTCTCCAGAATCTTTTATCTCTTCGAAGACCTCATATCATGATTGAAGCAATAACTGAGATGGAATGATGGAAGGGATATGGAAAGAAGAAGGAAAGGAAGGTGTCTTAAGTTCACCAACCAGAGAAACACTGTTGACAGCAGTGGCCAAGGCATTACTAGAAGAAGATTTAATACCACTAGAACCCTTATGATTATAATCATAGGTGATCAGTACATTTCTCCACTCAATAATAGTATTAAAATGGTAGAGGATATCATAGCCCAATATCAGGTCTTCTCCCTTGGGGGAATCTATGATAAAAAAGTCCCATTCAAAGCTTGGGAAGGAAGGAAAGTCAACTACCCACTTGGTATAATTGGTGAAGAACAAGGCAGGGGATTCATTTGAATCCAGAATGAAAAGAGGAATCTTTTCAGGGAGCTCTGACATAGTCAATGAGTACTTGAGAACAAAATTCTTTGCAATAAAATAGTTTGTAGCACCAGAGTCAATGAGAATATTATAAAAAATATCAGAAACAGAAGAAAAAATAAGAAACTTCAAATATTTTTTGACACTAGTATTCAGAGTGCACAATTGTGCCCCTGAAGGAAATAAGTGAGAACCATTGAACACATCATGATCCCCACTCAGGCTTTTCCCTGCTTGCTAGGGAAGCCTCTTGATGAGTCAGGCTTGTTCTGAGGTCTCTTGAAGCATTTTCAATTGGGTGTTTTCCACCACAATAAGTACATAATGCTGCTTTGATCCTCCTCTCCTTTTCAGAAACAATAAATGTATTGTCCTTATTAAGCAGAGCAGAATGGGGCTTGTTCTTTGAAGCTTGAAATTGCTTGCCCTTCTTGTTCTTCTTATGGTGAGGCCTTTTTGAAGATGAGTCTTGAGGAGGACTTGAAGAATTGGATTCAATAACAGGAGGCTTCTTTTCTTGGGGACTACCCTTCTCTTTCTGTCTCTCATTGTATCTGGTATCTAATTCCAGGGTAATGTCCATGAGTTCTTGAAGAGTATCAAAATTACAGGGTAGGAAGCCAACTGGTACAAAGGTCTTGATGCCAATACTCTTCTATAGACATTAATATAAGCCCTTTCTCCCCAATCTCCAATTCTTGACATTAAACTTCTACAATCAGCAATTTACAAGTGTACATGACCAATTTCCTTCATCCTCAAATTGTCCAGCTCCTGTTTAGCTTTTCTAACTTCATCAGGTTCACCAAACAAAGTGAATAATTGGGCTTTAAATAACTGCCGATTATTGAGGAGGTAGGAACGATCTTCATTGTAAATATTTGAAAGGTGGGGTTCTATCCATTTGCCAGCTCTATGTCACAACCATGGCAATTCACCTCCTTGGATCCCCATATGGCATATCAAGCCATAGTTCTCTTATGGCCAATTGGCCATATCCATCACCAGTGGCCAATATGGCCACGTCATCATCTTATGGACCTTTTATGGCCATTTGTGTTTTGGAGCCTTCATGGCCCTTCACCTCAATCCAGAACCCATAGCGGCAATTTATGCCCAAATGGGTATTTCTGGTCATTTCCCTCAAAACCAGGGGAAATGGCCCAAATGGCTGTTTTTGGCCATTTGGGCTCATAATGCGCATTTGCGCATTTTTGCGCACTTTGACGCAAAGTGTCCAAAAGACACTTTCCCGCCTTTTGGGCCAGTTTTTGGCTCAGAACCCAAAAGTGGCTAAAAACCCCAAAGGGCCCAGAAACACCTTTCCAAGCTCTGAAGCCATCACATCCATCATTTTACCCTCTGCCTTTCCATCTCAAGACCTTTGGACGTAATCTTCTTGCCAATGAACCAATATGCCATAAATGATGTTATATATCATTGTACATCATTTTTCAACAGCAATTCAATGGTTGCAATATCAAATGGTCATTTCAACATTCCATCATCTCATCACGTCATCAAGGCACCCAATCATTCAGAGGAATCATCAAGGCTCAAGATCAAGTGTTTCAGTATCAAAGACCAATGACGCCATCAAGCAGTCATTGGTTATTCTCACTCCAAGTATTCCTTCCAATGGAATACTGTCAATTCATTCTCAAAAGTGTATTCAAGAGGCAGTGCCAAAAGAAGTTGTCAAGTGTAAAAGCTCCACTCAATCCATCTTGGCAACCATATTCATTTCAATACAGTCTGGATCCACCAATAACTGTATTTCATTTTCAAGCATGGGAAGTTCATTCAACCCAATTCAATTTCAATATTAGCCAGCTGTATCAATTCCCAAAACAATCAATACAGCCTCAAGGATCAATACAGATCAGTTTTCAGCCTGAAGAACTCAAGCTCCCAACTTTTCACATATACCGGCTACCCTTTCCACCCTGGGGGGTTTTTCCGCAGTTAATTAATATACTTTGATTTTTTTTTATCTTTATTTTCTTTTCATTTTACTTAAGCAAATACTGATATTATTAAGTCAGTCATTTAGCACCTTTCTCTTTCTCTTTCTCTTTCTTTGCCTGTCAATGGATATTTGGTGGTCATATCCTTACTAATTCCATTCTTCATTTTTGGCAGGTTGAAACAGTGATTAAGGACTTACTTGGTTGGCTCTTTGGCCATTTGGATTCCCTTTCCTCTTTTGCATCTCATCTTGTACCTGCATATCTTTTAGAGGAATTCATTCTTATTATTTTATTCTTTATTCTTTTGGAGTCTTCCAAGTGAGTTCCCTGATTGCTGAGTGCCAGGCCACTCTTGTATTTCCACTAGAGCCCATGTGACACTCTACCAGTGAAAAAAGAAGTTGAGTACAGAACTTTCTTCTTGTCAGAGAAGAATTTTTCTGGGTCATTATGGAAAATCATTTGACAGGAATGGATAAATCCTCTCAATTTATTGGCTTGAGTACCATCAAAAGGATCAGGTGCTTTCATTTATGGAGTATTGAATGCAGGGGCTTTGGAAATTTCCCTGGGTTCAGCTGCTTGAGAAAGCTTTCCTATAATAGTAGCCATTTGCTCCATGATCTTGAGGAGACTTGTCTCAGATTGAGAGAACAGAGGTTGATTAGTAGGGGCTATATTAGCACCCTGGGGTACCTCTGGAGCCTTTGACAAAGCATCTTCCACTTCAGTTTCCCAAGAATCTTCATCTTAGACAGACTCCTCCCCCTTCTCATCTTAAACTCTTCCTAGTCTTGCTCTTGCACCTTCAGACATGCCAGGATAACCACTCAAGAGGACAGAGAAAGATCTTGAGCTTCTTGAGGGTGATTCCCTTTCCATTGGTGGTCCTCTGTCCAAATTTGCACTTAGTTGATGAACTGATGGTGTGCGGTCAAGAAGAGCCCTTGCTGTAGGCATGAGAACAGCTGGATTTCTTTGAAATCTAGTATTCTTGGCTTGTGGGCTATGGTGAACTGGAATTCTTGCAAAATAAAAAATAGAAAATTGATGATACTTGAGAATGAGGAATCAAAGCTTTTCCAAATAAATAATTAATAAAATCTTGATGATCTTGAGGAATCAATTAACAGTCTTGAGGTGAAATCAAATTCAATAAATCAATCAATTCAATAAACATCAAAAATCAATCAAATATCAATAAATCTTGAAGAATTCAGCAGTCAATCAATAAATCAATTAATCAATGTCAATAATCCATCAAATATTAATAAATCTTAAAGAATTCAATAATCAATGAATCAATCAATAAATATCTTCAATATAAAATTAAATCTTGAAGAATCAATTGGTCAAACAATATATTCAGGATTTAATTCAATATCTTGATGGGTCAAAGTAAATAAATAATCAAAAGAAATTCTGGAAGATCAATTAGTTATCTTGAGGATCCAAAATCAGTCAATCAATCCAATCCAAAACCAAAATCCTGAATTGCTGAATCAATAAACCAATTAATCCCAACTAATCAATTAACCAATCCTTAAAATTCCTGATAAGACCTGAATAAGCAAGCAAAAGAGAAATTCAATTGAGATAGAATTGAGAATGGAATGAAATGGTCAGAAATTATTAAGAAATTAGAAGAATAAATTTTAATATGAATATTATGAATGAGATGAAAATTGATGACAGAAAAAATCATAGTCATAAAGAATCATAAAATCATAAAGAGTTCATAATTGATTGATGAGATAAATGAAGTAAAATGAATGAAAATAAAGAATCAAATATAAGTTAATTAATTTAATGTCACAGGGGCTCTTCTAAGTGAAGAGGGCCTGGCACTCAGTAAACTGGGACTAACTGCAGAGGGCTCAAAGGATAAGATAGGGCAAAACACTTAAGAGTGTAATGAGAGTAAGATTGCTAATAAATACTAATATAAGCAAAGAAGCAACAAGAATAAGAATAATAAATAGAAGAGCCAGCGAAAAACAAGTCCAAGTACACTGTTTCAACCTGTCAGAAGGAAAGAGGAGTGTTAATAAGGATATGGCCACCACACCTCATACTGAACAGGTGAGAGAAAAATGAAAAGATCAACTTAATACCAATAATCATAATGCCCAAAATAAGAGTAAGAATACTTATAAAAGAATAAATAAATTAAATTAATTAACTGGGGAAAAGTCACCAGGGGAGAGAAAGAGGGGCTGGTATATGTGAGAATCACCAGCCCTGATCTAGACAGAGAGTTTTCATGAGAGGAAATGATTATTTAAATGAATCTGGCCAATACAGGTCCTGTACAAACTGTAAAGGAGCTGTACAGGAGGAGTGGTAGTGTTGAGTGATCATACAGTTTCAGGAAGGTGTATCCAAACTGTATTGGGTAATTCCAACCTGTACAAGTATTGACAGGCTGTATTGATTCACCAGACTGTATGCATGTTTAAGCAAGGAAGATTTCTGAAACTGATTTCTGATACACACAGTGGATTGCTGATTTGAGGTGTTTGAGTGGGTTTAAGATTGAATACCCTTACCCCTGACTAGTGGTTGTTACAATAATCTTATGTGACAACAGATGAAGTAACCAATAATCTAAAGTGTATTAATTTTTTCTCACTAATTTTATTTTAAATTTTCTCCATGGAAAGCATCTTTAAGCTGTTTTGGACTTAAAAGAGGCCTCCTCTTGCTGTTTTTTCCAAATAATTGTATTATTAATTCATATCATTAGTACCAACAAGTAAGTAATAGTTAAATATTTTCCTTAAGTGTTTAAATTATCTTTGTATCAATTAAAAAGACTTGGAATCATATAAATAACCCACTTAAAATAGTGTTTGACTGTTATAGTTCTGTATTACTTCTATAATTCAATTTTGATCCTTTAAATCCACAAATGATCTGTAAGATTTCTCTACCAATTATTTTCAAGGTATCATTGGGGTATTAGTAAGCATTTTAACTTAACTCTTAAAATTTTTCTCTAGTAATAATTTGATTCAAGAATTATCTTTATCATTATTCTTGCAAAAGATAATTATAAATTAAAATAATCTCCTATTAGTTTTATGAGAAGTTTCATTATTAATACTTCTTATAATTTATTCTAGCAGACAATCACTGATTACTATTATAATTACTAGTAGTGTATAACAAGTAAAAGGAATAATAAAGCAATTCTTTATTAATTATATTTCATAAGAACAGTCATAGTACTCTTTATTCATAGTAATATTATCAGGAGCTTCATAGAAAAATCCCCAAGCTTACCTCTGCACACAGCCACAGAGTGACATTTTTAACTAATTTGGGCTGGTTTGTGGTTCTATACCCTCAAGACAGACTTCCATTGGCTGGAAATGTAGTTTTAGAACCATAAGTTTTCATTTTGACCCCATACAGGGTGACAATCTTCACCAATGGAGTTTACAGGTGTGTTCTGGTGATTTTGACCATCAGAGACTGTACAGAAAATTCCTTTATGACTCTTATCTTTCAGGTTATGAGAAATTAAATGATAAATAGAATTCAATTAAATTTATTAGCAGTGAATTAAGTTATATGGACAGCTGTCCCAAAGTAAAACCCCATACTGGATAGTGTGGGATAATAATCTTAAAAACTGAATCTCTTTGTCAGTTTTCAAGATGGAGAGCTCAAAAATTGCTCATTTTGTAGCCTTTTATGAGCTATACCAAATCCTTACTCATTTGGTATAGCTAGTATAAATATGGCAAATCTATACCAACTCTAAATTCCATTATCAATTTTTGGATTTGTTATGAATCCTGTATTGATATTGTTTGCTGCATAATTTTTGTTCTAGATGGGCTATCAAGAAATAGATAAAACAAGAAGAAAGGCCTGATTATGCTTTTTCCAAAGAGACATCTCTTTAGGTATCTTTTACTAATACTGTAGAAGCTAGATGAGAGGTGAATAATTTGTTCACCCTTATTTGGCTTATTTTGAGCCATAACTGTTGTATTTTTGATGCTAGCCCATCTTCACTAGTACAATAATATAGCCCTGTTTGAGAGCTTCAATTTGAATACCAATTATATGAGGTTCCTCCTCTTCCTCTTCATTTTTGATGAGAGGTAAAAATTAAGGTTTCTGCTAAGCTCTTTCTTTGAGCTGGAATAACTCTGAAATTCCTTATACTATGGTTATGGGAGTTTTATATCTGGAAAGAGGTTACTTTTTTATTTTGTTTGATCCCCTTTATGAGCTGTTTTGGATCAGGTCACTCCTTAGTGGTAATTTTTCTCTACCATTGGTTTATGCTATTTTTGTGTAAGGTGTGGATATGAAACTTTGTTTCAAAATCAAGTGCTTTTCCTATCCCCAAAATTTGTATAAGATAAAACTGAATTTAAAATGGTGAATTTTATGAGTTTTAAAAGAAAATGTGTGAATATTACTGTTTATAACTTCTTCAGTATAAAAAAATAATATTATAAAGATTTATTTTTTTACCAACAATAAAAGATTATCCAAAAATACTCTACAAGAGATATTTGAGGCTACAAAAGAAACGCTTTCAAGAGAAATTTTAATTAAAATTAATTTAGCAAAGGTCTTGAATCAATCAATATAAGAGAAGATTCCTCAAAAATAATATTAAAAGAAAAAACACCCAAAAGTGACAAAGGTGAATTTGGACACAAAGTGACAAAGTTAACAGTGATGAAAGATGCTTTAATTCACTTTTGGGGTGGTTCAAGGGGAAAATTATTCTAAGAGTTACAAAAAATGATTATAAGTTTTTTTCAATGTGTTCAAAAGTTTCAAATTTTCAAAAAAATAAATGGTGGTTGGAATCTTTTATTGATTGTTTTAACAGTTTTCAAACTAATTATAAAAGGAAAATATTCTAACATGAAGAGAAAAGTGGGTCAAAGAAGAGATTCTTTTATAGCCACCAATTATTTTACTCCCAAAGCTTAATATACTCTCATCAGTTTTAAGAAGCACTCTGACAACATAAAAGCCAATTATAGCATTACAAAACTATGTTTTAGACTTAAAAAGGGCTGGACTTAGCTATTTTAGTCCCTTAAATCAGCTTTTGCTATAGTAATAACTGGTTTCAAGCCTTGAAAAAACATCATAATGTGTGTAAGAGAGCTCAAAAAACAGTTAAAACTGTTTTTATTAATATTGTTAAAACTGAAGGGTAGATTTACCCACTTGAAAACAGTTAAAAAGGCCCTGGTTGATATCAAAACCTCTCCATCAATTGAGTCACAGACCCTGTGACTCAATTCCAGGGCAAAAGTAATAAAATTTTGTGTGAATTTCAACATCCCATTCCTGTCAGAAAGAAAATTGGGTGATTCTGGCACCCTTGAAGCTAAGCTTCCTTTTCCCTCCAAAAATTAATCTTTCCCATTTATTTTTTCTTTAATTCCTCATCATGTACTATACTAGACCTTTACATGTGTAATTCAATTGAAATTTTGCAGTACAAAGCTGTAATTAATGATTGAAAATATGTTAATCCAAGTTCACTTATGTAATAAATGCACAAATTTTGATATTTCAATTGAAATACTTCAATTCCTCATAACTTCAAAACTAAAAACCACACCTCAATTTTAACACAAAAATTGATGGTTAAAACCACGTGGAGTGCAAATTAAGTTCAATCTTTGAGGATCTTCAGATTTTCATACATAAAATACTAAAAACTTGATTTAAGCTTCTTTAGAGCTGAGTAACAAAATTTTCACTCTTGTGAAATAATTTTCATAAGTTTATTTGTTGGAAAAAAATTTATAATAATTTTTATTAACCTTTTTTCAAAAAATATTTCAATTTCAATATTTTTGGTGAAAATTTATTTTTACTCAATTTTTCAAGTAAAAGTGTATTTTCCCATTTTTAAATCTTAATATGATTTTAATTTTAAATTATAATTAAAATTATGATTTTTTATATATATTTTATATTTTATATTTCAATTTTGTTTTGATAATTAAAATATATTTATCTATTCATAATTATAGCTCAATTTTGTTATTTGTGGTCTTTTGGGTATATGAAGATACCTTTAAGGCTCACATTACTTCCCTCTAAGAAATGAATATTACTTTGTAATATTGATATTTCTAGTATGTGTAAATATTTCTATAATTTTGGTTGCTTCAGGTATGTCTTTTCTGCTAACCATTCATCTTCACAAGCTGGGTGGTTTTACCTGACAAGGTTTTCCCTTACTTGTTTAGTTCTCAATTTCCTTTCTTTGAGAAATTTGGTGATTTTCTTAGTACCAGATGCTTCAACAGGAGGTACATACTGGGGAACTTTATTCCTTAAGGGGAATTTCTCAGAATTACCAGATTTGTAAGGCTTTATCAAGCTTACTCAAAATGTGCTATCCTTATTACTAAGCTCTTCCAATAATTCTACTTCAAAAATATTAACTCAATGAAGGTACTTGATAACAAAAGGTCCTGCAAAAGAGTCTTTGAGCTTTTTCAATCCTTTTTCATTATTGAAGTTGGTGGTAGATACAAGTACCAAATCACTCACCTTGAAATATGAAGTAGCATGTGATTTGTATCATTTGTCTTTGGCATATTCAAAGAAGTCTTCCATGCATCTTGATGCATTATTTCTAGTTTTTCCTAGGGTTCCTTTGAAGATAGCAGTTGTAGGATGTATTTCAACCAAATCCTTCCTCAAGGAGTCTTGAGGTAGTCAGGGATTCCATCGTTTTTCTAGAAAATTAAAATTTTTATTGGTATTGGAATGAATTGATGTTTTATATGCTAGTTCCAGTGCAGGAAGAAGGGTACACCAATCATTAGTGAATCCATCACAATATTTGAGCTCTAGGCCATATGCACAAAATATTCACAACATGTCTTCCAAAGTTTGGATCATTCTTTCAGCAAGACCATCAGTGTACGGGTGGTAAGCTGTAGAGAGGGATAACTCAGTCCTAAATAGTTGGTGAAAATTTTCTCATAGTGCTGAGGTAAATTTGGGATCCCTGTCACTAATAGTTTTTGTGAATATTCCAGTCCATGATACCACTGTATTTCATATCAGGAGAGCTGTATCCATGGCTGTATCATCTTTGTGGCATAGTAAAAATATTGGAGTATTACTAAAACTGTCAACAATTATTAGGAAGTAATTATAGCTTCCATCACCTCCTAGTGGTAGGCCAGATACCCAATCCATATGGACAATCTCCCAAGGTCTACTGGTTTATTGGATTTTGATCCTATTTCCATGTCTTTTTCCAGTTGATTTATTTTCCTTTTGACATCTGTCACAGGTTTTGAAATATTCTGAAACATCCTTTTGCCACCTTGGCCACCATATGCAGGTATTTATTTTCTCTTGTGTTCTATCTTCATATAGGTGTCCTGAGAAGGGACTGTCATGGCATTATTTCAATACAAGCTTTATCAAGGACCTATTCAAAACTTTCATTAAACAAGTGTGGTTAGTTTTATGGTAAATTATGCCATCAATTTAATGAAATATTCCTTCATCATATAGATTTTTCCATATTTCATCCAAGGAATGTATCAAGGAGTTATTATTAGAATCTTTGGCACATAATTGGTATAGGATGCTACAATTCTTATCCTGAGTATAGCTGTTCCTTAATCCCTCAAAAAGGTAGTGTTTAGGTCTGTAACACCTATTCCTTCTATTGGGATTTTTGGAGAATCTTCTTCTGGTAAGTAAGCAGTATTTTCAATGTATTTGGTAATGGCTCTCTTCTTATTCCATCTGCCTTTTTGTAAATATTTCCATCTTTGTGTACAATGGTCATATTAACTCTATACTCCTGTATGGCTATTTCCCATCTGTGCATACATATGTTTGGTGTTTTCATGTCCAGAAATTATTTTAAAGAGAAAGAATCTGTTATAACTTCTGAAAAAAAATACTTCAAGAAAATAATCAAGTTTTTCCAAGGTCCAGACAAGACATAAATATTCCATTTGACTTACTCCATATCTGGATTCAGTAGGTCTCATTTTCCTAGATATGAAACATATGCATTCTTCCACAGTTTTTTCATCAATAATTTAGACTTTATTAAGTGCAGCTCCTAGTCCATCTCCTGAGTCATCAATGTAAAGCTTAAAGGGCAGTTTAAAATCAGGCATCAGTAGAAGTGCAGCAGTGGTCAATGCTTGTCTCAGGGATTCAAGAGATTTCACCCCAGACATATTTTGGTCCTGTATGCTGTACAGGAGGAAAAGTCATGTTTGTGTTGTAACACCATATGGTTTTGTAACATGAAAAGTTCTCTAGCTCCTTTAATTTGTACATTGCTGTAAAATACACTGTTTTTCAATCCAACAAAATTCAGAAATTCAATAAATCCAAAGGTTTCTTGCCCACATTCTTCACTAATGTACCATGTCTACCACTCCTTGCAATGTCAGTGAACCCGTCACTTGTAATCAGGAATTTTCCTTCATAAAAAAACTGCTTGATTGCATTTCATGTATATCTAAGCTTAGATCAAATGACACCATTATTTGGAATGACCCCAAGAGTTAGACATCTTTCTAATTTTTTCTTTTAATTTATGAAACTTTACAAAGAATTATTTTTTAATCAGCTTATAATCTCAAGAAACCAAAGTCATGCAATACCTTATTCAAAAAAATAAATCCAAAATTGTTGTCATTGATTGAGAAATGTGGATGTGAAAAGGATGCAATCTTAATTTTGCAATCTAATTTTGACCATTCAATTTGAAACCATAAGCTAAAACTGTTTCTTAGACTCATGGAAATCCACCATACAAGCCTTTCAAAAACAAAGGATGTCTCAGTTTCACTCATCCTTAAAGCTTTCCAGCTTTTGAATGAAATCCATCAAAAAGGCTTTAATGTACCTCAAAATGTCCAAAGTCACTTAATCCAGACATTCATGCTCCCAAGTCACACTCAGGATGGGTGGTTCCAAGTCATACAATCCCATCTGAGTTTCTCCAGCTCATATATGCCAGGCTGAGTCTATGATGAAGTGGAAATAATTTTTATTTACAACTTTAACTATGACTTTGACATGGATGATTATGATAAAAAAGGGTTTTGATGATAATGATAAGTCTTTACTATTAGGAAATAGTGGTGATGAGAACTACTGAAAGCCCTTGGTGCAGCTTTATCAGTTGGTTTACTATGATAATGTGGTCCTTGAGGTATATTTTACATACCCAAATAGGCCACAATTATTTTTAAAATTAAATTTTGAACTATGCATAACCCATAAGTCATGCATATATTCAAAACTCATCATTTTTGATTTCAGAAAAGATGAATAATGTTTTTGTGAATAAGTAAATCCGTGGATTTAAGGCCAGAATTGAACTCTACACAGTCAATTTTTAATGATTTCCCATGGATAAACCTTAAAAGAGTAATTCAAAACCTTTTTGGACTATCATCCATTGATTTACCACATAGAAACCTGTCATACTGTGATATTTGTAATTCTACATAAAAATGAAGTAAAAACTCCAAAAATTCAATAAAAATACAATTCTTAATGAATTTTTCTGAAACCTTTAAGACAAATGGAGAATGGTATTACTCATGAATAGGCTCAAAAGAATTATGGTTTCATAGGTAAAATTCAAAGTTTTACTTAAAGTCCATTTTTGATGATTCCATATAAAATTCTAAATCTTCAAAAATTTACAGAAAATACAACCTGTGATGAAATTTACAATAGAATTGTTAACCTTAATAAATTAATGTTTATTTTGAAATAAAATTAATAACCTTACATGACAACAAATGATGCAATCAACAATCCAAAAAGGATTATTGTTTTCTCACTCACTGGTTTTTCAGTTTTCTCTATGGCATGCCCCTGTGAGCTGTCTTTGACTTAAAAGAGGCCCCCCTTTGCTTTTTTTTCCAAATAATCTTCCAATCATATCTTTGTTACCAACAAGTATTAGTTAAATCTTTTCTTGAGTGTTTCAATTCTTTCAGAATCAATCAGAAAGACATGAGATCATAGAAATCAATTATACATTGTTGTAATATTTTTATAAATTAATTTTGATATCTTAAATGAAAAATTTATCCATCAAATCTCTCTACCATATTCTTTCCAAGGCTCATTGGAGTATTAGTGAGTGGTTTATAATGAATTCTTGAAGTTTTTCTCTAATATTTCTTTTCTTCAAGAATTATAATTCTAAATTAAATTTTCTTATTGTTTTAATAAAGAAGATTTATCAGTAAATACTTCTTGTAATTGATTCTTGTAGACAATTACTTCTTACAGTTATAATCACTAGTAGTGTATAACAAGGAAAAGGAATAATTAATTAATTAATTAATTCTGGTTACAATAATTATTATTATTATCTTTTATAAAAAAATTCATAGTACTGCTTATTAATAGTAACATTGTTAACAGTTTCATAGACAAATCTTACATTTGGGGGCCTGGGTGTGTTTTTTGAACCTTTCACCCTTAATTGATATATTTTTAAGCTCTAAGATATATTAATTTAATGATTTTTTCTTTCAAATTAAATTTCAATTCATTTTTATTTTATAAATTTCCTTGAAAATCTTTTTCATTGAGGAATGTGGTTTAATTTTATACTGTTTTTACACATAGCCTTTTCACATCCAAAAAACTCATGAAATTATTCTTTGAGTTACTCTGAATCAATTTTGAATAAAAATATTAAATTTTAATTTTTTTCTTAAAAAAAATCATTTTTTTAATATTAAAAAAGAAAAAACTTATAAAACATCTTAAAAATATTTCTAAATTTTGAATTTTTTTGTTCTATAAATTTCTCTCTCTAGTGTCTTTAATCAAGTATAGTGCAGCTGGTAATAAGCTCAGTAAGAGATATATTACCAGTCCAGAATCTGAAGAAAGCATTCAAGTGCAAATTTCCAAAAGGGGCACTTTATTTAGAGCAGAAAAAGCCAAAAAACGACCAAAAGGTGTGTGTTTTGATGTCTTTATCTTTTATTTTCTCTTAAATTGATGTGAAAATGGTGCATACCAGAAATGGAAGAAACTATTCAGTCCAACAAGATGGATCTGGATAAGAAAGAGGCAAGACCAGGGCCATATCTGGCAAGTTTTCCTCAAGAAAAACATATCTGGAGGATGCCAGAGTTTCCCCCCATTCCCCAAGGTCTGTGCCTACAACCTTTGATGTGACCTCTGAGCCTGAGCTGATTCAAGGGCATATTTTAAGCGCTGAACCATTTCCAAGTGGAAGCCATAGAAATATATCAGTCCCAGTACAAGAAATGGTACAGAGAAGCCAAGGAAGAGGAGTGTGAAATATTCCCAATCCTTTTTCAGGGGGCCAAGAACTCCTACTTATACATAAAGAGCTTTCTGGGTCAGGGAAAGACCATAAAACCCATAGGAGGGAAGAGTGCATTGCCTTGCAAAGAAAAGGTCAAAAAGATAAAGAATTGGTTGAAGAACCAAAGTCTTTTATCCATAGACCAGAAGAAGGAGTTGGAAATGACCCCAGCTTTGAAGAAAGAAGGCCCAGTGGTATCTACCAGCTCCAGAAATGTCCAAAGACAAGCCCAAGGAGCCTCAAGAGAAGAAGAAAGGTCCCAAGAACCATCAAGGCAAGGGAAAAGGCAAAGCAAATTGGCACAGACCTTACCCACAAGGGAACAGGAGCCCCAAACTGGAACCACCAGCAGTGGACAGTGTTTTCAATATTTCCAGAACTCTTTTGGAATTCACATCCAAAGAGCAGGAAAGGATGAACAGGAATTTTCCATTCAAATAATAGATGAAAGACAAATTTTTAAATCTAGTATTGATGTAGAGCTTGGTGAATGTGATGCATAATTGAATAAAACGTCAGATATCAATGAATTGAAAAAAAGACAGAATTTTTGCTGATTGGCATAAATTAACAACTACCAAACTTGACTCAATTTCTAATTCATGTGACAGAATTGAGAGCATATACCAAGTTCAAATTTATGAAATAGAAGAGCTTTTCATTTCAAACATTAATTATCAACTTAAAATGCTGAAAAATCATGTTTTAGAGATAGTTTATAATACCAATATTTTTGCCACACACTTAGAAAGCAGTGAAAGTGAGAGGCAGAAATTGAAGGATGATATAGTTGCACATGTGGAACAAATTCATAAGAGTTATAAACCAAATTCACATATGCCCAGACATTCAACACCTTTAACTGAAGAGAAGCTTTCTGTGAAAGGAAGTTTAACCCCTTTTCTAGGAGAAAATGCAATATCTGCAAAGGATATTCCCAAATTAGAAGAATGGCCAACATTCTCTGGCAAAGGTAAATATAATCATATTGAGTTCATCAGAAAAATTGATATATTGCAGAAAGATTTTCATATACCTGATGAAATTGTAGTGGGTAAATTGCACTCCTTGGTTACCAGAACTGAAAAGATATGGTATTAAAAAATGAGACAAGAACATGTAAGACATGATTGGTCTAGGTAGAAATCTAAAATAATAACCAAATGGGCCAATAATTTCTGGAGGTTTAAGATAAAAATCCTTTTGAAAGTGCAATTTTTAAATCAGAAAGAGATAAACCACTTACTTGGTTCCTCAAACAGAAAGACAGATGATCTGCTTTACACCAAGATATGTCTGACTCAATTATTAATATGAAAGTATTAAAAAAATGTGGAGGTGAACTAGAAAATGCTATCAAGTGTAGATGTGTAGAGCCCTGTTCAACAGAATACTACATTGATTCCATGGAGGATATCATTACTAGGACAATAATTGGTAAAACCTGGATTAAAAACCACATGGAATCAAAAATGATTCCAAAGATTTCCAGAGAAAACAAGAAACCTGTCTTGAAATGCCATAAATGTGGAAGCACCTCACTTTTAGCTAATAGTAGCATCAAAAAGACTAAAATCAATGAATTCCAAGTCATTGAAGATGTTTAGTGTGGTGAAGAAGAGAAGAATCTGACCCAGATTCTGCAGTCTCTGAAGACACACCAGTAGAGGACTATTCTATTGAGAACATTACAGCTTTCTTTGAAGTGACTGAAGTCCATACTCACTTGCCAAATTATAGTGAATATTGCTATAACCTGATCAATATACAGGATTCTAGAATTTGTAAGACTAAACCTGCAAGAGGCAAGGAATACACTGCTGGAGCATCTTGCATCATGTCAGGTTGAGTCTATGTTGAAGCAGTAATTAGGCTATTTACAACTAGAAATATGACTGTGACACGTAAAAAATGATTTAAAATAAGGGTTTTTGATTTATGATGATGGTTTATAATATAATAAAAGGGTTCTACTATTGAAGAATAGTGGTGGTGAGCACTGTTGAGAACCCAGGGTGCAGTCTTACCAGTTGGATTACTAAAATAAGTGCTACAATAATTAAAGTTATAATTATACCTGATTATTACCCAAGAGTAAAACTGTTTTTGACAGTTTACTATGTAGGGTATTCAAGAGCAGGATGAGACAACAATTCTGGCTGTGAAAAGCCTCCTTTTTATCCTGAAATGGGGTGGAAAGGGTGCTAGACCTTTCCACGTAGAGGAAGTGAAGATTTTTCACTCTCTGGGACAGGCTTGTGGCTTGCAAAGACCTGTATTAACCTGTATTGGGCTCAGATGTGGTTTTGAAACCACATCTGGGCAGTTTTCACCAATACAGGGTGAAAATTTTCATCTGGGGACCTCACAGCCTGATTCTGACATGTATGACACGTAGAATGCTGTACAGAAACTGTATGGGACCCCAGTATTGACTGACATATGAGGTATTGAAGTAAAAACAAGCTCCTTTGTCTATTTGACACCTCATATTCATGGTTATGGGATATTATCCCATGGTAAGGCTGTATATGACAGCAGGTGGGAATCTGACCTTAAAACAGCCATAACTTTGTCAATTCTTGAGATATCAACCTCAAAATTGGGTCCGTGTGTAGCCCTGTATGTGCTCTACACAATGGTACCTCATTTGATATAGGTATCATTAAATATGGCAAAGATATCCCATGTACAATATTTTTGTACACTTGCGTGGTATAGGCAAAAAGCTGTATTGAGCTTATTTGCCCCATAGCTTTTGTTCTAGTTGAGCTATGGGGAAATGGATGACACCATCAAATAGCCCTGATTGTTCTCTTTTTAAAAAGACCCCACTTTAGGTATCTCACGCTAAAACTGCAAAAGCTAGATGAGAGGTGAATTTTTTGTTCACCCTTATTTGGCCTGAATTTGACCATAACTCAAGTAATACTGGTGCTAGCTCAATTTAGCTAGTACCATTGGATAGCCCCGACTTAGAGCTTCATTTTGAATAACCATTTGATGGGGTTAAGCCCCTCCTTCTGGATTTTAGATGAGAGGTGAAAATTAAGGTTTATGCTCAGAAATAACTTTGTTATTCTTTGTCCTATGGTGATGGGACTTATATTTTCAGAAAGGGGTGAGTTTTTTCTTTCTTTTGATACCTTTTGAGCTGATTTGTCTTGGATCCATGTTTTGGTGGTATCTTGGCTATACCATTGGTTTATGGTATTTTGGCTGTCATGCTTGTGCTCTGGTTTTGAGTCACAGGCTATGGCATCTTCTGCCAACCCTTTGTCTTTATCAGCTGTTTGGTTCTTGAATCTGACTAAATATTGTCTCTGATATTTCCCATTAAGTCTGATATTTCTGGAACTGATGATCTTACTCACAGGTCCTGGGAAGTCCTCTACTTCCACTATTTCGGGTGGTGTGAGGTTCTTCCTCCTGGAGGGGAATTTACCCTCTTCAGTTTAGAAGTATGGCTTGACCAAACTCACTGGAAACACTGGGTGTTTCCTGGAAAACCCCTCTGTGAGCTTGACTTCCACTTCATTCCTGCCTATCAACTTAATGATAGTGAATGGCCCTAAAAATGAGTCTCTCATCTTCTTGGGTTCTTTAAGATTGTTGAAGTTCAGTGTAGACACTAACACCTGGTCCCCTTCCTTAAAGTCAGGTTCCATGTGTGTCTTCTCCCACCTCTGCTTATTATAATCTTTTGCCTCAGCTATGCATTTAGAAGCTGTGTCACAAGCTCTCTTCCACATATCATGGAAGTATTTGGCTGTGGGGTGGATGGTCAGAAGATTCTTCTTCAAGTGATCCACAGGCAACAGGGGATTCCACCCTTTCTCTACCAGTGCAGGTGTTTTTCCTGTGGTAGAGTGCTGACTTGTATTATAAGCCAGTTGGACAGCTGGTAGAAGGGTAACCCAGTCATTGGTATATCCCTCATGGTCCTTATATTCCATGCCATAGGAACAGAACCTCCTAAGGATTTCCTCCATTGTTTGGATCATCCTCTCTGCTAGGCCATCTGTTTGTGGATGGTAAGCTGTGCAAGAAGAAAGCTTGGTGCCAATCATGTCATACAAGTTGGTCCAAAATTCAGATGTGAATTTTGGATCCCTATCACCAATGATGATCTTAGGGACTCCAGAGGTAGATATGATGTTATTCCAAAATAACAGAGATGTATCCATGGCTGTGTCCTCCTTGTGGCATGGTAGACACCTCATGCTCTTGCTGAACCTATCAACTATGATCAAGCAGGAATTGTAGTTTTCTTTGCCTCCTGGGACAAGTCCTGTAACCCAGTCCATGTTGATGGTTTCCCATGGGTGTTTGGGTTCTTCTATATGTTGTAGTAACCCATAATTCTTCCCATGTTTCCTATTTGCCTTTTGGCATCTTTCACAAGTGTTGATGTATTCACTCAACTCTTGTTCCCACTTGGGCCACCAATCTGTGCTTGCTACCCTCTCCTTGGTCTTGTCTTCACTCATGTGTCCCATATAGGGGCAGTCATGGAATTCCTGCAGGATCAAGGAGATGTGGTCTCTGTCTACCACTGTGAGTGCACTTGTGTGTTTCTCTCTGTGATAGAGCAGGCCATCTATAAGGAAGAACTTGTTATCCTTATAGGCCCTCAACCAGGGTTCTTCCAGCTGGGATTCCAGTTCTGGACTCCTGTACTTCTGTTGAAGGAGTTGTAGTAATATGATACACTGTTTGTGTTTGGCATAAGACTTCAGTACTGCACTAAAAAATTCATTATGCAGTTCTGAGGAGCTTATTCCCAATATGGGAGTTTCTGTTCCTTCTGCATCAGTGCTTCCATTGTCAAGGGTACCACTTCCTGGTGCCCATTCAGAGAATCTGAAGTTTCTCCTCCTATCTATTTCCATGAAATGGATGGGGATCTTGGCTGCAACTTCAGGGTCATAAGCTGGATTGCTCTTGACATTATCCAGTGGCCATCTGCTAAGGCCATCTGCATTGGTATGACTTTCACCTTCCTTGTATATAATGGTCATGTTCCCTCTATACTCCTGGATGGCTATTTGCCATCTCAGCATGTGTCTATTTGTAGTCTTCATGTTCAGTAAAGACTTCAAGGCTGTGCAGTCTGTGTAGACTTCAAAGACTGCACCCTCCAGATAATAATGGAGTTTCTCCAGAGCCCAGACTAAGCATAGACATTAAGTCTGGGTGGCCCCATACCTGGCCTCTGAATCTTTTAGTTGCCTAGAGATGTAGCACATTACTCCCTCTCTTGGTTCACCATCCACAATTTGTCTTTGGTGAAGGGCTGCTCCTAGGCCTTGACTACATGCTGCATCTATGTATAACTTGAATGGTAGTTCAAAGTCAGGTAAGATGAGCACAGGTGCATTTGTGAGTTCATATTTGATCCTCTCATATGCATCTCTCATTTCCTTTGTAATTTCAAATACTACATATTTTGAACACAACTTGTATAAACTACTAGTTATGTGGGCAAAATTCTTGATGTGGTTTCTATAGTAGCTAGCAAACCCAAGGAAAGATTGCATCTCTTTGATGCTCTTTGGTACTGACTTTTGCAGTACTTCTGCTACTTTATTCTGGTCAATTGCCAAACTAAGACCTGAGACTTTATGTCCTAGAGCCAGTAGCTCTTGATGGCCAAAATTACACTTTTTCAGTGAAATTTTCAGATTGATGGTTGTACATTTGCTTAGCACTCTGTCTATTTAATGTACATGGTCTTCCCATGTCTCTGAGTATATAATGATATCATCAATATATACCACCATCCAGCCTTCCAATATTTCTTCTTGAAATATTGTGCCCATCATCCTTTGGAAGTGGGCTGGTGCATTTTTGATGCCAAATGGCATCCTGGTATACTCACATATGCCCATGTGGCATATTATGCTGAGTGATTTCATGGAGTTTGGTTTAACTCCATTTTGGTGGAAGCCTTTCATACAATCCATTTTGGTTATGTATTTGGCTTTTGCCAGTTTATTCAAGGCATGAGGTATCCTGGGTATAGGGTACCTGTCTGCTTTTGTGTAGTTATTCAGAGCTCTGAAGTCTCCACACAGTCTAGACTTGCCATCATTCCAGGTGCTTAGGACAAGGGTGGTGATTTCCACTATTTCATTATGTCCAATCTTCCTGATGACATCCATGTCCAAGAGTTCATGGATATGTTTCTCAATTTCTTTCCTGGTTTCCAGGCTTGCTGGATAAGGAGGTCTCCTAAGCATGGGTGGATAAGGTCTTTCCACATCCAGATATAGTTCTATATTGTGGCCTTTGATCTTGCCTAATGGTTATTCACCAATGGCAAATGCTGGTCTGTTCTTTCTCAGCATTTTCAGTAAACTTAGTTTTTGTTTACTGGTGAGGGTATTGCTAAACTGTCCCTCTCTGAATTCATGAAGAAGCTCTTCTAGTGGATCTTGAGAAGATATATGGTATATATCAAGTGAAAATTTCTTTTCCGTGTTGGTACCAATGGTAATGTGCCTATTTTACTGTTATAAATATCTATGCCATACATCGTCTGTGTGAGCCTTGAGGTATATTTTACATACCCAAATAGGCCACAATTATCTTAAAAAGAAATGTTGAATTATGCACAACTCATAAGTCATGCATATATCCAAAATTCATTATTTTCAATTTCAGAAAAGATGAATAACTTTTTATCGAGTAAGTAAATCCATGGATTTAAGACCAGATTTGGATTCTACACAAAAATTCACCTAGGGTAGCCCCATAGAGTGAATAAGCTCAATTTAAGTATTTGAGGTGGTAAAATGGAAAATACTTCAATACCACATCATTAATACCACATAAAAGATCCGTGAAAACTTTTGTTTTTCTTGATTTTAAGCCAAAATAATGGGAAAGTGAGAAATCCCATGTTACATATACACTAAGAATACTGTTATGCATGTTTTGAGCACTTAATATCATGGTATTCTTACATGGACTTTTGGTACACCCATAGTGGATATCTCACTTGAAGCTTAATTTTCTATTTTTACATGAAAAATAAGTAAGGGGGACAAAAGACATCAAAGAGAGCCAGGGTACCCAACTTCTGAGGCCTCAGAGGCGTTGATAGCTCCAGAGCATGGATCCATGGCTCATCTTGGCCCAATTGGTAAACTAAAACTCTTTGGGAACTTGGTTACCAAGTTACACCTACTGTAATCATAAGAAAATAGCAAATAACCTGCTATTTTGACGTGCCAAGGAGGTAATGAGCTACTTAGACTCCTGTAACCATGTCAATTCTTGATGAATTTCCATTATTAGACCCTAAAAGAGTAATTAAAACCCTTTTGGGACATATATTCATTGATTTACCTCATAGCAACCAGCAAAATACTGCTATTTGCAATTCTACGTAGAAATGAGGTAAAAACTTCAAAAATTCATTAAAAATACAATTCTTAATGAATCTTTCTGAAACTTTAAGGACTAATAGAGAACTGTATTATCTATGGTAAAACCAAAAAGAAGGATAGTTTTACTAGTAAAATTTAACGTTTTACTTACAGTCCATTTTTGACCATTCTATGTCAAACACTGAATCTTCAAAAATTCACAGTAATTACAACCTGTGATAAAATTGGCGATAACATTGATAACTTTGAGAAATCAATGATTATTTTAGAATAAAAGAAGATTTACAGATTTTACTCCTTTTATTCTTAACCATCTTGGGGTTGGTAGTCACGTAAAAGCATCAATTAAGTAATTATGATAATCTTACGTGACAACTGATGATGCAATCAATAATCCAAAAGGGTTTATTGTTTTCTCACTCACTGGTTTTTCAGTTTGCTCCATGGCACGCCTCTGTGAGCTGTTGTTGACTTAAAAGAGGCCTCCTCTTGCTGTTTTTTCCAAGAATCATCTAATCAATTTATTAAATCATTATTACCAACAAGTAAGTATTAGTTACAGCTATTCTTAAGTGTTTTAAATCTTTCAGAATCAACCAGAAAGACGTGAAATCATAGAATCCAACTATATATTGTTGTAATACTGCTATAAATCCTTTTGATCCCTTAAATCCACAATTCCACGTCAAATTTCTCTACTTTTATCTATCAATAAGTTCTTTGGAGTATTAGTGAGTCATTTATCTTTAATTCTTAAAGTTTTTCTCTAGCAATAGTTTTCTTCAAGAATTATCTTTATAATTATTCTTGTAAAAGATAATTATATATTAAAATAATTTTATTATTTTAATAAAAGAAGTTTTTATTATTAAATTCTTCTTGTAATTGATTCTTGTAGACAATTACTGCTCACTGTTATAATCACTAGTAGTGTATAACACGTGAAAGAAATAATTTTATAATTATTTAATTGTGGTTATAATAATTTTTATTATTATATTTCATAAGAACAGACATAGTACTGTTGATTAATAGTAATACTATCATCAGTTTCATAGTCACATCTTACCGTCTGGTAGTCTGTTCCCAGTAAGAACCCTTGGATGTGGGCATCATTAAGCACTGCAAACTCTGGGTTGAGTCTGATATTACCCTTCCTGTGGGGTATAATTATCTCTTTGATAATTGTACCAATGGAAGTCATCTTCCCTGAGGCACTTTTAAAATTCGTTGCCTTGGTGGGAAAGAGCTTCTTTTCCCAATGTGGGAAGTGGTTGTCCAGATATTCTCTGGCCACTATGGAGTAGTGTGCTCTACTGTCAATGATCAGTGGATGCTGAGCATTGTCAATACAGAAAGTCATCTTTGTGGCTGTTCCATGTATATATGCCATCCCTTTGGTTGGTGTAACTAGGAATGTTTGTGCATCTTGTGTGTGTTTGCACAAGTTTTTATTGGAAGTATCCTGTGGCATGCCTGCTTCCAACTGTATGTCCTGAATTTCTAGTGGGGTTTCCTCTTGGTATTCTACTAGAAATTCCTCCTTTGGGTCTTGGTCATCATCAGATAGGTCTCTGATGGCATCACCCATAGAGTCTGATTCAGAATCCTCTGTTGTGAATTCTTCTCCTGGGACTTTCTCAATGGCATAGACTTTTTTCTTTGCCTTTGGACAGTTGTTGGAATAGTTGTCTGTTGAACCACAATTGTGACAAGAGTTTCGCTTCTTTGCCACTTCTGCCACTCTTTCTTTGTCTTTAAACTCTACCCTGAAAGTTTGTTTCTCTTTGAAACCACTGCTCTTATATGGGGCGAATTTCCCTATATTAGTCCTTTTCCTTATGTCTTGTAAGGTATCAGAAATGTCATCTAGAGTGCAATTTTGGTTGCATCTGCATTTTACTGCATGCTCTAGCTCTCCTGGCAGTTGTGCAAGAAGCTTGTGATTCCTCATTTGGATGTTCATCTGAGGATCAATGGCTTTAAGTCTTTTAAACTGTCTAAGACACCACCCGTATGGATCTTTGTCCACAGAGTATTTTTCATTGTCAAATGACATGGTCTTTTGCCATATCCAAGTTCCATTGCTGTACTTTTGGATGATTTGACTCTTCCACCATGGCCAGTTCCTTCTGCCATGGATTTCTTTCATTTCTGTGTACCATATACTAGCATGACCTTTAAATGCAGTATTTAATCTAGCAGTAATCCAGTAGCCTGTTATGCTTGGTGCATCAATGAAGAGTCCATCAATATAATCTATGAGTTCCATATGATCATATTCTCCTGTTCCAGAGAATTTGGGACAGCTTGAGGCCTAAGGAAGCTGTTTCAAGGCTTCCTTCTCTGAATAGGACATGCCATCTCCATCCTGGTATTGTGATGGAGATCTTTCCTTATTCATCAACATGGCATCTGGTTTGATGTCATCTGGTTGATATGGGTTTCCATAACTTGGCCCTGTGGTTGGGGTTTCAAGTTATGGTAGACATTGAAAAATATGTTTATGTCTTGGTCCAGACAATCCCTGTCCCTTTTGCTGTGGTGTTGTTCTTCAAAGACTAGACTCAGTCTTTTGTTAGTTTCTTCAGAGGCTTTGCTCAATTGAGCATGTCCTTCTTGAAGATTTTTAACTATTTTTTCCATGGAGGCTTGTAGTTTTTTTATCCTCTCATGGCTGGCTTCAAGTTCTGAAAACTTCTTTGCAGATTGCTCAGCATATTGGGACATTTGTAACCACAGTGTATCACTGTTGATGTTACTCTCAGATGTGGCAATGTTATGTTCAGTCTGAGTGGGGGTAATGTTTCTATTACTAGGACTACTGATTCTAGAGTGGTTTACAGCTACTTCTGGTTCTTGTGCACTTCTTTTACCAAATCTAACAGCTTCTGAATCATAGGGTCTGACTCTTTCCTCCTCTGGTTGAAGGCAGCTTTTTTCTTTCCCTTGTTCCCTTATCTTCTCCTGGAAACTTCCTAAAATTGTGAAGAATGGTGACTCTTGGCCACTGATCTGCTGGTTTCTTGATGGTGTGAAGCCACTGGAGAGCTGATTTGGCCTGCTCCTTGTGAGCCTGAAGGAATCTGAGTAGGCCCTGTCTGGGTTAACTGTTCTTCTATAGCTTGGATAGTGGCTTGATTCTCCCTTATCCTCTGTGCCCTTGCCTCCAGGAGTCTGAACTTCCTGGTAGGATTCCAACCTTTGGTGATTACCATAAGGTCTTTGAAGTCTATCTCTTTGAGACAGATCTTCTGGCAACTTGCTCCAAGTTCCGGCCAGTGAGATGCCAGGTTGAACCTCTTGTTGTCCATGCTCCATTGGAATAGGTCCTTGAAGAGTTGGTGGAGCTGAAGAACTTGATCCATGTCTTTCCAGTCCTCTGGGTTTAGGTCTCCATTGAATTGGAGTGTGAATGGCAGGGTTGATATTATCTCCCTCATTGTTTTGCCATCCACTACTGTGTCCAGGGTGTCCTCTTTCAGTTCTTCTGGTTCTGGACAAGTCTTCCCTGTCCTCTGGCTGGTTCCTTTGGAAGCCAAGATCTCTGAGTGTACAGGTGACATGTTAGTGTTTGCAAGCAGTCAAAACATTTATTTTCTTAGGTTCTTTACCTTTGACTGTGCCTTGTACAAATTTGTTGTCTGCTTACTTGGGCAATTTACCTTTAGAGGTTACAACTGCGTTAATTATAGTAATCTTCCCTGTACAAGTTATTACGGTTGGTTTACCTTGTATTGATGCAGACTTTTGTGGTTTTCTACTTCTCTGGGTGGCTATTGGTGTCCACTTCTTTGCTGTAATCAGGCCTTCACTGTGCCTCTTTCCTTTTCCCGTGCTGCCCTCTGGTTCTGAGGGTGTCACTGGTGTGTTTGCCTGTGACTGGGTCTCAAGTGGGATGTGATTTTCTTCCACTGAATCAAGGTAGGAAAAAGAGGGCTTATGTCAGTTAAGACTTCTCAAAATGTTGGTTTTGCACATCTAATAATGGCCTCTGGGCTTGTATGTTACTACAATATGCCCTGTATAATGACAGTGTAATTGAATCAACAATTCCACGTCAGAATTACAGCTTTTGGTACCCTGTCACGCTGTTTGTGTGCCAGTATACCACAGATTCACTTGTGGTTTTCAAGTGTAATCTGTACAAGTAGCTCTGTATAAGTGTAATTTAGTTAACAATACACTTAACCACGCCTCAAGTGTTGGTTTTACAGTCAGAGGTGTCCTTATTCAATCAAGAATACAGGACTTATTGATGTCTTATGTGTTTTTATATGTAAAACATGCCAAAAATAAAGGTTTTTGTGGGTATAAACCACATGGCAAGTACTCTTATAATATGAGTAAAAAGGTGGTATATATACCAAATAAAAGGAAAAATATATATAATATACATTTTTTAAGAAAATTTACACCTAAAAAGAATAAAAAAACTGTCAGAAAGTGAGAAATAAGAGAAAAACTCACTTATAAAGGACCAAAATAAGTTTAAAACATGGCCAGGCCCCCAAAATGTCAGGTTGAGTCTATGTTGAAGCAGTAATTAGGCTATTTACAACTAGAACTATGACTGTGACAAATCAGAAATGATTTAAAATAAGGGTTTTTAATTTAAGATGATGGTTTATAATATAATAAAAGGGCTCTACTATTGAAGAATAGTGGTGGTGAGCACTGTTGAGAACCCAGGGTGCAGTCTTACCAGTTGGATTACTAAAATAAGTGTTACAATAATTAAAGTTATAATTATACCTGATCATTACCCAAGAGTAAAACTGTTTTTGACAGTTTACTATGTAGGGTATTCAAGAGCAGGATGAGAAAACAATTCTGGCTGTGAAAAGCCTCCTTTTTATCCTGAAATGGGGTGGAAAGGGTGCTAGACCTTTCCACGTAGAGGAAGTGAATATTTTTCCCTCTCTGGGACAGGCTTGTGGCCTACAAAGACCTGTATTAACCTGTATTGGGCTCAGATGTGGTTTTGAAACCACATCTGGGCAGTTTTCACCAATACAGGGTGAAAATTTTCATCTGGGGACCTCACAGCCTGATTCTGACGTGTATGACGTGTAGAATGCTGTACAGAAACTGTATGGGACACCAGTATTGACTGAAATATGAGGTATTGAAGTAAAAACAAGCTTCTTTGTCTATTTTACACCTCATATTCATGATTATGGGATATTATCCCATGGTAAGGCTGTATATGACAGCAGGTGGGAATCTGACCTTAAAACAGCCATAACTTTGTCATTTCTTGAGATATCAACCTCAAAATTGGTTCAGCTTGTAGCCCTGTATGTGCGCTCCACAATGGTACCTCATTTAATATGGCTATAATTAAATATGGCAAAGTTATCCCATGTACAAGATTTTTGTACATTTGCGTGGTATAGGCAAAAAGCTGTATTGAGCTGATTTGCCCCATAACCTTTGTTCCAGTTGAGCTATGGGGAAATGGATTACACCATCAGATAGCCCTGATTGTGCTCTTCCCAAAAGTACCCCACTTTAGGTATCTCACGCTAAAACTGCAAAAGTTAGATGAGAGGTGAATGTTTTGTTCACCCTTATTTGGCCTGAAATTGGCCATAACTCAAGTAATACTGGTGCTAGCTCAGTTTGGCTAGTACCATTGGATAGCCCTGGCTTAGAGTTTTATTTGGAGTACCCATTTGATGGGTTTAAGCTCCTTCTTCTAAATTTTAGATGAGAGGTGAAAATTAAGGTTTATGCTCAGCAATAACTTTGAGCAGGAATAAATTTGTTATTCTTTGTCCTATCATGATGGGACTTATATTTTCAGAAATGGGTGAGTTTCCTCTTTCTTTTGATACTTTTTGAGATGATTTGGCTCAGCTCCATGTTTTGGTGGTATCTTTGCTATACCATTGGTTTATGGTATTTTGGCTGTCATGCTTGTGCTCTGGTTTTGATTCACAGGCTGACACATCACATAAGTTCTTATGAATGATGTTGAAGCTAAAGTAAATTTAGAAACAGGGGCATTTTGCACTTGTATAGGCAAAGACTATCTTGAAATTACACTCCCTGAATGGAAGAACCATCTATTACGCATAGAAGGTGTGAAATTTAGTAGTTCCAGTAATAATATGTTCCCTTTGGGCATACTAGACACTAATCTTGTATTTCCACACCCTGCAGGAAGTGTAAGAATAAAGACATAGATAGTAGTAATGGAAAATTGTAAATCTCAGCATATCATTCTTGGAAATGGTTATTTGAATATTTATGGTGCTGATATGAATAACCATAAGGACATATATTTTACAATTAGAGAAAGTTAAAGAAAAAATTTTGCTTTTTCGAATATGCCCAAACAAATATCAATAGCATCTTCAAATAAAGATACTCATAAGGAGAAATTTGTGAATAATCAACTTATTGAAGCACAGATTAATCCATCATTATCACCAAAAATGAGGCATGAGCTTGTTCATGTGCTGTAAATATATAATAATGAATTTGCCTCAGATACTTAACCATTAGGCATTATTAAAGGACATAAATTTGATATTATTCTTCAAATTTACGGACCATATCCTCCAGTACTTAGAAGACCAGATTATTCAGCGAGTCCCAGAGCTAGAGAAACCCTGGAGAAACATATGCAAGAGTTGATACAACTTGGTGTACCAAGAAAGGTAGACCATAATGAGGAAGCTGAAGTGAAAACTCCTGTGACTATTGCTTGGAATAATTAGAAATTAAAAAATGGTTGGAGTTTTTAGAGCATTGAATACCTATACAGTTCCAGATAGGTATCCAATTCCTAGAATCCTGGAAACTTCAACCCAATTGTCTAAGACTAAGTATATAACATCAATTTATGCATTAAAGAGCTTTCATCAAAGTTTTTTGACCCCAAAGCCAAGAGGTTATTTAGAATTATCACCCAATGTGGTATTTATGAGGTTCTTAGAATTCCATTTGGTATTAAAAATGCTCCATCTCATTATGAAAGAATGATGAATACCATCTTCCCCACAGAATTATCTCAAGGATGGCTCATTATTCCTATTGATGATATAATAATATGTTCAGACTCATGGTCTTTTCACCTTAAAATACTTGCAAGAGTAATTGAAAAATTTTATGAATTAAATATTAAGATTTCACTCAAGAGAGGCAATTTTGGCTTTGAAAACTTAAAGCTCTAGGAAATATTGTTTTTGGTTTAAGCTTGGGTATTGACAAAAAAAGTAGCAGCAGTATTAATTAAACCAATACCTCAGAATAAGAAAGAAATGATATCTTTTCTTAGATTTGCAAGTTATTAGAGGAAACATCTGAAAGACTTTGCAATTCTAGCCTAGTCACTCTATAGAATCTGTGATCAAAAGACAGTATTTGAGATGACACAAGAAATAATTAAATCTTATGAGAAGATAAGGAAAGCTATTCCAGAAGCATCTTTACTCCTCATTCCAGACTGAAATTTACCTTTCAAATTGTACATTGATGCATTGATTAGGGTCAGCCCTACATCAAGTCCAAATCATTGATGAAAAACCTACAGAAGGACCAATTTGTTATAGCTCGAGGCAGATGAAACCAACAGAAGCCAGATATGGTGCAAGCCAAATGGAGCTCTTATTCTTGGTATGGGCACTTGAGAAATTACATTATTATCTTGATGGAAGTGTTTTTTAAGTGATAACTCACTGTAATTCAGTGAAATTACTTCTTAATATGAAGACAACTCACAGGCATATGTTGAGATGGCAGATAGCCATCCAAGAATATAGAGGAAACATTACTATAGTCCATAAAGCAGGGAATATTAATAGAAATGCTTATGGACCTAGTAGGTGGGCTCTAGCCAATACTCCTGTTGACCCAGCTTATGTGCCTTTGGAAGCAGAAGCACAAATTCTAATTGCAGGCATTAACATAATTGATATTGGGACTGAATTCTTAAAGTAAGTCAGACAATCCTATAAACAGGAAAATAATTCCCATATCTTGAAATCCTTACTAGATACAGACTGCAAAGATACAGCTTTTTCTAATTCATTAGATGAAGTATGGAAAACTTCTTATTTTGAAGGAACATTTCACTTATTTGAAAGCATAATTTACCACATGACCAAAAATTACTGTTTAATGACATTATGCATTAGATTAATTATCAATAAAATTTTTAATGAATTTCATTATAGCATCTACTCTGGACACATTTCAGAAGACAAAACACTTGAAAAAGTGAAAACTGTGCATGGTGGCCATCTTGGAGAAAAGAGAACATTGAGTATTTCCATACCTGTGACAGATTCCAAAAAGCAAACAGGAGTGCAGGAAAGAAATTTGGGCTTATGATTCATATTCACAAACCAAAATCCACTTGGAAAGTTGTTAACATGGATTGGGTCACAGCACTCCCCCCAAGTGGTTACAGGAGCTATAATGCTTGTTTAGTAATTTTAGACAGATACAGAAAACATCCATATTCTTACCATGTAATAAAGATGACACTTCTATGGATGCAGCTCTTCTTCTATGGAGTAGAGTTATTTCTCATAAAGGGTTATTCAAGAATATCATAAGTGACAGAGATACCAAATTCACATCTATGCTTTGGAACAATCTTCATAGATTGTTTGAGACCAAGTTATCATTTTTTACAGCATATCACCCTCAAACTGATGGGCTGGCAGAAAGAATGATTCAAACTTTAAAAGACATGATCAGGAGATTCTGTGCTTATGGATTAGAACTCATATACTCAGATGGCTCTACCCATGACTGATGCACTCTAATACCAGCATTAGAATTGCCATATAAGACATCAGTCCATTCTTACACAGGTCAGACTCCTGCTATATTAGAAAAAGGATGGAATCTAAGACTCCCAGCAGACACACTGAGGAAAGACTTAATGGAAATCCATCCTAAAGCTTCCAGATCCAAAATAACTCTTGATAAAGTGAAACAACATGCAAAGAAAAGCATGGATGATGCTTTTGAATATGCAAAACAGAAGTGGGACAAGAGTCATAGAGTACCAGACTTCAAAGTAGGGGACTTGGCTTTAGTATCAACATTGAATTTAAATAATATAAAAGGTCCAAAAAAACTCAAATATTCTTATTTAGGACCTTTTTTATTGTTGCCTTACAGGGAACCAATGCAGTTAAAGTGTAATTGAGTGGTGAATTGGAAAATAAAACCCCCACCTTTCCAGTCAGCTTTATAAAAGCTTATCAACCAGCTGACAAAGAATGGTTTCCTTTAAGGAACCCAGCTCCTTTAAGTGTACCACCAGTGGAACAGAGTGAACACAAAAAGATAAAGAAAGTAATCAAAGGAAGGAGACTTAGGGGTAAAAATCAAAGAGAATATATTGTCAGATATAGAAATCCAGTACATGAAGATGAATGGCTTGCAGAATCAGAAATACCTGAATTGGATAAATTCTTAAGAATATTTAGACATAAATGAAGGCCACAACCCTGAATTTGTCTATAAATTTTCTTTAAATCACTTTATCTGAGTAATTTGAAAAGGTTGGACAGTGTACATTAACCCCCTTTTGGAGCCTATTTTCTTCTTCAAATCATCAATAAAATTGTAGTACAATTTCATTTTTTGGTGAGAGGGAATGTGAGCCTTGAGGTATACTTTACATACCCAAATAGGCCACAATTATATTTAAAATAAAATTTCAAACTATGCATAACCCATAAGGCATGCCTATATTCAAAATTCATCATTTTTGCTTTCAGAAAAGATGAATAAACGTTTTGTGAATACATAAATCCATGGATTTAAGGCCAGATTTGGATTCTACACAAAAATTCACCTAGGGTAGCTCCATAGAGTGAATAAGATTAAATTAACTCTATGAGGTGGTAATATGGAAAATACTTCAATACCACATAAAAGAATTGTGAAAATTTTTGTTTTTCCCAATTTCACACCAAAATAATGGGAATGTGAGAAATCACATGTTGCATATACACCAAAAATAGTATTATACATGCTTGTGGCACTTAATATTAGGGTATTGTTAAATACAGTTTTGATACACCCATAATGGATACCAGTCTTGAAGCCTGAATTTCTATTTTTGACATAAAAATAGCTAAGGGGGTCAAAAGACATCAAAGAGAGCCAGGGTACCCAACCTCTGATGCCTCTGAGGTGTGGATAGCTCTAAAGCTTGGATCACTGGCTAATAATGGCCCAATCAGTATACTAAAACCATTTGGGCACCTAGTTACCAAGTTAAAGTCTCATTAGATCATAAGAAAATTGCAAATAAGCTACTATTTTGAAATGACAGAGAGGTAAAGAGCAACTTACACTCCTGTAAACATGTCAATTATTAATAATTTTCCATGGATAAAACTTGAAAGAGTTATTCAAACACTTTTTGTATTATTATTCATTTATTTACCTCATAGCAACCTGTCATACTGTGATATTTGTAGTTCTACATAGAAATGAGGTAAAAACATCAAAAATTCATTAAAAATACAATTCTTAATGCATCTTTCTGAAACATTCAGTATCAATGGAGAGTAGTATTACTAATAAAGGAACCAAAAATAATTATGGCTTCATAAGTAAAATGAAATGTTTTACTTACAGTCCAGTTTTGATGATTCCACATGAAATACCAAATCTCCAAAAATTCACAGAAAATACAACCTGTGATAAAATTTCCAATAACATTGATAACTTTGAGAAATTAATTTTTTTTTTGAAATATAAGAATATTTAAAGCTGTTACTCCCTTTATTCTTAACCATAAATGGGTTGGTAGTCATGTAAAAGCATTAATTATGTAATAATCTTACATGACAAAAAATGATGCAATCAATAAGCCAAA
This sequence comes from Austropuccinia psidii, assembly GCA_023105745.1. Classification (NCBI taxonomy): domain Eukaryota; kingdom Fungi; phylum Basidiomycota; class Pucciniomycetes; order Pucciniales; family Sphaerophragmiaceae; genus Austropuccinia; species Austropuccinia psidii. Next base: position 15,518,588 of record JALGQZ010000012.1, on the reverse strand, counting down.
AAAGTCTATTTTTTCACTAAATGGTTTTCAATTTTTCTATCTGGAACACCTCTTTGCGCTGTCTTTGACTTAAAAGAGGCCTCCTCTTGCTGTTTTTTTCAAATCATCTTATTATCCAATCATATCTTTGTTACCAACAAGTAAGTATTAGTTGAATCTTTTGTTAATTTTTTCAATTCTTTCATAATAAATCAGAAAGACATGAAATCATAAAAATTGAATATATATTGTTGTAATATTTTTATAAATCAACTTTGATCCCTTAAATCCACAATTTATCCATAAAATCTCTCTACTATATTCTTTCTAAGGTTCATTGGAGTATTAGTGAGTGATTTATAATTAATTCTAAGAGTTTTTCTCTAATATTTGTTTCTTCAAGAGTTATAATTATAATTAATTCTTTAAAAGATAATTATAAATTGAAATTATTTTATCATTTTGATAACTAAGTTTTATCATTGAATACTTCTTGTAATTAATTCTTATAGATAGTTACTTCTTACTGTTATAATCACTAGTATTTTATAGAAAGTAAAATAAATAATTCAGTAATGAATTATTTAATTGTGGTTATAATAGCTCTTATTATTATATTTTACAAGAACAGTCATAGTACTGTTGATTAATAGTAATATTGTCAACAGTTTCATAGACGCATCTTACAAATGAAAACTACAATACTTAATTTTAAAGTATACCTGACTTATTCCCCAAGAGTATAGCTTTTTCTGAATATTTACCTATGTAGGAATTCAAGAACATGATGGGGATTCCTTTTCTGTCAGAGAAAAGGCCTTCTTTTATCCTAAAATGGGGTGGAAAGATCCTCTAGACCATCCATGTAGAGGAAGTAAAGATTTTTCACTTCAGAGTACTGGCTTTTGGTTTTCACAAGGCCTGTATGCTCTTTATTGGGCCCAGATGCGTTTTTGAAACCACATCTGGGCAGTTTTCACCAATACAGGGTGAAAATTTTCATCTGGGGACCACAAAGCCTTCTTCTGACGTGTATGACATATAGAATGCTGTACAGGACCTGTATGGGACCCCGTATTGAAGTACAAACAAGCTTCTTTTTCTATTTGACACCTAATAATCATAGTTATGGGATAGTATCCCACAGTAAAGGTGTATTGGCAAAACTGAGGGAGTTTGACCTTAAAACTGCTATACCTTTGTCAGTTTTTGAGATATTGAGCTCAAAGTGGGTTCATTGTGTATCCTTGGATGGGATCTACACAATGGTACCTCATTTGATATGGGTAACATTAAATATGGAAAATTTATGCCATGTTTAAATTTTTTTATCCATAAATATGATTTTTTCAAAATCTGTATGGAACCTTTTTGCTCCATAAATTTTGTTCTAGATGAGATATGGAGGAATTAATGGAAAAATCAGGTAGCCCTGATTGTGCTCTTTCCAAAATGACCCCACTTTGGGTATCTCACACTAAAACTGTAGAAGTTAGATAGGAGGTGAATATTTTATTCACCCTTATTTGACCTTATTTCAGCCATAACTTCTGTAGTTATGGTACTAGCTCAGTTTGGACAGTACCATTTGAAAGCCCTAGCTTAGAGCTTTAATTTGAATACCCATATCTTGGTTTAATCCTCTTAATCTGTATTTCAGATGAGAGGAGAAAATTAAGGTTTATGCTCAGCAACTTCTTTGAGAAGGAATAACTTTGTTATTCTTTGTCTCTTTGTCCTATGGTAATAGGACTTGTATAGTTGTAGAAATGTGAGTTTCCTCTTTCTTTTAATACCTTTTTGAGATTGTTTGGCTAAGCTCCATGTTTTGGTGGTATTTTGCTCTACCATTGGTTTATGGTATTTGTTTATCATGCTTGTGCTCTGGTTTATAGTAGTCTATACAAGTTATGTTAAAAAGATGTAGTTTTTGGAATGACCAAGGAAAGGAGGGATTCATATTAGAGGACCAAAAATGAACTCACCAAAGCCCCTGTTATGATACTCCCTGACTTTGAATTACCATTCAAGTTGTACATAGATGCAGCTTCCGGTCAAGGATTGGGAGCTTCCCTGCACCAAAGACAAATTGTGGATGGTGAACCAAGGGAAGGGGCAATATGTTATATCTCCAGGAAACTGATATATTTAGAAGCTAGGTATGGAGCAACCCAGAATGAATGCTTATTCCTAGTCTGGGCCTTAGAGAAACTATATTATTATCTGGAGGGTGCATTTTTTTAGTTCTACACAGACTTTACAGCACTCAAATCTTTACTTAACATGAAGACTACTAATAGACACATTTTGAGGTTGCAAATAGCCATCCAAGAGTATGGAGGTAATATGACCATCATATACAAAGAAGGCAAAAGCCACACCAATTCAGATGGTCTCAGTAGATGGCCACTGGATAATTTCAAGAGCAAACCAGCTTATGACCCTGAAGTAGCAGCCAATATTCCTATCCATTTTATGGTAATAGACAGGAGTAGAAACTTCAGGTTTTCTGAATGGGCACCAGAAAGTGGTACCCCAGAAAGTGAAGACACTGAATCAAAGGGAACAGAAACCCCCATATTGGGGATACATTCTTCAGAACTACATAATGAGCTCTTCAGTTCAGTGATGAAGACTTATGCAAAACACAAACATTGTGCCATATTTTTACAACTCCTTCAACAGAAATACAGGATCCCAGAACTGAAATCCCAGTGAAAGGAACCCTGGTTGAGGGACTATAAGGATAAAAAATATTTCCTTTTAGATGGATTACTCTATCACAGAAAGAAGCATAAAATTGCCCTCAAAGTGATAGACAGGGACCACATATCCCTGATCCTGCAATAATGTCATGACTTCCCCTATATGGGACACATGAGTGAAGACAGGACCAGAGAGATGGTAGCAAGCACAGCTTGGTGGCCCATATGTGAACAAGAGCTGGGTGAATATATCAACACTTGTGAAATATTCCAAAAGGCAAACAGAAATAATGGGAATAAATATGGGCTACTTAAACACAGAGAAGAACCCAAACACCCATGGGAAACCATCAACATGGACTGGGTCACAGGACTAGTCCCAGGAGGAAAAGAAGACTTCAATGCTTGACTGGTCATATTTGATAGGTATAGTAAGAGTGTCAGGTGCCTACCATGTCACAAGGAGGACACAGCTATTAATACAGCCTTGTTATTCTGGAATAACATCATATCCACATGTGGAGTCCCAAAAAAGCATAATCAGTGATAGGGACCCAAAATTTACATCAGAGCTTTGGACCAACCTCTATGACATGCTTGGAACAAAACTTGTACTTTATACAGCTTACCATCCACAGACAGATAGTTTGGCTGAAAGGATGATCAAAAAAATGGAAGAAATCATCAGAAGATTCTGTGCATATGTGTAAGGTGTGGATATGAAACTTTGATTAAAAATCAAGTACTTTTCCTGTCCTCAAAATTTGTATAAGGTAAAATTCAGTTAAAAATAGTAAGAAATATTATTTTTAAGAGAAAACACGCCAATTTTATTGTTTATAACTTTATTAGTATAAAACAATAATATTATAAAAATTTATTGTTTTACCAACAATAAAAATTTATCCAAAAAATACTCTACAAGAGATATTTTAAGGCTACAAAAGAAATTTCTTCAAGAGCAATTTCAATTGGAATTAATTGAGCAAAGAACTGCAAGCAATTAATTAAAGAACAAAGTCTTTAAAAAGAATATTAAAGAGAAAACACGCCCAAAAGTGACCAGAGTGAATTTGGAAACAAAGTGACAAAGTTTACAGTGATGAAAGATGCTTTAATTCACTTTCAGGGTGGTTCAGGGGTAAAAATGATTATAAGAGTTACAAACAATGATTATAATGATTTTTTCACGTGGTTAAAAAGATTAAAATGATTTAAAAGTGGTGGTTGGAATCTTTGATTGATTGGTTTAACAGTTTTAAACTAATTAATAAAAGGAAAAGATTCTAACATGAAGAGAAAAGTGGGGCAAAGAAGACATTCTTTTATAGCCATCAATTCTCTTACTCCAAAAGTAAAATTTACTCTTGTCAGTCGTGAAAAACAGTCTGACAACAGAAAAGCCAATTATGGCATCATTGAACCCTGGTTTAGACCAAAAAGGGCTGGTTTAAGCCATTTTTAGCCATTTTTAGCCATTTTAGACCCTTAAATCAGCCATTACTATAGCAATACCAGGCCTAGAGCCTTCAAAACACGTCAGAATGTGTGTCAGAGGCGTAGAAACCAGTTAAAACTGTTTTTATTATGATTGTTTTATCTTAAGGGTAGTTTTACCTTCTTGGCAACAGCTAAAACTACCCCAGTTGGTATCAAAACCTCATCATCAATTGAGTCCACAGACCCTGTAACTCAATTCCAGGCAAAAAGTGATGAACTTTTGCGTGAATTTTGACATCCCACGCCTGTCAGCAAGGATTTTGGGGGTCTAGCTCCCCCTTAGAGCTGGAGTTCCTTTTCCCCCCCAAATTTAATCTTTCCAATTTATTTTTCCTTTAATTCCTCATCATGTATTATACTTATAATTTACATATGTAATTCAATTCAATTGTACAGTACAATACAGTAATAATTGACACCTCATATGTAAATCAAAGTTCACTTATGTAATACACGCGCACATTTTGACATTTCAATTGAATTCAATTGAAAATACTTTAATTCCTCATAACTTCTAAACTAAACACAACACCTCAATTTTAACACAAAAATTGATGGTTAACACCACATGTGGTGTGAATTAAATTAAGGTTTTGAGGATTTTCAACTTTTGTATTGAAAATACTAAAAACTTAATTTAAGCTTATTTAGAGTTGAGTTACAAAAATTTCACCCAGAGGTGACCCCACCTGATTTTTTATGAGGAATCCAATGGTGAAATAAAATTTATATGTTTATTTATTGGATAAAAAGTTATAATAAATTTTATTTAGCTTTTTTCCAAATTTATTTATTTTTTCACAATTTTGTTAAAATTTCATTTTTACTTAAATTTTTCAAGTATAAATGTAATTTTATATTTACAAAATTTAAAGTAATTTTATTTTTAAATTATAATTAATTTTTTATTTTTAATATAATTTTATATTTATTTTTCTTATTTCTATTTTAATAATATAAATAAATTTATTTTATTTATATTAATATGTTATTTTTTATATTTGTGGTCTTTTGGGTATATGAAATTACCTCTAAGGCTCACATTCCCTCCCCCTAAAAAAGAATATTACTTTGTAATATTGGTGTTTCTAGTGTGTCTGAATCTCCTCAGGAGTTTGGTGGCTTCTGGTATATCTTTCTCTTCTAACCATTCATCTTCACAAGTTGGGTCACTGTACCTAACAAGGTATTCCCTTACTTTCTTGGTTCTTAATTTCCTTTCTTTAAGAACTTTGGTTATTTTCTTAGTACCAGATGTCTCAATAGGAGGTATAACTTGGGGAATCTTATTCCTCAAGGGAAATTTCTCAGCATCACTAGATTTGTATGGCTTTATCAAGCTTACTGGAAATGTAGGGTGCTTATTGCTAAGTTCTTCAGATAACTCAACTTCAACAGCATTTTCTCCATGGAGGGCCTTAATCACAAAAGGTCCTGCAAAGGAGTCTTTTAACTTTTTACATCCTTTGATGTTATTGAAGTTAGTGGTGGATACAAGAACTAGGTCCCCCACTTTGAAATCTGGAGTTGCATGAGATTTATCCCATTTGTCTTTAGCATATGCAAAAGAGTCCTCCATGCATCTCACTGCATGCTTTCTAGCTTTGTCTAGCATTCCTTTGAAGCTAGCAGCTGTGGGATGTATTTCAATTAAGTCTTTCCTCAAGGAATCTTGGGGTAACTTGGGGTTCCATCCTTTTTCTAGAATAGCAGGAGTCTGATTGGTACTGGAATGGATTGAAGTTTTATATGCTAATTCCAGTGCTCGTAACAGAGTACACCAATCATGGGTAAATCCATCACAATCTTTGAATTCAAGGCCATATGCACAAAATCTTCTCACCATGTCCTCTAAGGTTTGGATCATTCTTTCAGCCAGACCATCAGTTTGTGGGTGGTAGGCTGTAGAGAAAGACAGTTTTGTGCCAAATAATTGGTGAAGATTTGTCCATAGAGCTGAAGTGAATTTGGGATCTCTATCACTGATGATATTTGTAAATATCCCAGTCCATGACACTACTCTATTCCATATCAGAAGAGCTGTATCCATGGCTGTATCATCTTTGTGACATGGTAAAAAGATTGGAGTTTTACTGAATCTGTCCACAATTACTAGGCAAGCATTATAGCTCCTGTCACCTCCTGGTGGTAGGCCAGTTACCCAATCCATATGGACAATTTCCCAAGGTCTGTTTGGTTCTTGGATTTTCATCATATTTCCAAGTCTTTTGCCAGTGGATTTATTTGCCTTTTGGCATCTGTCACAGGTTTTGCAATATTCTGCAACATCTTTTTGCCACATTGGCCACCATATGCAGGTCTTTACTTTCTCTCTTGTTCTGTCCTCAGAAAGATGTCCTGAAAAGGGACTATCATGGCATTCTTTCAGTACAAGATTGATTAATGACCTGTCTACAACTGTCATGACACATGTGTGCTTGGTTCTGTGGTAAATTATACCATCCAGTAGGTGAAATCTCCCTTCATTATAAGATTTTCTCCATACTTCATCCAAGGCATGTATTAGAGAGTTGTCTTTACAGTCTTTGTTAAGTAATTGGCATAAGATGCTACAATTCTTATCTTGAGTGTAACTATTTCTGACTTCTTCAAAGAAGGTGGTGTTCAAGTCTGTAACACTTATTCCTTCTATTGGAATTTGTGGTGAAGCTTCTTCTGGAACATAAGCAGGATTATCAATTCTATTTGGTAATGGCCATCTGCTTAGTCCATCTGCATTCTTATGAATATTCCCATCCTTATGAACAATAGTCATATTGCCTCTGTATTCTTGTATGGCTATTTGCCATCTGAGCATGTGTCTGTTAGGTGTTTTCATGTTCAAAAGTGATTTCACAGCTGTACAATCTGTTATTACTTCAAAAACACATCCCTCTAAGAAATAGTTCAATTTCTCTAAGGCCCAGACAAGGCATAGACATTCCATTTGACTTGCTCCATATCTGGCTTCAGTTGGTTTGATTTGCCTGGATATGAAACATATTGGTCCTTCTACAGGTTTGTCATTTATGATCTGAACTTGGTGAAGTGCAGCACCTAGTCCATCCCCTGATGCATCAATATACAGTTTGAAAGGCAATTTAAAGTCTGGCATCAGTAAGAGTGGAGCAGTGGTCAATGCTTCTCTTAGAGACTCAAAAGCTTTGACTCTGTCAACAGTCATCTCAAATACTGTGTCTTTGTCACACAACTTATAAAGTGGTCTTGCTATGGATGCAAAGTCTTTAATGTGTTGCCTGTAATATCCTGCAAAACCTAAGAATGACTGAATTTCCTTCTTATTCTGAGGCATGGGTTTTAACAATACTGCTGCAACTTTGTTTTTATCAATTCCAAGGGACAAACCAGATACAACATGTCCTAGTGCCTTAAGTTCTTTAAATCCAAAATGACATTTCTTCAAGGAGATTTTCATGTTTACTGATTGGATTTTTGTCAAAACTCTTGATAATCTGTACATGTGCTCCTCCCAAGTCTTTGAACAGATAATAATGTCATCAATGTAAATGATTAACCATCCTTCTGAGAGTTCTTCAGGGAAGATTTCATTCATCATTCTTTGGAAGTGTGAAGGTGCATTTTTGATACCAAAGGGCATCCTTAAGTATTCATACACTCCACAATGAACAATAATTCTCAAGTATTTTCTTGCTCTTGGTGTTACTACATTTTGATGGAATCCTTTAAGGGCATCCATAGTGGTTATATACACTGCTTGAGATATTTGAGTAAGGGCAATTTGGATTTTTGGTATTGGGTATCTGTCTGGAACAGTGTAAGTGTTCAGAGCTCTAAAGTCCCCAACCATTCTGGATTTTCCATTATGCCACGCCACTATGACTGGTGTAGTTATTTCTACTTCCTCATTGTGGCCTACTTTTCTTATTACACCAAGGTCTAGAAGTTCTTTGATATGAATTTCTAGAGCTTCTCTTGATTTTGGACTTGCTGGATAAGCAGGTCTTCTTAAGAGTGGTGGATAAGGTCTCTCAATGTTAAGAATGATGTCAACTTCATGACCAATAATTGCTCCCAGGGGTTCTTTGTCTGTAGCAAATGCTCCTCTGTGGTCATACAAAAGGGAAGAAAGTTCATTTTCTTGCTTATCAGTCAGATGAAGGCTTATCTCAGCCTCATTTAACTGTTCAGACTTGAATTTTTCTAACTCTAAGTTGACTGGTGATACTTTGTTTACTGTAATTTGTCTTTTAAATGGTAAAAAGGCAAATTTCTGGCGCTTATTGTCCCCAATTGTAAAGTATCTGTCTTTGTTATTATGTAAATCTATCCCATACATGATCAAATAGTCATTTCCCAATATAAAATGGGTACTAGAGCAATTTTCCATAACAACAAATTCAACTGTGATCCTTAAATTCCCATTTATGTGTGGGAATATGACATTGGTCTCAAAGATTCCTAATGCTTTCATTGGGTTACTTGCACTGTTGAATTTTATACCATCAATTGGTAACAATTGGTCTTCAAAATTTGGTACACAAGTCTTAAGAAAAGATTTTCCAACACAAGAGCAGAAGGCTCCTGGGTCAAGCAAAAGTTTGGTGGGTTTGTTGTCAATCACCACTTCTGTTATACAGGAGTTACCAGCTGTATAACCTTTTCCTCTGTTTGGTTTTGTCTTCATAAGTTGTGCATCTTGAACTTTTGATAAATCAACTTGACCATTGCTCAATTGTGGTAAGTGGGAATAAGATTCCATGATGTCAAAAGTGGCATTGATATTTTCTATATCTTTTGAAGATTCAGAGAATATGGATGACTTATCATCTGAATTGTCTTCAATTATGTCTTCTTTTTCAACATCTGGTTCCTTTTCAATGTCAATTTCATTGATTTTCCCCCTTTTTGGACATGTATTGGCTAAATGGGTGGTGCTTTGGCAAATATGGCATTTTCTGACTGTATCTGCAGATTTATATTTAATATTACTAGAATTTTCTTTGGGGTTTTTGTCCACAGAATCTTTCCAAGGTGTATTAAACCTTGTTTTAAGATTCACCCTACTAGAACCAATTTTGGTTCTGGTGGTTACTTCTTCTAGTATATTGATAATATCCTCTGCTGAAGATTGTTCAGTAGTCCTGCTTTTGACAGCATGCTCTAAGTCACCTCCACATTGTCTCAGAATTTTTCTATGGATCATAAATTCTGACATGTCAGGATATAATGCTGTTAATCTGTCCTTTTGTTGGCAAAACCATGGTAAAGCTTTGTCTTTATCAGCATTAAATTTGGCAGATTCAAAGGCTGTTTCAACTTTAAACCTCCAAGCATCATTTGCCCATTTGTTGATGATTTGGGTTTTCCACCAAGTCCAACTCTGGTGTCCATGTGCTTGTCTTATTTTGATGTACCATCTGTGAGCTGATCTGGTAAACAAGGTGTTAAACCTGGCTGTTACCAATCTGTCTGGTAATTCAAAATCCTCTTTGATCATGTCAATACCTCTAATGAATTCCATATGGTCATACTCTCCTTCACCACTGAAGTGAGGCCATTCTTTAAGTTTTGGAACTTCTTTCAAGAGTGCTTGGCCCATTGATGGTTCCAAGTTATGAAAAGAAGTGGATAATTCATTTTTTAATTGTGAATTATCAGGATCCAATACTTGTGGATTTGAAATTCTTGTGCCCTCATTTTGATTTAGAGGTGTAGACATTCTTGGTAAGGTGTTCAGTAATTGTTCAATGTCATTCATTTTACTGTTGCTACACCTTTGGGAATTTCTGTATTCATGTTGGAAGCTTTGTATTAAATTTATTACTTCAATTTTATACATGTCTTCTTTATGTGTAAGTTCTTGCCATAACTCTGTCTGTCTTGTATTATCAGCAGTGACTTGATTCAATTTCATTGATAATTTTGATACTTCTTCTTGTGAAGCATCAAAACACTTTTTCAAGGCAATGGTATATGTCTTTACTTCAGTAAATGAATTTGAAATGTCATCAAGGACTTTCTTGTTATCTGTCTTGATAATATTTATGGCTTGTTTAATTCTTGTTTCAATTATGTCATCAATATTGAATTTAGAATATTTATCTGTTAATTCTTTAATAATGGCAGATTGTTCATTTATTTTATTGTTAGAAGAATTATCATTATTGGAATTTTTAATTGTTCTCAAAACTTTTTCAAAACACATAAGTGTTTCATTAATTTGGCACAGACTCAGGTTGTTTGTTTTAATGTTGTTACAAATGGTGTCATTTTTATCAGAAAGATGTTTTTTCACGTCATTTATAGCATTATACAACTCTGGGATGGAATCAAATATGTCAGAAATCATTTCTGGAACCTTAATCTGGCTTCCTCCTTCTTCTGTAATTCCATCATGGTTCTGGCCATCTGAAATACATTTTCCATGGCATCCTGCTGAATCTTTGGGATTCTGTAGCCCTGGCTGTAAGGTTTTGGGGCTGGTGCCTTCCCTTTGCCCTTGTTTGGAGTTTGTGGCTGCTTTTTCACGTTGGAATTGCTGCTGCTGGCCACTGGGGCTGTTTTTGGCACTGGTTTGGCTGGTGGAGGGTTGTTTTTCCTCCATTCTAGTGTCAAAAGCATCATGTTTTTCTTCTCCATCAATGGATGCCATCCATTGAGCAATTTGCAAGTATTGGGATGGCCCAGGAATTTTCTCACTGTCAGGTAAGAATTCATGCAATTCTTCCACAGGTCTGCAAGGATCTGGTACTCCTTGAATTGGAGTGCATTGTTGTATGCACTGTGGCTGGCTTTGTATATGTCCACAGAGGCTTGTTGTGGCAGTGTCAGCTCTTTTTGAAGGTAAAATGGTATTATCAGCTTCAGAATGACCCATTTTAGTTGTTTGGAAGTCATCAACTGACCCTTTTCCTTCTGTACCTGATTGGCCTCTGCCATAATCACGTCTATTACCTTTTTGGGAGCTGCTTGAGGGGTTGTAGCTTGCTTCTGATCTGGTTGAAGGCATATTTATGATTAGAAAGGTTAAAAATAGTAATTTTACGTCAAAAAACTCACTATTTGTCAAATTTTTAGCTCTCTGAAGGGTATTACTTATATCCAAGTTAATTAATTCAGAGGTTATTGGCTCAGGTTGGTTATTTTGAGTCACAATAACAGTGCTATTATGGTCTGAAATCACAGTGCTTGCAGGAATAATACTGGTAACTGTTGAGGCTGTTTCAATGTTTTCTTGTCTTACCACGTTGTCAGACACTAAAATTAATGAAAAAGCCAATTAATTAAGTAAAAAAAAGGTTATTTCAAAAAAGAAATAAAAATATAAGCCTCACTTATAATATGAAAAAAATTATTTTTTAAGGATTTTTTTGGATTATAAGTATTTTTTATATGTTTTTAAATTTTTCAATATAAGAAAAAAGATTTAAAAAGAGTAAAAAAAATATGTCACAGGTAAAATATCACGGCTGGGCCCCCAAATGTAAGGTGTGGATATGAAACTTTGATTAAAAATCAAGTACTTTTCCTGTCCTCAAAATTTGTATAAGGTAAAATTCAGTTAAAAATAGTAAGAAATATTATTTTTAAGAGAAAACACGCCAATTTTATTGTTTATAACTTTATTAGTATAAAACAATAATATTATAAAAATTTATTGTTTTACCAACAATAAAAATTTATCCAAAAAATACTCTACAAGAGATATTTTAAGGCTACAAAAGAAATTTCTTCAAGAGCAATTTCAATTGGAATTAATTGAGCAAAGAGCTGCAAGCAATTAATTAAAGAACAAAGTCTTTAAAAAGAATATTAAAGAGAAAACACGCCCAAAAGTGACCAGAGTGAATTTGGAAACAAAGTGACAAAGTTTACAGTGATGAAAGATGCTTTAATTCACTTTCAGGGTGGTTCAGGGGTAAAAATGATTATAAGAGTTACAAACAATGATTATAATGATTTTTTCACGTGGTTAAAAAGATTAAAATGATTTAAAAGTGGTGGTTGGAATCTTTGATTGATTGGTTTAACAGTTTTAAACTAATTAATAAAAGGAAAAGATTCTAACATGAAGAGAAAAGTGGGGCAAAGAAGACATTCTTTTATAGCCATCAATTCTCTTACTCCAAAAGTAAAATTTACTCTTGTCAGTCGTGAAAAACAGTCTGACAACAGAAAAGCCAATTATGGCATCATTGAACCCTGGTTTAGACCAAAAAGGGCTGGTTTAAGCCATTTTTAGCCATTTTAGACCCTTAAATCAGCCATTACTATAGCAATACCAGGCCTAGAGCCTTCAAAACACGTCAGAATGTGTGTCAGAGGCGTAGAAACCAGTTAAAACTGTTTTTATTATGATTGTTTTATCTTAAGGGTAGTTTTACCTTCTTGGCAACAGCTAAAACTACCCCAGTTGGTATCAAAACCTCATCATCAATTGAGTCCACAGACCCTGTAACTCAATTCCAGGCAAAAAGTGATGAACTTTTGCGTGAATTTTGACATCCCACGCCTGTCAGCAAGGATTTTGGGGGTCTAGCTCCCCCTTAGAGCTGGAGTTCCTTTTCCCCCCCAAATTTAATCTTTCCAATTTATTTTTCCTTTAATTCCTCATCATGTATTATACTTATAATTTACATATGTAATTCAATTCAATTGTACAGTACAATACAGTAATAATTGACACCTCATATGTAAATCAAAGTTCACTTATGTAATACACGCGCACATTTTGACATTTCAATTGAATTCAATTGAAAATACTTTAATTCCTCATAACTTCTAAACTAAACACAACACCTCAATTTTAACACAAAAATTGATGGTTAACACCACATGTGGTGTGAATTAAATTAAGGTTTTGAGGATTTTCAACTTTTGTATTGAAAATACTAAAAACTTAATTTAAGCTTATTTAGAGTTGAGTTACAAAAATTTCACCCAGAGGTGACCCCACCTGATTTTTTATGAGGAATCCAATGGTGAAATAAAATTTATATGTTTATTTATTGGATAAAAAGTTATAATAAATTTTATTTAGCTTTTTTCCAAATTTATTTATTTTTTCACAATTTTGTTAAAATTTCATTTTTACTTAAATTTTTCAAGTATAAATGTAATTTTATATTTACAAAATTTAAAGTAATTTTATTTTTAAATTATAATTAATTTTTTATTTTTAATATAATTTTATATTTATTTTTCTTATTTCTATTTTAATAATATAAATAAATTTATTTTATTTATATTAATATGTTATTTTTTATATTTGTGGTCTTTTGGGTATATGAAATTACCTCTAAGGCTCACAATATGGCATGGAATATAAGGATCATGAAGGGTACACCCATTAGTGGGTAAAACTCCTTCCATAGATCCAACTGGCTTAAAACACCAGCCAGCACTCTACCACAGGAAAATCACCCTCACTGGTAGAAAAAGGGTGGAACCCCCTATTGCCTGTGAATCACTTTAAGGAAAACCTTCTAACTATCCACCCCACAGCCAAAGACTTCCATGAAATGTGGAAGAGAGCTTGTGACACAGCTGATAAGTGCATAGCTGAAGCTAAATAATACAACAAGCAGAAGTATTACAAGACACATGTGGAACCAGACTTGAAAGAAGGGGACCAGGTGTTAGTGTCTACACTTAACTTCAATAATCTCAAGGGACCAAAGAAAATGAGAGACTTGTTTGTGGGAACCTTCAATATCATTAAGCTGATAGGGAAAAATTTAGTGAAGGTTAGAATCACAGAGAATTTTCTAGGAAACACCCAGTATTCCCAGTGAGTCTAGTCAAACCATACTTCCAGAAAGGAGGGGACAAGTTCCCCTGAAGGGAGAAGACTTCAAATCCACCAGACATAGTGGAAATAGAAGACTCCCCTGTCCCTATGAAGAAAGATTCAATATCAGATATGGACATTCATTTAAGGAGATTTAGGGCCTCTAGGAGTACTGAACCTTCTCATCAATGATGAGCCTTTTTTTAGAGGGAGGGTATGTCAGCCTGTGACTCAAAACCAGAGCACAAGCATTACAGCCAAATACCATAAACCAATGGTAAAGCTAAGATACTGCCAAAAGATGGAGCTGAGCCAAACAATCTCAAAAGGTATTAAAAGAAAGAGAAAACTCACCCATTTACAAATATACAAGTCCCATCATCACAGGACAAAGAATAACCAAGTTATTCAAGCTCAAAGCAAGTTCTGAGAATAAATCTTCATTTTCACCTCTCATCTAAAGTACAGAGGAAAAGGTTGACCCCCATCAAATGGGTATTGAAATGGAAGCTCTCAATTAGGGCTTTCAAATGGTACTAGCTAAGCTGAGCTAGCACCAAAACTACAGAAGTTATGATCAAAATAAGGTCAAATAAGGGTGAATCAAATATCCATATCTCATCTAATTTCTATGGTTTTAGTGTGGAATACTTAAATTGGGGTCTTTTTAAAAAGAGAAAAATTGAAGCTATCTGATTGTGCCTTTCATTTCCCCATATTCAATCTAGAACAAAATTTATGGGCCAAACAAGTTCCATGCAGATATTGAGAAAATCTTATATCTGAATAACAAAATTTCACATGGCATAGCTTTTCCATATTTAATTGTACCCATACCAAATGAGGTCCCATTGTGTTCGATCCTATCCAGGGATACACAATGAACCAAAGTTGAGCCCAATATCTCAAAAATGGACAGAGTTATAGCAGTTTTAAGGCTAAAATCCCACAATTGGGCCAATACACCTTTTCTGTGGGATACTATCCCACAACTATGATTATGATGTGTCAAACAGACAAAGAAGCATTTTATACTTCAATACCTCATATTTAAGTCAATAATGGGGTTCCATATAGGTTCTGTACAGCATTCTATGTGTCATACACATCAGAAGAGGGCTGTGTGCTCCCCAGATGAAAATGTTTACCCTGTATTGGTAAAACCTGCCCAGATGTGGTTTCAAAACCACATCTGAGCCCAATAAATAGTATACAGGCCTTGTGAGAACCACAATCCAGTACTCTGAAGTGAAAAATCTTCACTTCCTCCATATGGATGGTCTGAAGGGCCATGCCACCTATTTCCAAGATAAAAGGAGGCCTTTTCTCTGCCAAAAAAGGAATCCCCATCCTGTTCTTAGGCTTCTACATTGTACAACTGTCAAAAACAGATATGCTCTTGGAAAAAAATTCAGGTATAATTTTAATCTTAATTATTGTAGTCTTTATCATAATAACCCAATTGGTAAAGCTTCTCCCAGGGCTTTCAACAGCACTCACCACCACTAAATCTCTTTAGTAAAGCCCTAATTATAAATGAAAAACTCTTTCATTATCATCTTTATCCATGTAACAGTCAGAGTTAAAGTTGTATATACCATTATTATCACTTTATCATGTACTTAGCCTGACACTTTTCCCATAATTTGGTACCTTGAAGGCCTTCAGAAGGCACCCCCACCAATTTTTTGATATAAAAGAAATTGTTTTTAATTTACTGTATTAATATAAGGATTGTTGAATTTTACTGAAATTCTCATTAACTATTCAGATTTACTTAGGTGGAGAGATTTTAGTGTAATTATGATTCAAAATAAATCAAAGGAGAAATGCTGTTGACTCCTGAAATTGATAACATTTGTTTCTGGCTTTTAATTTTCATGAGGAAAATCTTGAGTATTCTGATAGTAAATCATATTAATTATTTCTTTGAATTCCTTTTCAAAGTCACATTGTGTCTATCAATGAAAGAAAAAGTTTGTTTATTTCCAAAAAATCAAGAATATTAATTGGAAAACACTGATCCAAGAGACAGAAAAAAGTGACTAATCAAGACAAAGAAATGAATTTGAAACCATTAATTAGTGAATACATCACAAGAGATAAAATTTGAGGGAATAATTTAGCTTAGAGGTGATCATCATAATCCTTAACCTTGATTTGAATTTTGTCTTCATTGTCCTCATCATCTAATTCAATTTGGTGATCACCCAGAGCATCCAGATCATATTCACCCTCATCCAAGACATTTGTTTTCCTTTTCCTTTTAAATTTCCAGTGTGAGGAAAGTGGGCTTCTTTTCCCCATTTTTTAGATGACCCAGCATCTTGAGGCAAAATTTTATTAAGATTGATTATGTGATCAAAGATCTTGAGCTTAATTTAAAGCTTCTATTTTCTGGAGTAAGAGAGGTGCTGCATGAAATTTTGATTGTAGAAATCTTCAGAAAGTCCAATTGGAACATTTTCCTTGAAGGAAAAAATTGGTGGATCAGGTAGTTGATGATGATAAGGGCTGTTTCCAGGACCCAAATTTCTGACAGTGAGATAGTTTTGGGTGGGAGAGATTTAGATAAGACTTCAGCAGAATTAGATCCAATCAATGAACTCAGTAGTATCATGGGAGCTCCAAAAGGGGTCCTTCCTTGGGATTCACAAGTGGGCCTTGATTTTCAAAAGTGATTTTTTTCATTGGAATTTACAGTCTTCTCCTCAAAAACAGTGGAAATCTTTTATCACCTCCCTGTTCTTGAAGGTATATCTGAAGGGCTTTGAATTTCTGTGGAAATTTTAATTAGCTTAAAATTAAGGAGAAGTAATTGGAAAAAACAAATTGCTCTAAAAAGTGCTTAGAATCTTGTATTTGCCTCTGAGTACTTCTGTAAGCCATCCTCATTAGTGAGTCCACTTTTATAATAATGCTTTAAACTGTTTGAATGTCACCAATAAATGGCCATTAAGACAATCTCATCCATTTTTATGGATTTTTCTTCAGATTCAGAAACCACCCCAAAGCAATTTCAAACAAGACCCCACTTCCAAACACAAAAGAAAAATTGGTTTATAATTTTATTGAATCAATTATCCAAATTCATTGTGAACCAAGGGATACCCCATCTTCTCATGGTTTTATGAATAAAAATGATGTAATTGCTGTCAACCTTGGAATTAGCTTTTACTTGAGTGATCTTCTGTTGCTGAAGGCAGATGCTTGCATTTTCCAAGGGGGGTTCTGGAGATACATTGAAAAATCCTTCAACAATATTTCCTTCTTCATCAGTTGGTAGTTTTTAGACTAATGATTTCCTATCCTTCATGTTAATAAGGACTCTTGAAAGATTGTAACAGCTATTCTATTGTATATTATCAAGGTTATTTTATTAATTTGGACAAATCAAAAATGTTACTCACCAACCGTTTTTGGTCTATGTCTCCAATTTAAAAATTATCTAAATCTAATTCTGATGATTTTTTGGATTTCATATTTAGCTTATCAAGGTGAAAATACTTTCTCCGAGATGGACTTCTGGTTGGTTTCCTGTTGGCATTACCATGAGCCCATGTATTTGTTGTTTTCTGGGGGGAAGAGTTTTTGGTAACATTGATTTGTTGGAATAAATTCTTCAAATCACAAATCCCTTCATTCAGTTGGTAATTCTCTCATTGCAAGTACTCAAAAGCAAAAAGAATTTTGAGCTCATTGGAATTTGAAGTAGTGGGTTGGAGAGAAATTGGAACAGATTTTCCACAAGTGAGATCAATATTTTGTGATTATAGAGGCCATGTTTGGGTGGTATTTTGGTAGTTAATGAAGCCAAAAAAAGAATAATTATGGAAATTGTGAGATGGAGATGAGCAAAAAAAGGGTGAAATCGTTGGTTTAGGATCAGTTTAAAAAGGGGAAAACAGTGCAAAGATTCACTTTCTAATCCCAATTGGAAATACATGGTAGCCATGGGAATAATTATAGCCCCCCTTTTAAATCTCTCTGGGCCATCAAATACTTAACAACTAAGTCTCACACTCCTGTTTAAAATTATTTTGAAAAATGCATGTATTTCTTTTTTTAAAACTTCATACTTTTCGATAACAAAGAGCACTTCATTTCTTAAGATGTACAATCAATCTTTCTTCTAAATAAATTATTTATTTACAATGAATTTACACCAACTAAATAATTTTCTTTATCAAATACCCCTTTATTGTACTTATACAAAGCTGCATGATAACAGACATCCTCCAAATTTATCAGATGAAAATATCTGAATCCTTCATCCTGGACAACTGGAGGTTCATAAAAAGACTTGACATTCAAGTCTGGCCATAATGTATTATAAGGCACTGTTTGTACATCTCCTCCTGATAAACGTGAGAATTCATAGACACACAAATAGATATCTACTTTGGGCTTACCAAATATCACTTTCATGTGTTTGAAAATGGCCCAAATCATTTCAAACCTCATTTTGGCACCATTTTTGAGAGGTGCCATTAATTCAATCACACCATTTGTCCACATTTTTTCTTTTCACACACAAAAAATCACATTCTTGTATTGGATACTACCAATAAACATACCAACCTTTGGTAGGGGATATTCATTTTTTTTGAGAACTCCCTTATGTTCATCGACATACATGATTGTTTCCTCCTTTTATTTTTGAATATTGAGTATTTCACTTAATTTTGCAAATAACTAAACTGGACTTTTATCTGTGAGTTTTTGGTTTTTGTATTGTTTCTTTCTGTATTTTTTCTTCTACAAACTCTCCAATCAAATATTCCAGTTTCTTTTGTTGATTAAACACAGGGGCCATTTTCTGAACAGTTTGCAGTAAGTTTTTTGAATCCATTATTTTTCCTAATCTTCTTTCTTTCACAATATGCCTAAGCATATCTAGCTCTGATCAAAGTTTCAGTATAAATTAGATTGCTATTAACAATCACCATTACAGGTTTATAAGTTCAACTTATGTTTCTTATGGTTATTTGGAATTTTTTGAAAGATACCATCAATCTGATCAGAATTCCATGCAGAAAGATAGTTTTCTGGGCCCAAATTTCTCTGCTTTTTGGGGAGGTGGAAAGCCATATGATGGTTGAGGGTTGGTTTGAGATGAGGATAGAGCTCTTCCACTAGGCATCAATAACTAACCAGATTATGATAATAATACATAATCTCCTAATCTTTTTTCTTCACTGGTTTGATACCAAGGGTGATTTCTGTTACCTTCAATAAGTGCACAAAGGCTTCAAGTAATTATTGTTTGTGACCTTGAAGCTCAGTTATTGAAAAAGGTATAATTGATTTAAGTAATGTTATCCAATCAGATGGGCAAAGCTTCCCAGCTTAAGGAGCACCAAGATTCCTAGGTGGCCTTTTAAGCTAAGAAGGAAGTTTCACCTTGCTAATATCTGCTTGGATGGTAAGTCTCTTGTTGATATCATATTGATATTTTTATCCTCTTCTGATTCATTAACATCATCATTGATCTCATAGATCTCCATTGAAATACCCTTCAGGGCACTCAGATCCAAGAAATCTACACATCCACTATGTTTTGAGTCTGAATTGCTAACATTACCCATTTCATATTGATATTCATCAAAATAATATTCTTAATTTAGTTCTGTGTTTTTATTGACTACCAAATTTCTGTTTTTAATTGTTGCAGAAATGATCTCCAGATCCCAAGCCTTGCAAGTATTCTATTCAATTATACCTGCTATACAATGCATAGGCTCAACTACAGTCATCTTTTTTGGGTCCCAATATGGTAGTTAATTAGAAATTTACCAGAAAATGCCATTGTAATAAAGAAGATTTTTGCACTGAGCTTTTGTTCTTTCAGTTCTCCACACTTCTGATTCTTTCCTATGTCCTTCTAAATCACACAGCTTCCAAGAGTGATAATTTAGGAATTGATTTTCATTTTTTGCAAGGTAGAAAAAGGAACAAAAAACCTTTGCACTATGCGAAGCATAGTCAATTAGCTTTTGAATGGCAGGGAGGCCACAAAATTCTGCAGTAAGTGTAACATGAATCAAACGACCTTCTGGAACATGAAATGTTGGAATGAAGAGGCCATTTTCCCATATGTCCTAGCGCTCTACAACCGATGGCCCAACTGTATTATTCATTTGTATGACCCTGAGCTCTAAAAGTCCAGGAGTTATTGTGGAAAAGAAGAGGTTGTTTAAATGGCACTGGTGACTATATGGCAAAGAAAGGCAAAACATGATAATCAAACCAACTGACTTGTGCTTTCCTGACACTTTGTTTCCAAGGGGGTTAAGCCAGTCAAAAAACATTCCAAAGGATAAATTGTCAATTCCAGTGGTGAATAATTCATTTTTCTGATTCCTAAAGTTTTTTCATAAGCTACCTTTCCAGACAGTAGTTCAGCTTTATTCAGAGCTTTGATTTTTTTGATGTTTGGTTTATACAAGCAAGAGCTCTTCAATACCATCTTGCATGAAGAGCTCTTTCAGCCAAGTCTTTATTTAGGTATAATATTGTTGAATGGGAGTTCCATTTCTAGTAAAAAGCATTGAACCTCATTGGGGGCTTTGTCTGGTCTCTGAGGAGCTACAAAGCTGGCCTGGTAAGATTCTTTCTGGGGGGAATAGCTTGAAGCAGTCAGGACAGCATAATGTCCTTTTGATTTATGGGTTGAGTTGCAGCCAAAAAAGTGCAGTTCAGATTTTCATGGGAAAATTTTGGATAAGTTTCTTTTTTGAAGGAAATTCAGAGTCATTGAAATTTTAAATCATAATTTTCATGGATTTTAAGAAAATTTTTGCATCAGCTCATGACAGGTTTTAAATAACATTAGGGTAGAAAACCAGTGAGAGCACTAAGAAAACCATTCTTTGGATGATTCAGCTATACAAATAATTCACCATTTCATTAGCTTAAGGTCTTTTTATGAAGAAACATTGGAATAGAAATACATTTTTTGAATTCTATATGTTGAGTGTAAGATGATAGGAGTTTTTATTTCATCACCTCCCTTTTTTGACCCTGAGAATGTATGTTCCTTTGAATAGTTTTCTTGGTGACAGTGCATCTTTTGGGATTTACAATTCATAAGCTGCATGTAAATGGGAAATTGGTCATTGAGATGAATAATTATGATAAGATTTTTTGGAGCGGAATCATTTGTGGTTCACTGATTGATGATAGGAAATCTGAGACAGCTAACACAATAAAGTGGGACAAGGTTGATGAGGATGTGTAATTGATATTGAATCTCAAAAGGATTCACAGTCAAATATTGACAAGCAAGAGATATTTTGAACTGGATTTCGAACCAGAAATTGAACAAGAATTGTAGCATGATAGGGGTAGTGCTTATTCAGCACTGTAGGTCATTTGGTATCCACACAGCTTCCAGTGTTGTGAGTGTGTTTCCTGGAAACAGGACTTTACCTCCTGTATTGTATACAAGACACTGAAATTCCTGGGGTTTTTGACTCTGTCAACAGTCATTTTAAATACTTTGTCTTTGTCACATAGTGTATAAAATTGTCTTGCTATGGATACAAAGTATTTAATTTTCTGCCTGTAGTATCCTCAAATTCATTAAAATTACTTGTTTTTTTTTATGAGAAATAGGTTTCAGTAGTACCGCTGCAACTTTTTTTTTCAATTCCAAGGGAAAGAACAGATACTACATGTCCTAGAGATTTGAGTTCCTTGATTCCAAAATGACATTTCTTTTAGGAAATTTTCATTTTTCCAAATTGGAATATTTCCAATGATTTGTATAGTCTGTACATGTGCTCTTCCCAAGTCCTATAACATAAAATAATGTCAGCAATATAAATGATCAACCATCCTTCTGAAAGCTCTTCAGGAAGGATTTCATTCATAATTCTTTGAAAGTGTGAAGGTGCATTTTTGATAGTAAAAGGCATCTTCAAGTATTCATACACTCCACAATAGACAATAATTCTCAAGTAATTTCTTTCTCTTGGTGTCACTACATTTTGGTGGAATACTTTCAGGGAATCCATAGTGCTGATTCATACTTCTTGAGATATTTGAATGATGGAAATCTGGATTTTTGGTATAGGATACCTGTCTGGGAAAGTGTAAGGGCTCAGAGCTCTAAATTCCCCAACCATTATGGATTTTCCATTATTCCATGCCACTATGAAAGGTGTAGTAATCTCTACCTCTTCATTGTGACCAACCTTTCTTATTACACCAAGTTCCAGGAGTTATTTAATGAGAAGCTCAAGGGTTTCTCCTGATTTTGGGCTTTCTGGGTATGCTGGCTTCCTCAAGAGTGGTGAATAAGGTCTCTCAATGTTAAGAATAATTTCAATTTCATGACCAAAAATTGCCCCCAATGGGTCTTTATCTGTTGCAAAGGCTTTTTTGTGGTCATATAAGAGGGTAGAGAGTTAATTTTCCTGTATATCAGCAATATGAAGACTTACTTCAGCTTCATTCATTTGTTCTGACTTCAACTTCTCCAACTCCAAGTTGACTGTTAATACTTTATTCACTTTATTTTGTCTTTTAAATGTTAAAAAGGAAAATATTTGACACTTATTGTCACCAATAGAAAAGTATCTGTCTTTTTTGTTATGTAAGTCTATACCATACATGATTGAATAATTATTTCCCAATATGAAATGGGTACTAGAGCAGCTCTCCATAACAATAAATTAAACAGTAATTCTCAAATTTCTATTGATATGTTGGAATATCCCAGTGGTTTCAAATATGCCCAATTCTTTCATTAGATTTCTTGCACTGTTGAGTTTTATGCCATCAATTGTTAGTAATTGATTTTAAACATTTGCTTCACAGTTATTGATAAAATATCTTCCAACACAAGAGCAGAAGGATCCTGGGTCAAATAACAGATTAGTGGGTTTTTTGTCAATTACCACCTCTGTTATACAGGAATTTCCAGCTGTATAACCTTTTCCCCTGTTTGGTTGGGTTTCATAAGCTGCGCATCTTGTAATTTTGATAATTCAGGTTGAGTATTGCTCATTTGTGGCAAGTGGGAGTAAGATTACATGATGTCAAATGTGATGTGTTTTCTATAATTTTCAAAGATTCAGAAAATATTAATGATTTATCATCTGTATTTTCCTCACTTACATCATCTTTTTCAAAATCAGGTTCTTTCTCAATGTCAACTTCACCTATCTTTCCTCTTTTGGGACATTTACTAGCTTAATTTGTGGTGCTTTGAAAATTATTGCACTTTCTGAATGTATCTGAAGATTTAGATTTTATATTATAAGAATTCTCTTTGGGGTTTTTGTCCACAGAATCTTTCCAAGGTGTTATAAACCTTGTCTTAAGATGCATCCCACTAGAACCAATTCTGGCTCTGGTGGTTATTTCCTCTAATATATTTATAATATCTTCTGCTGAAGATTTTTCAGTATTCCTGATTTTGACAGCATTATCCAAGTCACCTCCACCTTGTCTCAGAATCTTTCTGTGGATCATAAACTCTGACATTTCAGGATATAATGCTGTTAGCTTGTCTTTTTTTGGAAAAACCATGGTAAACCTCTCTTTCTATAAGCATTAAAATTTGCAGATTCAAAGTCTGTTTCCACTTTTAATCTCCAAGAATCATTGGCTCACTTATTAATGATTTGAGTTTTCCACAAAGCTCAACTTTGGTGTCCATGTTCTTGTCTTAATTTGAGATACCATCTATGAGCTTATTTTGTAAAAGAGATGTTAGATATTGCTGTTACCAATATATTTGGTATTTCAAGGTCTTCTTTGCTCATTTGATACCTTTGATAAATTCCATATGGTCATATTCTCCCTCACCACTGAAGTGAGGACACTCTTTAAGTTTTGGTACTTCTTTCAGAAATTCTTGGCCCATTGATGGTTCCAAGTTATGGAAAGGAAGGGGAAATTCATTCTTCATTTGTAAATTTGCTAAATCCAATACTTGTGGGTTGGAATCCCTTATACCCTCACTTTGATTTGGAGGTGTAGACATTCTTGGTAAGGTGTGCAGTAATTAATCAATGTCATTTATTTTACTGTTGTTACACTTTGTGGAATTTCTGAATTCATGCTGAAAGCCTTATATTAAATTGATTAACTCAGCTTTGTACATGTATTCCTTAATTTTAATTTCTTTCCATAATCCTGTTTTTCTAGTATTATCAGAAATTATCTGACTCAATTTCATTTCTAATTTTGATACTTCTTTTTGTGAAGTAGCAAAACACTTTTTCAGGGAAATGGTATATTTCTTTGCTTCAGTAAATAAATATAAAATATTATTAAGGAATTTCTTATTATATAATTTAATAATACTTATTGCTTGACTTATTGTTGTTTCAATTATGTCATTGATATTGAATTTAGAATATTTATCAGTTAATTCCTTTATAATGACATATTTTTCACTTATTTCATTGGAAAATTAATTGCAATTATTTGATGTTTTCATTGTGTTCTCAAAACTTTCTCAAAACACATAAGTGTTTCATTTATTTGGCTTAAGCTCAGGTTATCTGTCTTGATATGGCTACAAATAGTTCGATTTTTGTCAGAAATATGATTTTTTACCTCATTTATAGCTATATAAAAGGCCGGAATTTCATCCAAAATCCCAGAAATCATGTCTGATATTTCAATCTGGCTTCCTCTCTCTTCTGCATTTCCATCATATTTCTGGACATCTGAAACACATTTTCCAGGTCATCTTGTTTAATATTTGGGAATTCTGTATCCCTGTCTGTATTGTCTTGTGGCTGGCTCTTTGCCCTTGCCCTTGTTCTGAGCTTGTGGCTGCTTTCTCACATTGTAATTGCTACTGCTGGTCACTGGGGCTGGTTTTGGCACCTGTTTGCGTGGTGAAGGGTTTTTTTTCCTCTATTCTTCTGTTGAAATAATGATTTTCTTCTTTCCCATCAATGAATGCCATCCATTAAGTATCTTGCAGGTATTGGGATGGCCCAGAAACTTTCTCACAGTCAGGTCACAGTTTATTCAGTTTTTCCAAAGTTCTTCCAGGATTTGATACTCTTTGTGTTGAAGTGCATTGTTTGATTCCTTCTGACTGGCTTTGTAAATTTCCACTGAGGCTTCTTGTGTTGGTTTCAGCTCTGTTTGAGGGGAAAACAGTGTTATGAGCTTAAGAATGGCATAATTTGTCAGTTTGGGATTGATTTACTGACCATTGTCATTCTTCAAATTATTGGCCTCTGCCATAATCATTTCTATGACCTTTTTGGGATATTCTTGAGAGGCTATAGCTTGCTCCTCATATTTTGAATGCATAATTCTAAGTAAAAATAGATCAAAGATATTAATTCTACGTCAAAAAACTCACTATTGGCCAAATTTCTTGCTTTTTGGAGGGTACTAATAATATCCAAATTGATCAATTCAGAAGAGATTGGCTCTTCTTCATTATTCTGGGCTATAACAACAGTGCTGTTATGTCCAGAATTAACAGTATGGCTGTGATAATGCTAGTAGCTGTTGATGCTGTTTCAATCTTTTCTTGTCTTACCATATTGTCAAACACTAAAATAAATGAAAAAGGAAATCATTTAGGTAAAAAAAATGATTTTCCAAAAGAAAAATGAAAGATAAAGCCTCACTTATGATATGAAAAAAGCTTCATTTTTTATGATTTTTGTGAATTATACAAACTTTTTATGCATTTTTGAAATTTTCAATATAAAAAAAAATAATTTAAAAAAAGGTAAAAAAATATTTCACAGTTAAAATATCATTCTTGTGCCCCCAAATGAAAGGTTTGGGTATGAAACTTTGATCAAAAATCAAGTACTTTTCCTGTCCTCAAAATTTGAATAAGGTAAAATTTAATTTGAAATAGTAAATTTTAGGATTTTTGAAAGAATACAGGCAGAAATTACTTTTTTTAACTTTTTTAGCATGATTAAAGAATTTTTTAAAGATTTATTGTTTTACCAAAAATAAAAAAATTTCCAAAAATACTCTACAAGGGATATTTGAGGCTACAAAAGAAATTTCTTCAAGAGAAATTCAAAATTATGTAAGAAAAGGACTGAATAAAATTAATATAAAAAACAGAGTCTTTAAAAATAATTTCAAAGAGAAAACAAACCCAAAAGGAACCAGAGTGAATTTGGAAACACAGTGACAAAGTTAACAGTGATTAAAGATGCTTTAATTGACTTTTGGGGTGGTTCAAGGGTAAAAATGATTGCAAGAGTTACAAACAATTATTATAGTTTTTTTCATGTGGTTAAAATGTTCCAAATTATTTAAAAAATGTGGTTTTAATCTTTTATTGATTGGTTTAACATTGTTTAAACTCATTATAAAAGGAAAATATTTTAACATTAGGAAAAAAGTGAGGTAAACAAGACATTTTTTTATAATCACCAATTTTTTACTCCAAAAGTAAAATTTACACAAATTGATTGTGAAAAACACCCTAAAAACAGAAAAGCCAATTATGGCATTTTTGAACCCTGGTTGAGACTAAAAAGTGCTAGTTTTAGCCATTTTATTGCCTTAAATCAGCAATTGCTATAGTAATACGTGGTTTCAAGCCTTCAAAACACGTCATAATGTGTGTAAGAGACCTAAAAGCCAGTTAAAGGTGTTTTTATTAAGATTTTCTCAACATAAGGTTAGTTTTACTCTCTTTGCAACAGTCAAAATTGTCATGGTTGGTATCGAAACCTTGTCATCAATTGAGTTACAGACACTGTGACTCAATTCAAGGCCAAAAGTAATGAGATTTTGAATGAATTTTGACTTACTATGCCTCCCAGAAAGGAATTTGGGTGAGTCTGGAACCCTTGGAGCCAAGATTTCTTTTCCCCCTGAAAATTAATCTTTCCAATTTATTTTTTCTTTAATTCCTCATCATGTACTATACTAGGATTTTAGATATGTAATTAAATTTAAAATTTGCAGTACACAACTTCAGTTATTGATTCCACATATGTAAATCCAAGTTCACTTATGTAATACATGCACACATTTTGACATTTCAACTGAAAATACTTCAATTCCTCATAACGTCTAAGCTACACAACACACCTCAATTTTAACACAAAAATTGATGTTTGAGACCACATTTGATGTGAATCAAAGTAAATTTGTGAGGATTTTCAGATTTTCATACAGAAAATACTAAAAACTTGATTTGAGCATACTTAGAGTTGAGTTACAAAATTTTTACTCAGAGGTGACCCCACCTAATTTTTTATGAGGAGTTCAATGGTATGATAATTTTCATGTTTATTTTTTGGAAAAAAATTTATCATAATCTTTGTTGATTTTTTTCCCAAAAAATATTTTAATTTTGATATTTTTGGTAAAAATTCATTTTTAGTTAATTTTTTCAAGTAAAAGTCTATTTTTCACATTTTTCAATTTCAATGTAATTTGAATTTTAAATTATATTCAAAATTTCAACTTTTCATATAAATTTTATATTTCATATTTTTATTTCTTTCTATAATATAAATAAGTTTATTTTTTTATAATTATAATCTAATTTTGTTATTTATGGTCTTTTGGTTATATAAAACTACCTCTAACACTCACATTTGGTGTCATGCTTGTGCTCTGGTTCTTGGTCACAGGCTTACAAATTGAGAGGAATTTATTTTTTAAAAAAGTAATAGTATTTCATAAAAATGATTGAAGTTATTTTTAAAATAAATGATAATATATGCATCTTGGATTGAAAAAGAAGTTGAATAATTTATGAGAATTTACGAGGAATATATAATGAAAGGTAGATAAAAAGTTTGAATTAAAAATGAATATGCATTCTAAGAACTCATTTATAAGATTAAATAAACATACATCTTATATCTTCTTTGTCAAGAGAATAATTGAGATTTTGGAATATCATATTTTAATATAAACTGGGTATTTCAAATAATTTCTTTTCTTTTTTTTGTTCCAAAATTCAAGAAAAAAACACTCAAATTTTTTTTGGATAAAAGGATCAGTCTATATTAAAATAGGAAATGTTTCATATTCATTGAAAATAATTAATTGATATTGACTTTAAAATAATTTTGATCTATATAAAACTTAAATTCTTTGGGTTTCATCCTTGAAACTCATTGAATAAATATTGCCAAAAAAACAAGTCAAAAACAACATCATATGGTTTCTTTATTGTGCTGAATTATATTTCAAAATCAGATAGATAGAAAGCTCCAATGATACATTCACAACTGAATAAGATACTGATATAAGAAGTATTGAGTTTGAAAAAAGCTCTGTGAGAACTAATGAGTCATTTGAAAGTCAAATATATATATATAGCTGCTTTTGCAAACATATAAGAAATATGGCTAGTGTTGATGAATCTTTGATAGCTCTATAATAATAATATCATCATTTGTTACTTTTTTTATTTCAGCTCAAAATAATTGAGTATTTTTGTATACTTTGTTATTTTTTTTCTTTATATGAAAGATAGACCACAGCTTCAAAAAAATATTCTATAGCTAAACAATAAATGAAGGGCTTTGGTAAACTGGCATAAGCCCTTATGTGGTTTTACTAAAGAATTACATTTTTTTCCATAAATTGGGGAAAACACATACACTATGTGTAAAAGCATATAAGGTGTTCCCTGGACCCATTTTCAATTAAAATGAAACAGAAAAAAACTGTATTGGGAAAGAAAATCCAAAAACTCTCCACAAAGCCCCTTGCCCATTTTTTCACATCCCCCAAAAAAGGCCAAAGACCAAAATAATCCACATTATCCCCCAAAACAAGTTTTTTATTCAAAAACAGCATTGAAAACACAATTTTTCAAATCTTCCAATTAATTTTCTTTTTTTACCCAAAAGGTGCATTTTCCTCCAAAAAAGCTGCCTCCAAGCCTCTACAATTCTTTTTTTTTATCTTCCCTCTTCTATCAATCATAAATTTCAACCACTTTGTTTGAATTTCCACACCTTTCATCCCCTCTTTTTCATATTCTAAAAGGTTTCTTCCTCATTTCAAATACCCAAATTACCCCTTTTTTGAATTCACAAAACTTTTTCCCTAAATAACTCTTCAACCCCCTACTGACAGTGAACTTCAGAAAATTGAGCTTCTTTGGAAGAATAACCATAGTTTTTCCAGGTAAAAGGGGTATTCTGTTTCCAACTTGAGGTCCAATATTATCCGCAACCAAATTGAAATATGTTGTGATAGTTCTGGGCCACCACATCTCCACAAAAACTCCTCCAAAACAGTCACTTGAAGAAAGCTTGCCTGTTCTTTTAGATTTTATGCAAGAAAATATGCCAATAGTACCACTTGAACTCTCTAAGTCAAAAATCCTGAAAACAGTCATGATTTCACTGAAAATATGATGGCACATCCTGCTTTCTGAAAATTCAATAAGAAAGAAATATCCAAAATGGCTCAGATTTCTGAATAACTGCTCATTCCAACGCAAATTAGGGCCAAATTATGCAGCCAGAGGGAACCTCAAAGGCCTGTAATACCTTAATATATTCACAACCAAGCAAAGAAAATGAAAGACAAACTGAAAAGCAGAAGGCCCACTGATGCTCTAATTCAAACCTGCAAAGAATAAAATTATGTGTTTTCCTCTTCAAGCGATACTTAGGGAAACATTACGTCATTGTTTTTCACTTACTCCCTTGCCATAAAACTTCTTCATGGCTTATGTCATGTGAGTCTTATGAATTTTACCTATAAAACTAATTCATAAGTACAGAATTCCCCTTTTCACATTGTTGGATTCAGCTAAAAAATGAGACCTTTTCTGGGGACTTTTTTTTATTAGGGGTGAAACTGAACTCTAATATATTTGGGAATTGAATCAATACATAGTAAAAGTCTCCAAAAGCCCCAATATTCTTCCCCCTCTGATTATTGTTATTGAAAGGTATTTGGACTTACAAACTTCTCTTCAGAAGCTCTTCCCAGACTCAAAAGTCATTTTGTGAGCCTTTGAGGTATGTATAACATACCCATAAGGCCACAAATGATTTTATATGCAGCTAATTTAGTCTTCAACAGACTTTTCAATTGAATTTAAAATATAAAAAAATAACAAAAAATAAGTATAACTGTTTTTGGATAAACAAAGTTATAAATATTATGTCATTTTTGGATTCTGCACCAAAAATGACCTAGGGTACACCCATAGGGTGTTATACCCAAAAAAGCTTATTTCTTATGTTATTGAAAAATTTAAGAATCTCACATTACTAATGTAAATTTTTTAACATTTTTTTAAATTTGTTAAGCTTAAGCTTAAATAAGCTTAAATTTAAAGTTGCATAAGGTTTATGCAAACTTACCAAAATTTTAGTTAAAATTGAGGTGTTGTGTATATTTACTGAATTGGCTAAGGATTTTCCATACAAAATGTAAATTCTGAGTGAGCTCAATTTAAAAGTGTTTAAGGCCATAGTATGGCTTTAAGTAAATAAAAGGGCAAAATCCATGCAAAAAGGTGGGACAAAGGAAAAAGACTAAACAGAGCTGGGGTACCCAACTTTTTGGATCTGCAAGGATTCAATTAAGGTTGTCCACCTGTATTGGAGTATCTTCAACCTTATTTAAACTTTAATATTAAAATTTGATCCAACCTTAAGTTTTAAACTGGTTTTATCCCAATTTGGACAGGAATTTCAAGCTTCCAAAGGGTAAATCCCAATATGCAGGCTTAAAATTGAAGTTTTGAGACCTGTCAAAGCTTAAAGGAGCTTAAAAATCTTAAATAAGCTTGAAACTTTAAGGTTACAAGCATTAAAACCTTATAAAAAGTTAAGGTTGAGTGTGTATTGCTATTTTACATGGAAAAATAGCAATAACTTCAAAAATTCATCAAAAGTCCAATTCTTAATGTATTTGCTTGAACATTTCACACAGCTTACAATTTAATATTGTTTATATATAAATCAAATTTCAAGTATCTTTTATAAACAGATTTCCTGGGTAATCAGCCTGGAAATTTACTCTTTTAATTATACTTGAAGAAAATTAAGATTTCTTTAAAAATTAATTAGAAATTGAGTTTAAGGGATTTCTGCTTGAAACTCTATTTTCAAGTTTTTCATGTGATGAACTTTAATATAAATATACTTATTGAATATTAAAACTTGAAATAATTAACCTAAATGAGGATTAAAGCTACTTGGAGTTAAGAATAAGACTGGTGACTTTAAATAGGAATCAAAAATAAGTTACCTTAAGTTAAGAACCTTATTTTTAAGCATGGTTTTTCAGTTTTGACCTGAGCACGCCCTCTATATCCATTATGAATCATGAGAGCTTCTCTGTAGACATAAAAAGAGTCTTTTCATCACTGTTTTTGTCCATCATCAATGATCAATCCAATCATATTAGACATTTAAAAAGGTAAAGTTTTATTATATATAGAATCTTATTATCAAAGTATTTCTTAAGTATTTTACTCTTTATGAATCTTAAATTAATAAATTGAAATCATAGGAATTAGATTATTGTTGTAATCACCTATAATATATTTTATTTTATAAAATTATTGTCTTTAAAATAACTTTCAAAATCCACAAATTCCTCTCAAAAACTCTTTAATCATAATTTTTATTATAAAAGGTTGTTTTATCTTTGAAAATATTGATTTTTTGCGTCTTTTTTACTTATAATAATTACTTAATATAATAACTGTTGCTGTTTGACTTGTTGTATCAAATTTATATTATAAGTAATTTTTCTCTAAAATTCTATATTTTTTTATCTATTATTAGTATTTTTATATAGAATTTTTTTCATAAGAATTATTTCTGCACAGTGTGTGTTTTAATTCTTTTATAGATAATATTTATATATTACTTATGAGTGGTTCAATATTTATATTTTTCACGTGGAATTGTCTCATTAAGAGCTTTACACTTCTTATTGTTATAATTGTCAGTGACCATAACAATAATAGAATAATTATAATTTATTATAATTATTATATTTCTTTTATCATTATTTTACATAATAATAATTAAATTTATTTTTATATATAATTATTTTTTAATAATTATATTGAAATTTGTGGTTATAATATTTTATTATATTATATTTTTCTACTGAGGACAGTCATATTACTCTTGATATTGTTACTATTATCAAGAGTTTCATAGACAAACCTTACACATTTTATGGACTTGGAAAATCAATAAAGATGTATATTCCCATCAAATAAAGAGAATTGGTAATGGAACTGATATTGAACATGTAACAGGCCTTTGCAATCAAGTAACTCACTTTTTCTCAAATTATTGTGTTTATTAATGACTTTGGGATTAATTTCTCAGGTTATTTATTGATAAAATAAAACCTCTTTCAAATAGAGATGGATGAAGCTTCAAAAGGAAGTAAAAAATCCTGAAGTTTTTCAATATTCAAAAAGAACCTTCCTTCCTTTAAAATAGTACTATATTAATTCCCAGAACAACCAAAATTGTAATCTGGCTGTGGGCTCCACCTCAGGAGCTGAAGGTGCCCATGCCATGGTTAATCTTTGACTGAAAAGCTCCACTGGTACTCTCCTGAAGGCTCTTAAGGCCCTTTACATGGCTTGCAAGAAACAATTCATTGAATTCATCAGCAGAATCCCCAAAAGAATTATTTTCCATGTCAAGGATTTCCCTCCTCACACCTTTTCTCTCAATGGAAAGGTGTCTCTTTATGGCCTACAGATGGTCTTTGAAAATTTCACAACAAATTTACCCTCAATGAGCAATGCTCCAACAAATACATCAATTATCAAGGTATACCTTGCATTTACAAGACCTAAAAGGCATTTTCCAAGTTCCAAAGGCTTCATTTATCAGACTTCCATCCTCAGTGGCATTTTAATTTACCTATGAGGATTTTTTCATCCTCAATTTTGTAATTCTTTTTTCACATTGGCTGATTTTCCTTGTCATATTCTTCCCAAAATGGCCATCAAAGGGGATGTCAAAGTGTTGAGAAAGAAAGAAAGCTTAGAGATATTGGGGAAGATCTTTCAAAGACCAATGGCAGAGATCACCCCAATTCCTCATAATTTCAAGGTGGCTGGACTGTAAAATTACCTTTTAATCAAATTTACAAGAGTAGAGAGGATAAAGAATATTAGGAAGACCCACTTTAATGAAAAGATATTCATGGAAGACCTCAAGGAGACAAAGTAAAATAAAAAATAAAAGAGATCCCCCAATACTTGAAATAATTGAAAGTCAATCCAAGAGAAGAGGAAGATCACAGCTAAAAGTGAACAGCACAGAAACTTCAATATAACAGTCCATTGCCTCTGTAAAATTATGGAATTAGATTAATGTAAAGATGCTGAAGATTCTTTGGCCTTACTATCCAAATCAATCACTTCATCAGATTCACTACCCTCAGAAACTGAATTTAATTAATATGGAGAATCAGATCTCACCCTCAGAAGGTCCGGGGAATTTTCCAAGAGTAGCAGAACCTCACAAAGAACATTCCACAAGCCTTCAGCAACTTTGAATATTTATGATGCAATTGAGAAATTATTACACAAGTGATTAATTCTCCAAGCTCTTTGTAAGTTGTTGATTCACTTTAATGTCAAATTTCTTTGTTAATCTTTTGACCCATTTTAAATAGGTACCTGGCTCAGAAGAATTTCAGAAATTTATTTTGAAATACACTCTCAAGCTCATCAATATTCAGGGTAATGGAAATTGTGGCTATAGAGCATTTTCCCATTACATTTACAAGACACAAAATCAATGGGCTGATGTCAGGGCTGACTTTGCCAAATCAATTACAAAAAATAAAGACCTTTATGAAGCCATGATTACTTTGGTACCCTAAGTAACCTCTTATCTTGACATAACTGAGTGGTATGAAGATTTTGGACAGGCTACAAAGAGAAATTTTATGCCAATTCCTGATATGGGGGATCAAATTTCAAATAAGTCTCAAAGACAAGTTTTATTTGATTCCACAGTCCAATATTTCACTTTTTTTCCATTATTTCTTTCCTTCAAATGACAATCTACCCTTTTCCATCTGTTTTTTGATATCTGTTATCATTTTATTCCATTCAATATCATCATTTATAAATTTTATTCTGTCCCCCCATTACTGTGAATTATGGATTTCATTCCCAACCATAAGCCTTTGGGTGGGCGGATAAATTTAAGAAACACAGAATTTTATATTTGTCAAATCTTCCTCCAACCTCTCTGAGAAAAAACCGCCATTTTAGAGATTGATTGAGATTGAATTTTTTTTAAATACAATTTATTATGATTATCCTCATCCTCAGTCATATCTCTTACCTAAATCTAATCTCCATCACTTTTTTTATCAAAAATATGGCACTTTAGTACCTACAAATAGTTATATTTCAAACAGGAAAGAAATATTGGTAAAAAACATAAGTTTTTGGGCCTTCACTTTTCCAACCCAGAAAATTCCCAAAATTATGGGCTTCTGTTTTTTAAAGCTCAATATTATCCACTCTATTTCATTGAAAAGATGGAATTTCATAATTGGGAAGATTTATAATTGATTACTCAAAAAATTGGCCATTTTGCAAAAATTTGGTTAATAAAATGAAAACATTTGGGGATCTTGATCTCCCATGTTGGACAAAATATGGAAAAAAAATGAAAAAGACTCCTCAAAACTAATTTCAAAGATTTTTTAAAATAAATTGGGTCACTTACATTTTTGGCCATAAATTGGTAAAAAAAAAAACATAATTTTTAGTAAAAACTCATAAGGGATTATGTTTATTTACAAAAGCTTACATTATTTTACCAAGACCCTAAATCAAATTTTGAAAATACTATAATTATTTCATCTTTAGTGAAAGAAATTTTTTTGAGATTTATCAAGAATATCATGAAATATTGTATTTGTTATTATTCAAAATGAAAATTCTGAATGACTTTCAAAGAAATGGTTGGCTATACTGATATAATTAATGAGTTTTAAAAAAACTTCTAAATAAACTTAATTTTTTTATCTAAAAGGATAGGAAATAATTTTCTTTAAATTTACAGAAACAGTTCATTTGCTGGTATGAAAAATAAGCATCCATAACTGAATAGAAAGATAGGGGAAAATATTCTGTTGTCACACTTGTGGTGCATTTTTTAGTAATATATACTCATTATTATGATTTTTCTTATTTTTCATAAGCTGTTATTTACTTTTTTAATAACTCTTATTACTATTATATTATGATTAATTTAATATTAAGATTATCATTTCTTTATAAAGTTTTATTTATATATTAATTTTTTAGTTAGTGAGGGTGCTCAGAATTTTCATTTTTCAAGGAAAATCAAGTAAGTGCTCTATGAGACTGATAAGAATAAACTCCAATAATTTCTTTGGCTGATAGTGCTTGCTAGAAACTAGAAGGTTGTTAATTTAATATAAACCCTTCCTGTCAAGCCTCTGTCTTATTATTGTACTGTATCTACTTCTATACCATGGAAAAGATGAATGTATTACGTATTACTTCCTTTTCTCCTATAATGAAAATTGTGCACATAAAAATGTTTTTATAAAAGCTCTTAATAAATCAACTAAAAATATGAATAAACAGAATATATTTAATATTATTCAAATCAAGCCTCATATAAAAGAATATTGATTTTATTTTCACCATTTTTTTTCTAGGATAAATAGACCAAGAGTTGATTTTAAAATGACAAAAATTGTCATAATTATGTAAGCTTCATTAGAGATTTTCTTTTCTTGTGAGAATTTGAGACAAAAATGAATTGGATGATATAGAATCCAAAATTTCAAAAAAAGACTTGGAATGAGAATTTCAACACTAGCAGAAGATAATAAACTGGATTTCTGTCCAAATGGACAAAAAGTAGACTCAGACTCAAGTGAAATGAATGAACACAGAGGTGACTGAGCTTATATATCGATTATTCACAACTCTGAACAGGAAGAAATAAGAATTAGATTGGATAGATTTTATACTAGCTCATTATCAGATTTGAGTGTTTCAGAATTCAATAAATCAGTAATGGATTCAAAAGAAGGTTTCAGATTTATATAAAATAAAATTTAAGATAAATAAATTTCCAAACAAATTATCAATTTGAACATATTTCAACATAAAATAAGCTAGGATAGGATTTGGAAAGTATCGGGTAAAATGGGAATGTGAAATCTATTAAAAGATTTTGAAATAAGTAGGGTTTTAATCATTTTGGTAACCAGAATAGTTATTGAATCTATAAGTTATATGAATTTTTCTGATAATAATACTATAAGTAAGATCTATAAAGTAATGAAAGAAGTAATCTCTGAAGACCATTTTTGGATTTATTAATGGTACCACAATACAAATGAATAAAAATCTTGGATTACAAGGCGAAATCGATTATGATCCACAAAAAAAATACTCTTCAAACGCTTCATTTTTTGTGATTTTGAGTGAAAAATAACTTTTCCTTTTTGATACAAGTACGAATAGAAAAAGAAACATAAATTCAGTCTAAAATTCCTACTTTGAAAATTTTTGTCAAAGTAAATTTGATTTTTTCTAAGGCATCATACTAATTATTCAATTTTTGATGTCAATATCTTTTTAGCTGACGCTGTGTGCCTGCTATTCAAAACATCAATTCCCTCATGAAAGGAATTAAATTTGAATTCAGATAACAATTAACCATTTCGTGCAGAGAAAACACAAAATTGAAGCTATGAAGCGTCAATGTTCCTCTCTTAGGTCCATGAGATTTCAGTTATTTTATAAAGGGCTTATCTGATATTATTTCATATAAATAACATGCTTCTGTATCATAAACAACACTTTATAAGATCTGAATTATGGATGGAAGTATTTGAGAGAGGATACAAAAGGAAAGCTCAAGGTTATTACCGAGGACAGAAATAACTACATAGCTTCTCAAGAGTTTTGAGAAAAATTTAAGTGTAAATTTCAATCAAAAATTAAAGATCCAATTCTCTCAAATAGGTTTTCTATTTTTTTATTTGAATTAATTTCGATTCTATGTTTAGTTTAAAGATATAGTTCTATGTCTAGTTTGAAAATGGAATTTACAGCTCTATTTATAGTTTAAAAGCTCAAAATACCACTCAGAAATTTACACATAAATATTATATGAGTAATTTATAAAGAATGGATTAGGAGACTTATTTCAAAATTGAATCATTCAAAGGAAAGCTTTATCATCTTCTCTATCTATAAAAGGGTATTTGCTTTACTTTAAACATGAGTAATCAAAATGAAACAATAAGAGAACCTTGAATCCTAATTTTCGAATTGAAATTAATATTTTTTTCCAGCTGAAAGAATTATAAATTCATATAAACTCAAAGACCTTTCAGACAAAACTCATTGTAACCGTCTAATACTTTGACCTTAAAAGACTTTTCCTTCTCTTTCCAGAATCTTGGGATTCTTTATTTTGCCATAATTCCTTATTATCTGGCTTTCCTGGTTTCTCATCAGGACTCACATAAAGCTCAATTTTCATTCCTTGTTAACTGTTTTCCAAAGAAAAAGAATTATTAAAATTTGGAATGAGATTTTTTTTTTCTTGGTATCAATTTTTAACAATTTTTATGGGCTAACTCTTGTGAGACTTTATTGATGTTTTTCCTTAATTTTTACTTTTAAATTATGGTTAATTCTAATTTTAAACCTTGAAAGTGTTTCCAAACAAATTTAAATAAATCAAACCCGGGAATAAAATATTCTCTCACTTCATTCATTGGAATGTGTCCCTAAACTAACTCCTGCTCTCTGGTGCTATTTCCCCTGCACACCCCTACACTTCAAATAAAGTAAAAAAAGCCAATTTTGATAACCAAAAACAATAATAGGAGCTAGAAAAACTTCCAGTTTATATTATGAGAATTTTGCGTTACTATAATTTCTCTTTATTAAAATTGCATGATTATATTTGAATGTGAAAAAAGTTATAAATGAAGCCAAGAAATTCTTGTGAAAACGTTTGGCCTTTTTTATTACATTAACATGAAAGGTTTCATTGCTACATAAAGATGTGTCATTTAAAATGATATTAAATAATTGGAAAATAATTTGTCTCATCTTTAACACAAAATAAAAAACATCATAAAATATTTGTATTCTATTGATATAAAACAAAGGAGAGACATAAAAAATAATATTCCTTTAGAAACTTTTAGGTTCAAAGAAGTTATATGCTAAAACATAAGAGGTTTTTCAGATTATATTTAGCTTCTAGCTTTCCTTATTCTCAGATTCTGGATTGAATTGGGGTTTCTTCGAGCTGGAAAAAAAAATTGTTTTTAGTGAGAATTCTCAAGGAATGTAGAACTATAAATAAAGCATCAGAAAAATTAGTGTCAATTCAAAATCAAGAATCCCCAATGAAGGCAAGAGGAATTCTCATCTCTCAACCCTTTTGAAATTACCCAGAATAGATTTTTGCTCATTTAAATATACTTTACCATCAATAAATGTAAGTTTTCCCTCCTTATGAACCAAAAAATCCTGATCCTAAAGCATATGACTTCATTTAAATTCCAGTAATTTTCAATATAAACAAGAATATACAAAATAAATAATTCAAAATCAAGGAATTTAGTTAATTGAGAAAACAAAAAATATTCTTGATTATGACTTTTATAGCTGTATCTTGAAAATAGTAGCTGAACTAGGGTTGGAATCTTCTAGATTTCTAATAGCTTTTGATATTAGAAGTGGTTCTGATGAAGGAATTTTTTTAATATTGATTTATTATCATCGAGATGTTGGAAACATTTTTCTGTTTAGGAAGATCATCATTTAGAAAAGTCTTTTTAAAGAAAAGGCACATTTTTCCAATGGGCTTAAGAAGTTCTTTTCAGTTAATGAAGTTTGAAGGGAATAATTTACTTTTTATGAGACAATAAATTGGGAAGGTAAGTCTGTAAAGTGGTTCAAAATCAATTTGGAGGATTGAAGAATATAGACTCACCGGAATTCATAAATTTTGAGCTTCATGTTTTTTTTACAAACGAACAAGCTGAGTGGCAGATGACTAAGCTGAAAAATAGCTTCTTTGATTTTGGATATTTTGTTCTATGAATTTGATAGTTTATTGATGGGTTACTTATCAAACAGTTCTCTTTTCAATTTGACTTTCTGATGAACTTTTCCAAATATAATCAAAAAATAAAGAGATAGTGAGAAATAGAAAGAGGTGATTTGGGTTGGAAATTTAATACACTAATAATGAAATTACCATCGCAGTTAATGTAATCAGCTCTTTTTCCAGTAATTCAATAACCCTAAAATTTACTTTAATTGGTTTGAGCTAAGGTTTGTTAATACTGACCTGAGATACCCTTTATAATTATTTCTTCAGTATCTTGTGCTCTGTCAGTATAGTATATGAGCTTTTTGAAGAACAAGTGAACTGTAATATTCTATTTCAACTTGATAAGGAGGTATGAAGTTCCTCATTGTGGAGAAAAGGTTTTCCCCCTTTAAGAAATTAGAAATGTTCTTTTTTCAGGAGGCCTGCCTTCTTCTGGTCTTCAAACCACCACCCACCCACCATGCTGCAGGAAGTTTGATCTTAATGGGGTGAGTTTTGAAACCATTCATAGTGAAAGTGATATTTGAGGCAAACCAATGTGGCTTCAAATCATCTGGTGGAGTCAGATAATTTATCTGATCAAATTATGGCAAATATAATTCTATCAATTTGTAATAAACTTATTTGGAAAGATTTCAAGTCATATAGCTCATTTATTTTGCAAAGGTTTTGACAATGAGATATATAATTTGAGCCCTTCTAGCCCATTTTTAAACCTCCTTAAGTAAACCTTTGGTGGTTCCATAAATGCCCCTATATTGGAAAGGGCTATAGCACTTTTTAAATCAAATATCCAAATCAAAGACCTGAATTACTCAGGAATTGGAGGTGATTTTCTTGCTTATTTGTTTCTCATAAAATGCAAAATTTTGATAAATGATCACAATCCTCATTTTAGTGATTTTCCATTGTGTTTAATGGTCTAAAGTGAACCAGTTCAATGAGTGTTTTTCCACCTAGAGAAGATTTATACCATATCTGTATTATTAACTTTAAGTGATCAAAGCTAAAAGCTTTAATTATGAATTTTTCAGGGACATTCAATGATGGTAGTGTATTTATTGTTGCAAAGCCTCAATATAACAATATTTTTTTCTGGGGATTTAATATTCTTTTAAGTTATACCAAGAATTTTATATTTTTTCAAGTATAATGAAATTAATGGGCTTGGAAAGAATATATAAGTGTGCCAATAATCAAAAAAAAAAACAAGAAATTGTAATCCTGGTTAATACTTATTATTACAATTCTTACGAACCAAATTATTCTTATCATAAAGATGTGAGGGTATTTGGAATAAATTTAAAAACTAACCTAGGTGGTAGTGAGATGATGAGGAATTCATTTTAAGAAAGGTGAAATTCTATTAGAAAAAAATACTAAGCTACGTGAATTAAAAATTTAAATGGAGATTTTGTTTTGGTAAGAGCCAATGATTAATCAAATCTTGGTTTATAACATAGGAATTAACTACTTGGAAAACCGATTTTGATATGGGAATTCTGAGCTGTAGTTTTACCACTCTCTTCAATTAATCTTCACACAAATTCACCCAACATGAAGGAGATATTTTTCCCAATTTTCGGGCTTGAGAAAAGAAACATTAAATATACAAGTGCATTTAATAAAAAGGACTCATTCAAGCTGTAGAGTATGAAGTCAAATTCGACGCGCATTTTCTCAAACCATATAAGTATTGATAATAATCATGGATAAAATTTTTCAAACCTCCTCTATTTCCTTATCAGTTGTTGTCTTTAATTTTAAATTAATTTTATAATTGGATTCTCCTAAATTCATCCATTTCTATTCCTCCCTGAAATATGAGGGTAAACACTCTTTCAGTAAATACCTAATAGGACTAATAGGTTCATAGGAGTGTGTATATAAATTATTATTTCTGGATAGATAACAGATACAATTATTTGTGAATTTCCAAATTACTTATTCATTAATTTTTTCACCTTGGAGAATTTATGGTATTACTATTGATTGAAAATTTCCTTTGAAAGAGTGTAGTTGAAAGAAAAAGTGGAAACCAAAAGGAAAGACATTCCTGAAAAAAGTGAAGGCACAAAGTAATCTGTATATAAGTTTCTCAATATTCAGTTCTTTTACATTTTTTAAACCCTTGAATGGATTATCTCCTTTTTCAACCAATATTTTGATAGAATTCTTGATTTTTTTGTTTGAAGCTTTGCATGTGAATTGACCCAGTTTAATTAAATAATGGGGTGAATTATTTAATTGAGAAGGTGATTCAAGGGGTGTGTTTCAATGATCTAAAAGGATTTATTTTGATAGCGATTTTCTTCATATTTCAAAGTCAAAAGTGGTATCTTTTCGAAAGTGAGAAATATTAAAATGAATAAAATTGCATTAATCTATACTTCCAATGGCTCATCTGGATCTGATTAATGAAAATTAATAGGTACCAAATTATCCTAATCATCAATTTATAGTGACTTTTAATCAAATGAATTATTCTCCATTAACTATTTTTAATGAAAAACTTGGATCTGGAATATTATGAATTGGTTGATAGAGGCCATGAAGAGCCTTGGGTATTAAATTAGTTATTCCAGGATATCTCATTAAAATGTTAAAGCTGAAAATATATTTCCTTTGAAATAAGTTTTTTTGGGGGTGAATATAAATGAAATTCAAATAAAAAAGAAGAAAAAAGCTCTGTTTAAAAAATGGGATTCATATAAAGCTTTGTTAAACTAACCACCATTTCTTTACAGTTAATGCAATCATTATTTCATAGTGGTTAATAATATTCTATCAAATCCAAGACCAGTAGAAAGACTCATTTGGTGTACTGAGTTTGGAATTTTAGCTGTTTGTATTTTGAGTAATATTTTAATAATTGTGTGAAGCCTTTCCCAATTATCCTTGGTGAGTTTATTGTATGAAATAAGTGTGTAAGTAAGTCTTCCTTCATATTTTACAATCAGCTTGCCAGAGATTAGTCTATCTAAAGGGAGTTCTTGTTCTGATGAACTTCACGTGAAGGAATTTGTGGATTGAATTACTGCAAATGGTAGTGTATTTAAAGTTTCATCATATTGATATACAAAAACTGATTGTAAAGACAGGTCAACTTCTCTTCTTTCTGGAGATATCATATACCTATCACTTTCATTGTTATTTTCTGATATCCCCGCACTCTTATTGGAATTTTTCTGTATAATTGTATTATTGTGTGAACTTTGAGGCACTAGGAGGGATTCATAATTTTCATGAGCTGGGGTTTGAAATTATGAAATGCCTTTATTCTTCAATTAAATTTTTTAGTTTGAAACTTCAGTAAAAGGGCTGTAAATTTCAACAGCTTTTTTAGTGAAATAAGGCTCAACTTCATACTCTCTTAGCCTCTTGGATTTATTCAGTTTCTTCTAATGAGGCTCAATAGTTGAAACACCAATGATTTAATGCAAATAAGGAGGGAGTAATTTCCCACTTTTAGCCACTTCAAAGCTGTGATAATATTGATAATCAATTATAAATAGCCTTAATAATATAGATTAAAATCAATATCTACCTTTAATTTCTCATTTGGATTCTGAATCATTTACTGAACATAATGAGAAACATGGGAAGTCTTTTACAGGGCTTCAAGCATATTAATTATCTGTTTGTAACAAGGAATAAACCAATACTGTGTGATTAGCTCACTCATTTAAATATGAACAAGTTTCTGTCCTTAGTCTTCCACAGAGTGCATCCAATAAGCAGAAATAGTTGGTATTTTTGACTGGTTAATCATCTATGGATTAAACAAACTAATATATTATTTATGAGATATCAACCAAATTTCAACTTTTATTAAACAGCCTACTAGTGGGTAATTTTGTGGTTTGGTTTTATAGACTTTTTGCAACTGAAATGACACTTTCTGAAGATAATGATTCAAGATATGAGACTGGCTATCCATATCTCAGAAGGCTTTTGTGATATCTGGGGTAAATGATATCGAAATCGGAAACATTGGCTTCTTTTATTGGAATGGTGGAAAATGCCAAGTTTTGGTAGAAAAATTGCATTCAAATAAAATTTATAATAATTCAAACTAATTTTTCTGTTAAATAGATTGAAATTGATAGAAAAAATATTTACCTAAATGTATTAAAATATCAATTATTGGGATAATTTGATAATAGTTTAAGTTGGAAGTAATTGTAGAAAGGATTATAAGAATATCACAGCTAACTAGAATCTACCCAAAGCTTAGAAATAGAAAACTCCCTGAACTTCCCTAGATGAACTTTGAGACCTCATTGTTTTGTGGGATAAGCAATGAGATTTAAAAGAGGGGGATATTCATAGTAAGTCGGTTTTTAATCTAAGGATTTTCAAATAACAATGAGTACTAAGGTTTATCAACTCTCCCTCTAAAGACACTGAGAAAAATATCCTCTTTATGAAATCACAAATGAATTATTTTATTTTTTGGCTTTTCAATTAGATATATTTATTAAGAAGTCTCTATTAGTCTATAAAAAATATAGAGATGAGAATAACTAAAGTATTCCATATTGATTTTTTACTAAATGGGGTTTGCTTAAATTATTTTGATTAATGGTATAATTATTTTCAATTTTTTTTGGGATTCCTCTTTTTTATAATCATTTTATTTATAGATTCTTCTCGTAGAATAATTATTGATAGCTATAATAATTTCAATAGTAATTTTATAATTTGAAAGTTATTTTATAATACTATCAAGTTGAATATAATAGTTTAAGGATAAAATAATCTTATTATGGTGTTTATTTTTGACTTAATGGTAAGAAATAAACAAGATAGTAATAAGATACTATAAGTATGGATATAAATATAATCCAAAAAACTCAGAAGTATTATCATATAAGGTATACGGGTAAGATTATATCTCTCCAAAAAATAGGTGTTATGAAAATTTCAAATTTCACCAATGATAATAATTTAAAGATCTTATTCAACAACATTACTATGACGAAAATACTATCAAGTGATATAGAGCTATTTCGTTAATTTTTGATAGGATATATGATAAGATAATGAGCCTTGATACTAATATCTTAATTTGGCTCTAGAAGATCATACTACATAATTTCTGGATTGATCTTCAATATTACTTCCTGAATCAGAA
Organism: Austropuccinia psidii; assembly: GCA_023105745.1. Taxonomy (NCBI): domain Eukaryota; kingdom Fungi; phylum Basidiomycota; class Pucciniomycetes; order Pucciniales; family Sphaerophragmiaceae; genus Austropuccinia; species Austropuccinia psidii. Next base: position 15,474,419 of record JALGQZ010000012.1, on the reverse strand, counting down.
GAACTAGGGAGGAATATAGAGAGACCCTTTAAGCCATAGAGGTATTTTCACATATGCAAGATACCACAAAAACTCAAATAATTTATAATTCAAAATAATATGTTTACTTTTCAGCATAATATTAGAATTTGAATATGAAAATAAGATTTATAATAGCATTTCAATAATAAATTTATATAGATATTAAATTTAAAAAAATAAAGATATATTTTTATTTGAAATGACAATGTAAAAATCAATTTCTAAAAAAAGGTTAAAAATAAAATATTTTTCGAAAAAAATTTAATAAAATTTATTATAACTTTTTTTCTAAAAAAGATAATGTAAAGATTATTTCACTATTGTAGACCTCATAACATTTCAGATGGGGTGTAAGGTTTGTCTATGAAGCTCTTGATAATATTAGTAAAAGTCAAGAGTACTATTACTCTACTCAGTAATAAATATAATATAACTCAATATTATAGCGATAAATATAAATATAACTGTTATTAATATTGATAACTTATGCCTCAATGAGAAATTTATAGAAAAATCAATATTATTAAGAAGCTTTTAAGAGTCAAAATTATAATAATTATACATAAAATAATATGATTATTCTATTATTATTTTAAGTCACTGAAAGCTATAATAATAATAGGTATAAAGCTCTCAATGAGACAATTTACCACACACACTGTGCAGAGATAATTCTTATAGGGAAATTAAATAAAAAAACTAATACTAGATGAGAGATATAGACTATTCAAAGAAAGACTTACTTATAATATTTATTTAATCCAATAAGTCAAACAGAAATGGTTATAGTATTGAATAATTTCTATAAGCTAAAAACACACTGAAATGAATATTTCAAGTTAATAAAACAAATTTTTCATGATAAAATACAATTCAAGAGCTTTTAGAGAAAATTTGTGCATTTGACAAGATATTTAAAACAACAATTTTATAAGACAAAATGAAATCTTTCTGATTACAACAATATAAGCTTAATTCTTTTATTTCAAACATTTATTCATTATTTATAAGGAATAAAATAACTTAAGAGTTACTTTAATTATAATATTTTATATTTAATAAAACTTTACCTTTTGAAATGTCTAATTTTATTTATTAAATGATGATAATAATAGACAAAAAAAGTTATGAAAAGGCTTCTTTTATGCCTTCAGAGAAGCTATCATGCTTAATAATTGATATAGAGGGAATTCTAAGATCATAAATGAAAAAACATACTTGAAAATGAGGTTCTTAATGTAAAGAAACTTATTCTTGATCTCAATTTAAATTTACCAGTGTTATTCTTAAGTACAAGCAGCTTTAATCCTCATTTCAGTGTATTAGTTTAAGTTTTGATATAAAATTAATTTATTCATATCAAGTCTCATCTAATGAGAAAATCAAGAATTAATCTTCAAGTAAAACTCTTTCAAATAAGATTTTTAATTAATTTTTGAAGAAAAATTAATTTTCCTCAGCAATAATTGAGAGGGTTATTTTCAAGGCTATATACCAAAGAGCCCTAATGATGAAATATACTTAAACTTGAATTTATATAAAGATCAAATTAAATTTGAATCTGTGTGAAATATTAAAGTAAATCCATTGAGAAGTAGATTTTCTATGAATTTCTGAAGTCATTGCTATTTTTTTATTTAAAAATAGAAATACACACTAAACACTAGATTTTGAGAAGGTTTCAATGCTTTTAAATTTATTTTTGAGCTTTCTTAACCTTAAACAAGCTTTTAAAGATTATAAAATCTTTATTAAAAGACATCATATAGGTATTTACCCATTGGCAGCTTGTAATTCCTTTCCAAACAAGGAATAAACCAGCTTAAGCTTTGATGTTCAATTAGGGTCTAATATTAAAGTTTAAAATGGTTAAAAATTCTTTAATAAAGGAGGAAAGCCTTATTTAGGCTCTTGCAGATCCCAAAAGTGGGCGCTCTGTCTCTTTTTGCCTTTTTGCCTTTGTCTCACCTTCTTGTGTGATTTTTTCCCTTTTATTCACCTAAATCCTTACAATGGTGAGTATAATTCCATTATGAAGTCCAATATTTCTCCTTTTTACCTTGTTTCTGTCCTAAAAATTATAATCCACCCATTTTCATCTGTTTTTTGTATAGCTGTTCTCAATTTTTCCCTTGGATGTCATCATTTATAAAGCTTACCCTGTTGCCCTCATTACTATTAATTGGTAATTTCATGTTCAACCACATGCACTGTGGTGGGAAGATAAATTTAAGAAGCACATAATTATATATTTTCCAAAATTTGTCCCCCCCCCTTTCATAAAAAATGCACTATTTTAGAGGTTGATTTGGATTGATTTTCTTTATATACAATTTATGCCAATGATCCTCCTCCTAAGTCATATTATTTCTGGAATTCCATCCAATTCACCACTTTTTATCAATAAATACGGAACTTTTGTACTTGAAAATATTCATATTACAAATTTAAAAAAAAACTACAAAAAAACACCAGTTTTTGGGCCTTCACTTGTCCCACCAAAAAAACCCAAAATTATGGGCTTCTGTTTTTTGATTCTGATTATTTTCCCCTTAGATTTAAAAAAATCTATTGAAGTTAATAATTGGGAATATTTTTAAGGAATCTTTGAAAAAAAAACCAATTTGGACAAATTTGGCAAAAAATGGGGATCTTGAAATCCCATATTGGAAAAAATATGGCAAAAAAAAATCAAAAAATTCCTCAAAACTAATTCTGAGGGATTTTCTTTGAAACAATTGGGTCACTTAAATGTATTTACTAAAATCTTACAAGCTTTCACCTGCACCCTTTATTCATTGCCAAGTCCACAATTACAATGGTCAATTTTGTATGTGTTGAATTAAAATCAACCAATCCCACCATGCTCCTTTCACATGTCTTTACAGGGTCAAATTCCATTTACAACATGCTTTAACATGAATTATCCCTCAAGGAAGCATAAAATACACTCAGTACTATTATATTTACTATTTATCTACTCAATTATTCTTTCATTATCTTGAGATCACCTACAAATTTATTATTTGAACTTAGTATTATGTTATCATTAGATTGATTGTTGATTAGGTCTGTTAGAGACTTCTGAAAATTCTTCTCTAGTTGTAAAATCTGTAATCTTAAATATTTATTTGTGATCTCTGTAGTGGGATCGTTTATTATATTCAGAGGGGAAGCTAAAGAACCATTAGAACCCTTGGTTACAGGACTATTCCAGAAATTCAAAACTTTTTACTGTAAATTTCCCCCTCAAGGACTTCCTTCTCTAATCCCACACTATGTGTGTCCAACTACCCCACAATTAACCAAGAATTTCCCCTTTATATAATATTATCAAAAAAAAAATCAATCAGGTTGGCTACTCATATTATACATTTTATATTTTATATTAGGCTTACTCAAAGTATTTGTAGTCAGGTGAGCAGTATGATGTTTAAAAAATTGAAAAATCTGCACAAATAATGATATCCAAAAGTCATAAAATAAAAAAACATCTTTATTTTCAATCCACAAGGTATATGTTGATCAATCTTGGACGCTTGATTCAAGCCCAATTCTCTTTTCATTGCATGAATAAAACCTAGGACAATTTTGGACATCATCAACCAAACTTAGCTCAATATTTGAGGAAAATTGCAGTAATAATTTTAAATCTACTAATTAATCCAAAAGAAATGAAATAAATTAAATAAATTAACAGGGGACATGATTTTTTGATAACATTTACCCCTCATTTTCAAATAAGGAATGTACTTTGGAAAATTTAATAATTTGTTTATTCACAAAGCCACCTGAAAAAAAATTCAAAGATATATTACATCTTGAAAATATTTGTGGAAAGAATTATCCTACTCTTTGCTTTATTGAGCCGAATTAACTTTCAATATCTGAAACCAGCACCCCATTGGAGCAGTAACTCTCTTTTGGATGAAATATTTTGACATATAAATGAGAATTGACTACATCAATGCATGTAGAAAAATCATTATGTTTGAATTATTGGTCATTTACCTTTTTACTAAGCTACTCACATTATTGTAGCTGATGCATAGGTAATTTACTTATTAATTCATATTATTAATTGTCTTTTATTCTTTTTCTTTACTTGTTAAATGATATTTGTACAAGTCAGAAAAAGATTTGGGATCCCTTTAGTGCTCTCTTCCTAAGCTCATTCCCCAATATAATTGGGGTAGGTAATAAGTTTTATAACAAACACTGGCCTGATTCCTGGTCACGACTAAAAATACCCAGGAATATTCCTAAAAAATTAGGTTTGGGAGACAATCTTAATAAAAGGAGTGGATTATTATATAACTGTAATATGGGATTCAAATACCCTAAAAGTAATTAATATGATACCACTTATCAATTATCTAAAAGGTATTATATGCTATTTTTGATGAAATTTGGATTTTCTTTTAAAAAAAAAAGGTTGTTATATAATCAATAATTATTTTTATTTCTTGAAATCAAAATTGGGTCAGTACTTAAGCTACGTTTTATTATTTTTTCAAACATAAATTTTTATTTTGAATAAATAACCCATACAGATATAAGAATTATACTATCTAAGCTCAAAAAATTAGAAATAATAAATCAATTGATCTATAATGAGATTATTTAATTTATAATATAATATGAGACTTTTGATGTTTTTTTTTCAAAAATTATCAATTTAAAAGCAAAGTAATTCCAAAGATAATAAAAATCAATATTTTATGTTTGATTTTATTTTGGAACTAAACAAGGAGATTTTTAAATATTGCCTATTAATGGCTTAGTAAACCTTTTAATATTCTTTTGTTCTACTAATCTTGTGTGACTTTAAATGAAGCTAAATCATTTATATTTTTGAAACATAAATAATACATACATGATTTAAATAAGCTCCCTGTTGATATTTAAGAAAAGAAAAACAAGAAAAGAATAGTTTGAATTCAAAGATACTTCTAGAAATTAACATCTCAAATAAGCTCAAAATGAAATCAAGCTCCAAATAATTGAAATAATACTGTACTGGGAACTCAAAAATAAAAAGAATTTCCCAAAAAAGAAAGCATTAGTTACTTTTCAATTTAAAGATGAGAGATTATTATAGATTTTTTTTCATTAGAATCAATTATTTTTGATTTATGTTTTTTTTACTTCAATAAGTTCTTTCTATAAATTTAGAAAAAAAAATGAAATAAGTTCTAAACACTTCTGATGTTTTATTTCTTTTTCAAATAAAATATTCAATTAAATTATTGACTCAAAAATAGGGTGCTGGTAAAAGCAAATAAGCTTTTATTAAATACATGGAAGCCCTTACATATTTTACTAATTTATTTCCAAAACATGTAAGTGGCCTATTTTTTGAAAAACAAATCCTCAGGATTAGTTTGGAGTATTCTTTTAATTTTCTTTTTAAATATTTTTCCCCACATGGGATATCAAGATCCTCAATTTTTTTAATTTTTTTTTTGGCCAAATTTCTCCATATTGGTCATTTTTTAAAAAAAAAAAAACATTGAAAATCTTGCCACTTATGAATTTCCATAATTTTTTTAAAAAAAAATAAAGTGGAGAATCTTTAGAATCAAAACCCATAATCCCATAATTTTGGGAATTTTTTTGGATGGGGCAAGTGAAGGCCCAAAAACTTGAGTTTTTTTCCAATTTTGGCCTAATTAAAAAAATGGCCAGTTTTTTTAATAAAACAATGAAACCTCTTAAAACTTATGAATTAACAGGATTATTTTTCAAAATAGAGTGGAGAATATTGAAAATAAGAGCCCATAATCCCATAATTTTGGTAATTTTTTTGGGTGGAACAAGTGAAGGCCCAAAAACTTGTGTTTTTTGCCAATATTTTTTTAATGTTTTTAATATGACTATTTTTAAGTATAAAAGTGTCATTTTTTTGATAAAAAAAAGTGAATGAGGCGTTATTTAAGCAATAAGTCTTACTGAGGAGGGGGATATTTGGAATAAAATGTAAGTACATAAAAAAATTGATCTGAATAAACCCCTAAAATAGTGTTTTTTTTATGAAATGGGGAAGTAATATTGGAAAAATAGATCATTCTGTGCTTCTTGAATTTATCTTCCCACCCCAGTGCTTGTGGTTGGGAATTATATTCCCAGATCACAGTAATGGGGGGAACCAGGTCAACTTTATAAACGATGAAATCCAAGGGAACAAATTGAGAACAGCTATCCAAAAAACAGATTATAATGGGTGGATTATAATTTTGAGGACATAAATAATGGGAAAAGGAGAAATATTGTACTTTGGAATATAATTATACTGGTATTTGATACTTATTTGAAGTTGTATCCCCCATATCAGCCATGGAAATCCACTTTCTCTTTGAAGCCTGGCCAACATATTCATACCATTCAACTCTTTCCAAAGACAACGGTACTGAGGGTACCAAAGCGTTCACGGCTGCATAAAGGTCTTTATTTTTTTCAATTTCTTCATCTAAGTCACCCCTAAAATCATCCCATTGATCTTGAGTCTTGTAAATGTAATGGGATACTGTTCTATAGCCACAGTTTTCATCACCCTGGACATTGATACGCTTGAAAGTGTATTTCAAAACAAATTTTGGCAAGTCTTCTGATCCAGGTACCTAATTAAAATGGGTCAAGCAAATTAATAGAAAACAAGATAGACAAAATAAACAGAAACCTTCTACATTGAAATGAATCAACAATTCACAAAGAGCTTCGAGAATTCATTACTTGTTTGATAATTTCTTTGGAAATGCTCACATTTTAAGTCAATTTCATCATATATCTTCAAAGTTTTTACAGGCTTGTGGGACTTTCTTTGTGAGGTTCTGATACTATTGGCCAATCTTCTGGACCTTTCAAGGGTGAATCCTGACTTGTCATATTCATTGAATTCAGTTTCTGAAGTTATTGAATCTAATTAAGCTAGTCGTTTGGATAATTAGGCCTCAGAATCTTCAGATGAATCCACTTCAATAATTTGAGGGGGTGCAATTGACTGTTATCTTGAAGTTGTTGTTCTGGTTACTTTTTATTGGGGTCTTCCTCTTCTCTTGGATTGACTTTCCATTATTTTAAATATTGAGGGATCTTTTTTATTTTTATTTTTATTTTCATTTTTATTTTCATTTGTATTTTTATTTCTTATTTTTATTTTTATTTTTATTTTTTATGTTTTATTTTTATTCTTTATTTGTATTTTTATTTTTATTTTTAATTTATATTTTCATTTTTTATTCTTATTTTTTATTTTCATTTTTATTTTTATTCTTATTTTTATTTATATTTTTATTTCTATCTTTATTTTTATTTTTTATGGATCCTTGATGTCTTCCATAGTTAATTTTGAATTCAATTGGGACTTAATAATATTCTTGATCCTATTGACTCTTGGTAGTTTAATAAAAAGGGAATTTTCCAGTAAAAACATCTTTAAAATTTTAAAAAATTGAAGTGATCTCTTTGATTGTTCTTTAAAAAAAGATCTTCCCCAATATCTTAAAAGCCTTTTTTTTGTATTAATTCTTTCTTTACTTATTAAAAGGTTTATAATAACCTTTATAGATAGTCTGAGAATAATATTACAAAGAAAATCAGTTAATATGAATGAAAGGCTAAAAGATTGAAGATAAAAAAATCCTCACAGGTAAACTCAAATTCCACTAAGGATGCAAGTATGATATCTTGAGCCTTTTTTGCTTTGAAAATTCCTTTTTGTTTTTTTCTTTTCAAGTTATGCCTTGATAATTCCTTTATTTGTTGGTGAAATTCTCATTGGGGGGAAATTTGGTTTTGAAATTTTCAAAGGCCATCCTAAGGGAATAATGAGACAACTTGCCATTTAGAGAACAAATGTATGGATTTAAATTCTTTACATGTACAATCATTTCTTTGGATATTAGGTTGATAATTTTGATGAATTGTTTCTTTAAAAAAATTTGAAGGGCCCTAATAACATCCAGGAGAGTACCAGTGGAATTTTGGAGCCAAAAGCTTAACCATTGTATGGGAACCTTAAACTCTTGAGGTAGAGCCCACACCCAGGTGAAAGTGGTATTTGGTCCAGGCTGGAATATAATACTACTTTAGAGGAAGCCAGGGCTTTCCCAAAAATTGAAACACTTAAGGATTTTTGACTTTATTTTGAAACTTCTTCTAGCTTTCTGGGAGAGACTTTTGAGTTTATTAAAACATAACCTTAGAATTGAATCCCAAAGTCATTGATAAAAAATAATATGAATAAAAGTAAAAATTAAAAGTGAGTTATTTGGTTCAACATTCCCATGAAATTTTCAGAATCAGTCCCATGACAAATTTCCTTCATTAAATGTTAATATACATCTTTATTGATGTTCCAAATTCATAATGTGACTTTTTGAGTCTGGGAAAATCTTCTGGAGATAATTTCACAAGGCCAAATACCTGTCAATAATGATAGCTGAAGGGGGAACAATAGTGGTGTTGTTGAGGAGTTTTTCTATTTATTGAGTAAATTCCCAAGTATATGAGGGTTCAGTTTTATCCTTAATCAAACAAAAATCTTCAGAAAAGGTCTTATTTGTTAAGCTTAATTCAACAATATTAAACATAGAAGTTTTTAATTATTGTTTTTATAAGTACAATCAATAATTATCACATGAGGAAAGACTTTAAGAAGTTTTATGGCAAGGGGGTGTGTTAAAAACAATGAGGTAATGTTTCCCTCAGTATTCCTTGCAGAGGAACACACAAAATCTTTTTCTTTGAGGGTTTCAATAAGAGAATTAATTGACCTTCTTCTTTTCAGTTTGTCTTTTTTCTCAAAAAAGGACTTGTCATAATATTTTCAGTGGCATCATGGCTGTGTTCAGGATTTTTGACTTTAAGAGTTCAAGTGGTACTCTTTGAATATTTTATGGAATGAAGTCTAAACGGAAAGTCAATCTTTCTTGAAATGACTTTTTCTGAGTAGTTTTTGTGGGAATTTGGGGTCCTAGACCTGTCAAAACCTATTCAAATTTGGCAATGGGTCATATGGGAACTTAAGGTGGGCGCAGCATACCTCTGTTCCCTGTAAACATTATAAAAACTCTTCCAAAGAAGCTCATGGCTCTGAGATTCACCTTCAGTGGGGGTTGGAGCATTATTTAGTGCAAAAGCTGTTTAAATTTAAAAACATGGGAGAATTTGGAAAGTTGGAATGAGGAAAGAACCTTTTAAAATATGAAAAAGAGGAAATAAAGGGTGTGAAAAGTTCAAAAAAGTGGATAAAAGTGAAACAAAGTGGTTTAAGTGTAATATTGATAGATTGGGGGAGGTGAAAAATAGAATATCAGAGGCTTGGAGACAGGTTTTTTGGAGGAAGATGCAGTCTTTGGGGAAAAAATAAAATTAGCTTGGAAAGCTTTGGAAAGCTGGGTTTTTAATGCTGTTTTGGGGGGGATAATGTGGATTATTTGGGTGTTTGGTCCTCTTTTGGGGGCGAGGTGGAAAAATGGGTGAGGGTTTTTTTGGGAAGGTTTTGAGAGCATTTTTCCTAATACAGTTTTGTTTTGTTCCAGCTTATTTGAAAATGGGCCCAGGGCACCCCTTACATGTTTTTACCAAATTGCTTATGTGGGTTTACAAAAGCCACAAAAATATAATAAAACTTTGATGATACTACTCAAAATTAATTTCTTAACATAAATTAATCAAATTTCAAAACTCAAAAAAAATAGGTTTAAATTTTCTGTGACTGTAACAATAAATTTGATTTGATTTTTTTTGAAAATTATTAATTAGTTTTCATAAATTATTATCAATTGAATTTAATTGAATTTTTTTTCAAAATTAGAAAATCATAATTCTTAATTCAATTCATAAACGTTTAAGGTTAAAATACTATTATTTTTATATTTTTTTTACTTTTTCTCCAGATAAAAAATACCCTTTATTCTTTTTTCATTTTCAAAATTAATTTTTCAGCTAATTTTAATGAAATATAATGCTTGAATTAATTTTCTTCTTTTTTGAGTTTTTTAAATCATTCTTATAATAATGAAATTAAATTTTAATATCTTTAAAAAAAATTATTTAACTGTAAAATTTTTCACACCAATTGTTTATTTATTTATTCTTTGGCTAGGATTTTTTTTATTAATCAATCATATAAAACCATTTTAATATTTCAAAAATAATAAAAATGATCAGAATGAAAATCATTAAATATTTATGAAAAAACTTTAATAAATTATTATATTGATAAAAAATCATGAATAATGGAATTTCTTTGTGAAGAAAAAATCTATTACTTAATTTAAGTACTTCAGAACTATTGATATTTTCAAGCTGAATCCATTTTCAAATAATGAAATCACAACCCAACATAAATGAGAATTAAAGTTAGGGTTATTAATAATATCTGTTGGATTCAATTCATTCTCAAAATTATGTTTTTGGAATTTATGAGTATTATATTGAGCTAAATAATAAATTTAAATTTGAATAGGATAAAGTGAAACCAGTAACAAATATTAGTACATCTTCTTTATTTGAAAATAATTAATTGATTCATTTTGAAAAATACTTTTTTTCCTATTATTTTGAGATGATTTCTTTTATTGTGAACTATAAGCTTCCAGAGGGGTTAAGTTTTTCTCCGGGTGTTCCCAAATAAAGAGTCATTTGTGCTATATCTCATGGGCACTATATTTAAATTTCAATCCATTTAGTTGAGATAATTTTTCAAATGATCCTCAGTGGTTCTTACTTCAGTGAAGTTTTAATATTTTTTTATAGTTTATTAATTATTATAAAGTATCTCCACCATTTATCTCCAACAATTTTATTACTAATGTTTAAGCTATGTTGCTATTTCTAATTAAATCCAATAAGTATTATTTGTAAATATTTTTTCTTAATAAAGTTTAAATTTATATTGATCTTAAGCCATTATTTCAAAAAGATTAATGGAGATTTTTATTTAATTTTCAACCAATTTATCATAAATAAGTTATTATTCAATTCAAATTATCCAAAGCAATTTGACAGTGATTTAAATGGACCTCTTTAGATTTATTTATTTGTGCTATAATTTTTCTTGGTGGAAAAGTTAAAATTAGTCGAGAAGAAAATGAAATTATAAAAAAAAAGAGAAGCCAACAACTTAGATTTGATTTATTTAAGCTTCAAAATTGAAATGAGAACTTCACCTCCACAAAACAAGGAAGTCAAATCAGAATAAAGGAGGAAGGATTCAGCTAAAAAATATTGAATGATAATAAATTTAAAAGAATTTATCAACAAAACTCACAGAAATGAATAATTTCAAATGTAAATTCAATTCTTAAAAATAGAAAATCAAATGAGTGGATTTGAATTATTAAGGATCAAAGAAAACTTTCTTAATTGTTAATATAAAATTTATGTCTATTTACCAGCTTTATTTTCAAAATGAAGAATTTAAAAAATTTATTTAATTGAAAATGTTTTTTTTTGAGAAAATTAACTTTTTTTTTCAAATTTTTTCAATAATTTTTTAATAATTTTTTTAAAAAATTCCTTTCAAGGATAAATCCATTCTGCGCAAAAAATACTTTAACTGAAGCTTGGTGGATGATGTCCTCCGGTTGAAACCCGATTCGAAAACGGGGTTTAGATTGTTTCAGAAGTTTTTAATTTTTAATTTTTAATTTTTAATTTTTAATTTTTTAAAAAAATCTCAAATCAATCAAGATGGGTTTAGCAAGAACACCACCACCAATACCAACAAAGAATTCAATTCAACAACAGCCACCACCACCACCATCATCATCATCATCGCAATTATCGTCATCATCAAATTTAAATTCAATAATTAATCATCCTTCTGGAAATTTATCACCTCCAATTTTACAATTCAAACAACAAAATCAATACTCAAATCAAAATTTTGATAATAATCCATTCAAAACAAAAAATAAATTAATCAGATCACCACCAACTTCAAAAAATAATTTAGAAATTTATTCAGAATTTAATCAAACTAAATCTTTAATTATAAATCATCAAGCTGATCCTTCAATCTTAAATCAATCAAATTCATCAACCTTTAATCAATCGGATTCTCCTTTACTAAATCATTCAAATTCTCTCTTACCCAATCAATCAAATTCTCCATTAATCAATAAATCAAATTCTCCATTAATAAATCAATCAAATTGCCTATCGATCGATCAATCAAATTTCCCATTAATCAATCAATCAAATTCCCCATTAATCAATCAATCAAAGTCTCCATTAATCAATCAATCAAATTCCCCATTAATCAATCAATCAAATTCTCCATTAATCAATCAATCAAAATCTCCATTAATCAATCAATCAAATTCTCCATTAATAAATCAATCAAATTCTCCATTAATAAATCAATCGAATTCTCCATTAATAAATCAATCAAATTCTCCATTAATAAATCAATCAAATTCTCCATTAATAAATCAATCAAATTCTCCATTAATAAATCAATCGGATTCTCCATTAATAAATCAATCGGATTCTCCATTAATAAATCAATCGAACTCTCCAACATCTAATCAAGCAAATTCCCCAATATTCAAGCAAACAAATTTTGAATTCACAAATCAATCGAATTTTCCACTAAGAAATCAATCAAATTCACCAATTATTAATCAACCAAACCCTCCAATCGTTGATCAACTCAATTCACCAACAGCAAATCAACCTAATTCTTTAACAATACATCAATTTCACCCTCCATCAAAACTTCAAATAAATCAAATCATTAATCCATCCAATCAATCCAGCTTTCAAATCAATCAAAAATTTCAAACTTTCTCATTAGGTTAGAGCCAATATTCACACTTACTTAACATCACTGAAATACTTTTATCATCAAAGCATTCATTATGTTTATCTTGACGTTTTTTTCATTATAGAATTAGATAACCAAAAAATAACCAAATCATCCATGACCACAGATCGAATTAAATCAATCACTCCTGAACCAACGACATCAAATTTGGTTTCAAAAATTCCTAAACCTATCACTTTCAACTTAACTAATTCAAAATTTAAAAGCCCCAACGTAAAATTAAAAAATCATGACTCGATCATAAAAGCAAGCTCTACTCAAAACCATAAAAGTATTTTTAATCCCTTGTTTGATCATCAAGATTTTAAAGCAAAAACTAAATTGACCGATCACATCCCAATTCAACCACCGAACAACAATAATTATTTCAAGACTATTTTAAATGAAGACTTTGAAACTTCTAATTCTGAAATTATTGATAGTAATAACAGCCATAACGATAACAATGATCTATACCTAAATCAAACAATTCAAGAATTACAAGATACAATCCAAATGATGGAAAGTGAAGCACATATTAAACAACTAAAACTAGAACTTGAAGAATCAAAACGAGACCATTACAAACTATCTCACGCTGATAGAAATAAAGAGGTTGAGAAGGTTTTGATTGATGAAAAAATCTTGAGATTGGAAAGCTCCAAATCAAATTTAGAATATGAACTAAAGTATTCCAAATTCCGAAACGACAGATTAGAAATCGATCTATTAATTAAGGGTAAAAAAATTAAAAAACTAATAGCACAACTACAGGATTATGAAAATCAATTTAAAATCAGAGATCAAACTTTGCTAAACAAAATCAACAAATTAACAAATGAAAATGAAGAATTGAAGACCAAAAATGATGAACGGACTACACTCATAAGGAAATTTGACTCATTTCATGAAATTGAAAAAAGGAAAATGGAGGAATTAAAAAAAAAACACGAGGCCGAATTGAATGAATCAAAATTAGAACTTAAGTTTGAAATTAACAACTTGAAATATCAATTGGTCAAAGTCGAAAATAGATGTGCAGAGCTTGAGGAACAACTTAAGCAGTCTGTCGATATATCCGAAACTTTAGGTACTAAACTCAACGCTTTACAAAGCAAGGAACCCGCAAAAACTCGAGCAAATTTTAATATTGAGCGGTTAATTTGCTTTTTTTATAAAAAAAATAATTTTCTAATCAATTCTAATTGACCTTTTTTTTTTTTCAGAGATCAAAGCAAAGGCCGCAAAGCCCTCTCTCAAGATCTATTGAGAACTTGTAACATTTTGAGTGAGAAGGAACAGGAGATTAAAATCCTAGAAGAAAGGGTAGCGGAACTCGAACGTTCTTCCAATCATCAATATGATCCTAAACGACTACCCAAAAAAGCTACTTCAAAACGGCAACCGATTTCGCAACAAACACAGGAGGAAGCCATTCAATCTACGTCAAAGCTTCCAACCACAGAAATTGCTCCTGAAGTGGATCAACCTTCGGTGAGAGTTTTTGTTGAAATCTAGCCCTTAGTGATTTAACCAGCTCAAATTATTACTAATTTAAAATAGACCGCTACCGATTCGGACCATACGCTGAATCCCGAACCAGTTGCTGTTCCAGAGACAAGTGATAGCGAGTCAGACTCACCTCAAGTCGGACTGATCACAAGGCGCAAATGGATTTCAATCGGAAAGATTGCTCGTGAAATCAAGCAAGATAAATCCAAATTCAAGGAGCTTGTTACAAAGGAACCTCATGAAGAACCAGCTCTGGAGAACATTGCAAGGAACAAAAAAGATCAAGCTCCGAAAGAAACAGAAAATATAGCAACTCGATTAAAATCCAGAACGAAACCAAAAGTCATTGAAGAGAAAGACGAACGTCAACAGAAAATCTCAAAAGATGGCAAGAAGTCCAATTCGAGCCAGGTGCATCAATGTGAAAAGAACAAAACTGGACAAAAAGGTAAGGAGCTTGACTTCACAATAGCTAGCAAAAAGAATAGTTCAATGACTGAACGTTGGGAAATTAGATTTGAATTTGCCATCACAGCCTACAGAAAACGAGGGCGAACCGGAAATTATGAAGCTGATAGATCAGGATGATGGTGATATTTCTACCACTCATGACAGCCCGATCCCTAAGCCCGAAACAGTTTTGCAGGCTAAAAAACCTCTTCGTGGGCGTCTCAGACACAGAATTACTCAAGAGATAACTACTCAGTCAACAAGCGATCACGGTGAACAAATTGAAAAAGGGGTTGCAACAACTGTCCCAGCCGAAAGTAATTTACAAAAGAGTAGTAGTAATAAGAAGCCGGCGAAAACAAATAAAAGAGGTAGAAAAGTCCAACAGGTTAAACAACAAGAACAAGCTGAAGACGAGGTAATCGGAGAAGGAGAGAGATTGGTTGAATCGGTGAATACGCAAACGGTGTTGGGAAAGAGAGGGAGAAAGCCGCCAAAAACGCAAAATATAGCAGAAAACGAGCCTGATGGTGAACAGAATCAAGAAAAACACCAGCAAAGGACTGAAAAAATGATGACAAGGTGAGCTTGCTGAGATAAATATGCATTCATACGTTGAATCTTAATGACTATACTTTTTTAGACGGGGAAAAAATGTCGATCCAAAACAAACTAGCTTAAAATCAATGACCAATGATCAGGAGGAGGTGAGTCTATGATTGATTGATTTCCGCAAAAGCCTGCCCTTATCTTACAATTGCTTGGTAATTGCTTTGGAAGAGTACTCTGTCGGCTTTACCAGCTGAAACAAATCCCGAGAATGTTTCTTTCAATGATAATGTAATTAGCCCACCCGCGCTCGCCACAAGGGCAAAAGACCCTATTCATTCTCATGGCGTAGAGGCAATCGTTAATTCGTCTAAAAGTGATGAGGAGGAAGAAGTAGAAGCAAAGAAAGAAAAAGAAAAAAACCGTAAGAGGAACCACCAGAACAGCAAGCAGGCTTCCAAAACGACCAAAAGAGGCAAAACAACACAATCTGCTAAACACAAAGACGAAGCAACGGTTAAAGATAAAGAGGTAATAGGAGAAGTGATAGGATCGGAGGAGAGGCAGACAGATGCAGTAAATTTAAAAGGAAAAGCAAGGGCTGGAAGAAAGAAAAATATAAAATCACAAGAAAAACAAAAAGACACTGAAAAAGAAACTTTTGAAAACGTGGAAGATCAAGAAGAAGAAGAAGAATACAATCAAAGCCAAGGCGAAGTAACTAAAAGAAAGTAAGTAATCTTCAAAAATTCCCGTTTGTTTTGTTTCTTTTTATTAAATGGAAAACCAAATTATTTGTTTGTATTAGGAGAAGAAAGATTTTTAATTCAAAGCAAACAAGTTTACAATGGTTAGAGAATGATCAGGAAGTAAGTCCTCAATAGTTTCCTTTTCCTGATTCGAGGATTATGATTAACATGTTTATTCTTTTATTGGCAAAAACAGGACAACATGCTAGGCTTACCACCTCAATTAAGTCCAGTCAAACAATTCCCGCCATCAAAACATCAAAGATCCAGATTAAAAAAATCGAGTTCAAATTCAATCTTACCATTATCCTTGCAACGTCCATTTATTAAAAATTAATTATTATATCACAAGCATTTTAGAAAAATACTCTTATCGGCTGGTGTATGTATATTTATCCTACTTTTCATCGAAAGTATTTTTGTCAAGCTCTTTTGAATGAATGCAACTGTTTTTGTGTACACAACAGATACATTTGTGACTGTTTTCCTTTTGTCCTAATTAAACTTTGAAGAAAAAACACTATTTTAATTTTGATGATATCAAACAATAAATGTATTTACTATATATATATATATTTATACTTTTTGAAAGAAATTTGAGCTTTTGGATGTTTTTGATACAATAACAAGATAAATTTTGTTTTGTTGTGATTTTGAATTATTTGATATAATTTTGAGATTAGTAAGAAAGAAACAGACATACCACTAATGAACTTGTTTAATTTTCTCAAGCAATCACTCAATTAAAATTCAGTTTGGTTGTTTGCTAATAACAAATCAAAGCTATTATTAGGATTTGATAGTGGGTTGTTTCTTGATTGATTATTGTTTTTGTGGTAGTTTTTTTTTCAAAAGAAAAAGCCAATGACATTTTTATTTTTATTTTTATTTTGAATGTTTTTAAATGTTTCTCTTATCGGTGATTTTTTTCAAAAAATTAAAAGATTAAGATGTCAAAAAAAAAGAAGAGTTCAATAATAATAAATAAATAAAAAAGTAAGGGATTTAATTGAGAATTTTGTTTTTTTGTTATTTTTTTTTATTATTATGAGGGGAATATTTTTTGAATATTAATTATGCTCTGTTAGGATCCAAAAATGGCTTCTTTTTTTTTTGAAGGGGGGGGGGGGGAGGATTCTTATTGAACCTTCCTTACCTTGTGCCATGTTTTTTTTTTTGGGCCTTTGTAAAGGTCTAAAAATAATCTTCATTTGAAATAAAATAATATATATATTGGCCTCTATTTTTCTTTGGTAGGTTCTTTTTTGGATTTTTTTTTTTTTGATTAAAATTTTTATTTTTCTTCTTATAATTGCTTTGAAATTCTTTTTTTCCTTTTTGAAATAACCTTTTCTTTTCTTTTTTTTTTATTGTTTTTGTTTCATAATGTTTTATATCATTTTTTTGAATTTTCATTTTTTCATTTTTTGTTCCTTTTACATTTTAGCTTTAATATTTATTTTAATTAATTTATTATTATTTTTTATTTTTATTTTGAGAAAATTGTTAAACTTATTTTAGAGATTTTCTAAAGCAACATTAGGGCTTGACATATAGCTTATACTCAGAATTGATTTAGAAATTCTTGTTGCTAAACTAATATCAAAGATTCATTTTTGTTTGGAAAATTGTTTCAAATTTGAAATTGAATTACATTTTTCTGAATTAAATTAGGGACCTCCTAACGCTCAATTAAAAATCAAGGAAATAATACCCCAAAGAGACAATTGAAGATAAAAATACCCCCAAAGATATGTTTTTTAGTGGAAATGACCAATATAAACACCCCAAAAATTCAATTCATACAGAAAAGGGAAATTCATTTGGTTGGCCTCAAACCATCTATTTTATGGGGGTTCAAAATGGTCAAAATGGGCAATTATGCTCCTTAGGGTTCATTTCAAGCCAAATTAACTCAATAGAGAATCTGATTTATTCTTAATTCTTCTCTTTGATATAAGCTGAGATGTTGAGAACTTTCTTAAGTTCTTCTCACATCCATTTTGGTCCATATGGGTTTTCAAAAATGTAATTTTTAATGGCTCAAATTTTGACATAAAAAGAGAAATGGAACTAATTTTAAGAGGGAATAGACAATTGAAAACTCAAAAAGGGATATGAAGTTCAGTAATGATATTTTTTTGGGGATATGTGAGAGAAAAGTTTCAGGTAAGAAAATAATTGTTTAAATTTATTATTTCATAAATACATAGCTTCTGGAAGATAATTCCTCTTCCAATTGATAATTTGAGAAAACATTTTACATAAAAAATGAATTCTTTGAGGGACATAATAAGCTTCTATAAATGGTATCTGAAGCTATAAATTATATTGATATTTGAATTTCCCCTCAAAAAAAATACAATAAATCTAAACAATTTTGAGATTGAATTACATAAATTGTATTAATTATGGTACAATTTTTAAAAATTGTGGAGTGATAATCAATCCCAACACAAACCACATGAATCAAAGTATTTTACTATTAATTATAATTATATGAAGCCAAATTTGGGAGATTTCATAAATGTCTCTAAGAATGAATAATGGACCTGAATTTAATTTCAAATCCTTTTTAAATATGATTAAATTTTGAGTTTAAGCTTCCATAAAACTAGTGATGTAAAATTTGTCTATGAAACTGTTGATAATATTACTATTAATCAACAGTAATATGAATTTTCTTATGAAATATAATAATGAAAGTTATTATAACCACAATTAATTAATTAATTAATTAATTAATTCTTTTACTTGTTATACACTACTAGTGATTATAACAGTAAGCAGCAATTGTCTACAAGAATAAATTACAAGAAGTATTTAAATAATAAAATTATTTTAATATAGAATTATATTTTCAAAGAATAATTATAATTATAATTCTTGAAGAAAACAAATACTAGAGAAAAAATTTAAGAATTAATAATAATCACTCACTAATACTCCAATGAACCTAGAAAGAGTTTGGTAGAGAGATTTGATGGATAATTGTGGATTTAAATGATCAAAAAATTGTTTATAGCAGTATTACAGCAATATATAGTTTATTTCTATTATTTCATGTCTTTCTGATTGATTCTGAAATAATTAAAACACTTAAGAAAAAGTTTTAATTAATACTTACTTGTTGGTAATAAAGGTATAATTGGATAATAAGATGATCTGGAAAAAACAGCAAGAGGAGACCTCTTTTAAGTCAAAGAAAGCTCACAGAGGAATGCAAGGGAGAAAACTGAAAGAAAAGTTAGTGAGAAAAAAATAATCCTTTTTGGATTATTGATTGCATCATTTGTTGTCATGTAAGATTATCATAATTACTTAATTAATGCTTTTATGTGACTACCAACCCATTTATGGTTAAGAATAAAAGGAGTAAAAACTGTAAATATTATTTTATTTTAAAATGAAAATTAATTTCTCAAATTTATCAATGTTATTGGAAATTTCATCACAGGTTGTATTTTCTGTGAAATTTTGAAGATTCAGTATTTCATGTGGAATCATCAAAAATTGACTGTAAGTAAAAATTTAAATTTTACATATGAAACTGTGAATATTTTTGGTTTATTTATGAATTATACTGTTCTCCATTGGTCCTGAAAGCTTCAGAAATATTCATTAAGAATTGTATTTTTAATGAATTTTCAAATTTCTTACCTCATTTCTATGTAGAATTTCAAATAGCACTATATGGCTGGTTGCTATGAGGTAAATCAATGGATACTAGTCCAAAAAGGGTTTTAATTACTCTTTTAGGTCTTATCCATGGAAAATAATTAATAATTGACATGTTTAAAAGAGTCTAAGTAGCTTTTTACCTCCTTGGCACATCAAAATAGCAGCTTAATTGCAATTTTCTTATGATTTAATGAGATTTTAACTTGGTAACCAAGTTCCCAAAAGGCTTTAGTAAAATAATTGGGCCATGATCAGCAATGGATCCAAGATTTGGAGCTTTCAATTCCCCAGAGGCCTCAGAAGTTGGGTACCCTGGCTCTCTTTGATGTCTTTTGCCCCCCTTAGCTATTTTCACATCAAAAATAAAATTTCAGGCTTAAAGACTGATATGCACTATGGGTGTATCAAAACTATATGTAAGAATACCATAATGTTAAGTGCCAAAAACATGCATAACACTATTCTTAGTGTATATGTAACATGGGATTTCTTACATTCCCATCATTTTGGTGTGAAATTGAGAAAAACAAAAAATTTCACAATTTTTTTATGTGGTATTGATGATGTGGTATTGAAGTGTTTTCTATATTAACACCTCATAGAGTTAAATTAAGATTATTCACTCTATGGAGCTACCCTAGGTGAATTTCTGTGTAGAATTTAAATTGAGCCTTAAATCCATGGATTTACTCACTCAATAAAAAGTTATTCATCTTTTCTGAAATAAAAAATGATGAATTTTGAATATATGCATGACTCATGGGTTATTCATAGTTCAAAAAGTATTCTTAAAGATAATTGTGGCCTATTTGGGTATGTAAGATATACCTCAAGGCTCACAAGCTACAAGACCAATGAATCAATTAAAAGTATAGGTATATGATTTGATAATTCTCAGTGTCTTACTTCAATAATTCTAAGTTCCTTTTCATAATAAAAATAAAATAATATGAATAATTGGTTTTATAATCCAATAATAGTTTTATAGCTACTAACACCTAAGAAAGAGTTATTTACAGAATAATCTATTTTGAATGAATCTTATTTTTGTGAATTATGGAAGTTTTTTCATACTATTGAAAATTTATTTATCTCAAAATAATGATCTATTAATTTAAAACATGATATTTTATTTGAAAATCTTTTGTTCCATGGAATTTAAATTATATTAAATGATAAAAGAAAGACAGAAATATCAAAAAATAAGCAGTTCAACCTATGAAATACTGTCACAATTACTGTTCTAGAAATCTAAAGTGATACTTGATTACCACTTCAAAAGGACAAAGATAATTCAAACAGTTCAATAAATATAAAATTTAGTTTTTTTATAATTCTTATTTTCCCATAGGGAATGTATAGTTCTATTTGGTTTTATTCATGTAAATTATACTCACTTAATAATTTGAGCCCCTTGAAATAAATAAAAGTTTTCTAGGCCCAAGAAAAAACCACTTTTTTTTGTTTGCCTTGGGGTTATGGTGAGAGTAATTTTCTAAGGCCTTTTGATTCTATTTCCTTATCATGGATTTCTTTCTTTGGGGATTTTTTTTATTGAAATCCTTGTGGTATTTTTTTTATATTCTTTATTAATGATTATTTTTCTTCTTTTATTTTCTGACTTTTGAGAAGTTTGTTTACATCTTTTTCCTAATTATGGTAATAATTTTTCAATTTTGATAAGTTTTAGTGAGTTTTTGGATAAATAAATACAAAAATTCTTCATGGAAACAACATTTTATAGATATAGAGGCAATTTATTGACCAGTTTAATAAATTAAAAAAACATATTTCCATAAATCAAAGGCTTTAACCATGCTCAAAGAATGAGTTCCTGCAAGCAGGTGTAGCATTTGGAATATAGGTTTAGCTCACGACAGAATTAAGTTACGATTTTATCAATAAATGTAGATTTAATTTTAAATTTTAAGAAGAAATCAATTTCATACATGAAATCAATTGATATTAAATTGAATTCTTAAAACAACCATGTGGGTCAAATTAGTAGAATGAAGAAGAATTTAAAAAGTAAAATAAAATTTAAATTCTATCAGATTATAAATTCATTTTATTTAAAGAATGGTTAAATTGAGCCATTAAGCAATGGGAAGAGCTATGAATATATATATATATATTAAATACAAATTAAGATTAAGTTCTTCTTTCATCTTTGATGAGAGAAGCTTCATTCAAAGACTATAATGAAAAAAATCAGGGAATGAATAACAAAATTAGTCAATCTTTTAAATTTCAAAAAAACAAATCACTTTGAACAAAAGTTTTATTCTTAATATTAAAATATTATGAAAAACTCAGAGCTACAGAATCCAAAAAAACTGAGTTATATTTTTTTCTGATTCAGCTAAAAGAAGACTGCAAATTTCTAAATTTTCATTCCTTTTAAACGGAATTGAATCACTTGAACTCATCAAAATTGTATTCCAACGTATGTTCATAAAACCTTATCAAGATATCCTGTATTAAAGTGATAAAAGAAATAATATTTAAATTTTTTTTGAAATAGAAAGTTCTTGAAAAAACTTCAATATTTTACATTTTTTTAGTTGAAATTGTGTTCAAAAAATCCTTCCTTTCAAGAAAGGTGGCCTCAGAATTTTTTATCATGTTCCACAAAGATATTGGAAACAATAGTTTCATTTTTTGATCACTTTTAATTAATGAAAATAAATTAGGTTACTCCTTGAATCAAAAGCTCTCCCAGTTTATGAATTTATAAACCTACCGCTCTTTATATATATTGAATATACTTCAAGAGGTTGTCTACTTTGAAATTTAAATTGATATTTTTAGAGATTAACTATGTGATAATACTTAGAGTTCATTACTAAGGAAGTATTTTTTGCTTCAACTGTGAAGATAGAATATCATTTAAGTAAGCTATATCATATTATTCAAGAAACTTAAGAATAATCTGCCATCTTCAATTAATTTCAATAAAAAATATTGAAGAGAATTTGAAAAATAGAAATTAATGTTTTGTGTTTTTGGACCAAAAAAAATCCTGAAATTGTATGAAAGCCACAAATTAAATTTTTCAAATTTGACAAAAGATCCAAAGTAATTGGTTTTATTAATGAATTAAAAACAAAGAAATATTAAATTTTCAAGGAATCGTGCTATTAGAAGAGAATTTTTCAGACCGCGTAGATGGATAGAAATATATTTATTTTAATTTCCAAATAATGGGATATATATAAGTAGTAATTCAAAAGTTTTAATTTTATTTAAAAGGATGTAGCCCTATCAATATCTCATAGATTCTTTATAGAGTAGTAGAGTGATATTTCATCTTTTGGTTATTGTAGAAATAGAAATAGAGCCTAATGATCTCATTTGGTTCTCATTCAAAGGAAACAAATAGAATGGTTATAAAAGTGCTTTTCAAATCAATAAAAAGAAATTTTTTGAGAATTATATGTGTAGCTCACATATCTAAAAAATCTACTTTCTTTTTATATGTGTAGAATGCATTTTTTGTCTAACAAAAATTCCTACTTTCCTTAATTGTGGTGAATTGTATTGGTAAGTTTGAGAAATTTAAAATATCTTTTTATCAACTTCAAGAAAAAGTATGTTTAAAATACTCATTAACACCCATATTTTGAAGATCTATTGGGATTAGGTTTCATAAAATCTGAAATATCTCCAAGGGGAAATTAAAATGCTTTGGAAAGGATTTCAGCATAGATTCATTGTAAAAAATGAAATATGCAAGAGATTAGAATTTATTTCAAAAAATGATTGAATTCATGTAAAACTTCTGGAATGGAAGTAGTTTTTTCTTTTCAAAAATTATCAAGACTCAATTCCTACAGAATTGTCCCAAAAATACTTCATTAATAATGAAGTATTATCCAATTCATTATATCAATACTAAATTATTTACTCCAGATATATTCATCAAATTGTGAATATTATCAAATTAGGTTTCATATTGTTTTCAAAAAAATTAGACACCAATTTTGAAAAGGAAAAATCCTTAAAAATTAATTATAGAAATTATCATATAAGCTCCAAGGAAATTACTTTCATAATCTTAAATGAAGAGGTATAGGCTAGGGAATTGTCTTCAATATAGCTTTATGACAAAAGTTCTGTTTCATAGGTTATAATATTTAAGTATGGAGACTGTTTTCTTTTGAAATATTAATTCAAATATAGACTTAAAAAAATAATTTTTAAATATAAAAAGAATATACTTTGAAGTCCTCTAAGGAAACTTGGACAAATTCCTGAGTATGGGAATGAACTCAGTCCAATTTATTTCAAAATAGCACAAAATATATATCACAAATTCGACTGAACTATGTGAACTTCAGGAGGCCCTTACTCAAATAGTTCACTTTAATCAATATGGATAAATTCATCCTTTTTTCTTAACAATTTATATAATCACAATTTCGCACTTAAGGTGGGGTAATGGCTTTACTAATTCACAGTTCTATGTCAGATTTTGTGAAGAAGGCTGTTTTGGGTAAGTAAAAATATTTTTTCTGTGAGTAATTAAATGAAAAAATAAGACCCTCCTTAATCCTTTATAATTCATCAGAAGTTTTTGGAAATTGGCTCTTTATTTCCAATTTTAGTGTTAAATAGTGGCTTATAGGGCGTCAAATACTTCCTAGGGATCTTTATTGTAAAGCTCCTTGAAATAAGTAAAAGGAATGTCTTTTCTGGCCATTCAGGTACCATTTGGCCAACCTTTTGTAAGAAAATGGAAAAACTCTGGGAAATTCCAGATTTTTAATAATATTCTATAAAATTTAGATTATTCACAAATTTTTAGAAGATATCCCTTTTTTTTAACCTTTGAGACCCATATTTTGAAGTTTCTCCTAAAATTTCTGAATACAAAATAATTTCAAAAAATGACACTACCATTGTGCAATTAGTATCAAAACTAATCCCAAATCTTTTTAAAGCAAAAATGATATCACAAAAACATTATTTATCATTTGGTAAGACTATAACAGGTTCACTAGTACTGAAAACATTATTATGGATATTTGCTTCTATTTTTTTGCATCTTGTGACACCAAATATGAAATAATCATAAATTATTCTAATGAATGAGAGCCTATTAGTTTACAAAAATGATGAAATAAGCTTTCATTCATTGATTTACTTTAATTGATTATGAGTTTCTAACATATATCATAGCTTTTTGTTGAAGTATAATATTTAATTTTTCAGTTAAAATGGAAAACTTAATGCTTCAGGAATTATTTGAAGTTTTTCTCTAACCTCAAAAATAACTTCTTAGTTCCCTAAAAGAAAGATATTTGAGGGGTTGTTTTCCAAAAAAATTACAATTTAAGTTTAGGAGGAGCAGATATTATGAGCAGCCAAAGTCAATGAAACCTTTTGGCTTTGTTACTCAATATATTTAATCAGCCTCGAATAGAAAGAATTGTGTGAAACTGAAAATGAATTACTTCCTTTCAGGAATAAAATCAGAAATTCAATTGATTTTTAATAGTAAGATATATACCTCATTAATATATACTGAGAATGAGTCTTTTTTGCAACAGACTCAATATTATTTTGGAAAAATCATTAATCCTCGCCGATAATATAGGTTTGAATAAAAAATACCTCCTCAAATATGGTACTCATATTGATTAGATAGAATCAATAAATTAAGAAAACTGCTGAATATGATGAAATAATTTCTTGTGTCTTGAAAAACTGGAAGAGTATTTGATATTTTTTGTTATGTACTTATTTATGGAGTTTCGTTAATAATTACTTAATTCCAGTTTTAAGGTGCTCTTCCTGAAATGAGTCCCAAAAAGAAAATTCTAATAATGTTTATTCCAACCCATTAAAACAGAAATTTTTTCATTCTATACTCTGAGTTCTGGTATTTAGGTCCAAAAAATTAAACAAACTCCTACAAAGTAAACACATGGTTTAAATATCAGCTAAATTATCCACATATAAGCTTCAGAATGTAGTAGGTTTTTGAGTAAATGTATAATTAAGACATTCTTTCTCCGTATTTCTTCATCTGAAGAAATTTTCACCAAATCTCAACAGCTGTACATGTGAAATGAAAATTCTTAAAGTGAATAATTTCAAGAACTCAGAATCACAGAACAGAAGAGGTCTTCCTATAATTCCTCCTATCATATAATGTACAAGCTTCAAGTTACATTTTTTAGGATCATAATGAAGATATCCATAAGCCAAATAAAAAAATAAATATAAAACTAAATAGTCATCTTATCCGAATGATACAAATCATATTTAATTTGATCGGATAGCTAAATAGTTTCCCCTTTTATTTCAAATATACAAGGAATAAAAGGGATATTGAGCTGGATAGGGTTTGAAAATTTTTCATAAATATGAGAATGGAGTTTAGAGTGGGAATTTATTTAAAAAGAACAGATTTTCTTGGAGTAATATTCTTACTAATTACTTTCAATTCCTGCGTCTGAAAAGATTGAGTAATAACTCAAAGATATACAATTTCAGCCCCAGGTCATGTCTAAATCATGTGCAAGCTATACCCAACTTTCATTCTAAATGCTACACCTGCTATTTAGTTGAATTTTTCTTTCTCATGGTGGGCGTTGGCGTAAATTTAGTATTTTACTGGTTTTCATTAAGAGAAAACTTATTTTCACTTTATTATTTATTCAAATTTTTGATGTTTTTTTATATTTTTTTTATATTTTTTTTATATTTTTTTTATATTTTTTTTATATTTTTTTTATATTTTTTTTATATTTTTTTTATATTTTTTTTATATTTTTTTTATATTTTTTTTATATTTTTTTTATATTTTTTTTATATTTTTTTTATATTTTTTTTATATTTTTTTTATATTTTTTTATATTTTTTTTATATTTTTTTTATATTTTTTTTATATTTTTTTTATATTTTTTTTATATTTTTTTTATATTTTTTTTATATTTTTTTTATATTTTTTTTATATTTTTTTTATATTTTTTTATATTTTTTTATATTTTTTTATATTTTTTTATATTTTTTTATATTTTTTTATATTTTGTTATATTTTTTTATATTTTTTTATATTTTTTTATATTTTTTTATATTTTTTTATATTTTTTTATATTTTTTTATATTTTTTTATATTTTTTTATATTTTTTTATATTTTTTTATATTTTTTTATATTTTTTTATATTTTTTTATATTTTTTTATATTTTTTTATATTTTTTTATATTTTTTTATATTTTTTTATATTTTTTTATATTTTTTTATATTTTTTTATATTTTTTTATATTTTTTTATATTTTTTTATATTTTTTTATATTTTTTTATATTTTTTTATATTTTTTTATATTTTTTTATATTTTTTTATATTTTTTTATATTTTTTTATATTTTTTTATATTTTTTTATATTTTTTTATATTTTTTTATATTTTTTTATATTTTTAAATATTTTTTTATATTTTTTAGTGGCTTGTTCCTTTACCCCAGACACCAACAATTCTTTGATTTTAATTCCAAAATTGTGGAGTTAACTACAAACAGGTGTTCAAGGACATATTTATTTTTCTCAAAAATTAGGTCTGCCGTCCCCCCTCTCTATTTAATTTCATGCATAATTTTCAGTCTTCCTCATTGAATTTGAGCAGGTCTTCTGTTTTTTACATCACTGGGCTCAAAATACATGGGAGGAAGACCTATTCCTGTCAAAACAGTATAAATATATATCAAAAAAATCTCCCATTCAAAGAATATCCAAATGAAAAGCTGCTTTGGCTTTTGTGGAAAGTTTATTCTCTATCAGTTTCAATTTATAAATACCTTTTTGAGCTCATAATCATTGTAGAAAAATATGTAGAATCTTCCTAACTAGCTATCTTGAAGCCACAATTGGGTCCAGACATGCCTCTTGTATAGCAAATCTGCCACAGAACCACTAGTTGTGGACCATATTGCAGTTCCCAAATTGACTTATATTCCTTAAGTTTTATCTAAAGATCCTTTTGAAGTTGTTATTGGAAAATATAATGTTTCAGCGGTTTCCCATTTTCCAAAAACTCCAATTTTTGGCCTTCAATAGATTTTTCCCAAAGTAACTAGAGAAATCTATTTGGGCGGCCCTTTTTCTTTTAAAGTAATGTGAGTTATATGAGAAGATGTTTCTAGTTATTTGTTATAATTTGGACTCATGGGTCCCGTCCAATTTATAAAAATATCTTATATAAAATTTCTACCCCTAAAAAGTTGTCACAATGAAGTTTTTGCATTGAAAATTATTTCAAGTGAAAAGTGGAATTTTTATTCTCAGCTTTATTTCGTATAGAAAATGGAAACACTGACATGATTTTCTTGGAATAAAAATTTCAAAATTGAATATTATCGATGAAAACCGATAGGAAAAAAAGGCCGATTGGAGAATATTTCAAATTTTGACATGTAAAATAAAGGGTTAATCTGGGATCTGGAACAAATCTTTTTGTAGCTTCAAAAAGAAGTCTTGGAAGCTTTTCTTGGGTGCGTGTTTGTAAAATATAACTTTATATAAATATTTACAATTTGAAACCCCTTCGGTGGAACATAGGTATGAAAATTAATTGTTAAAGGGGGATTAAGTTAAATTTTCCAATAATAAAAAATTCTATAAGATTTGTACTTTTCTCTTCATATTAATTATTCCAACTCTTGCAGTTGATTAAATTTTAAAGACTTTTGTTCTTGAAAAAGTTATTTTGAATCAAATATGACATACATTCACCAGTTTTTCACATCTGAAGGAATATCATATTAGAAATTATCAATGAAAAAAATAATTTACAAGCATTGAAGATTTTTTAAAAATTAATTCCTTTGCTCTTCTGAGATTTCCTGGGGGGGGGGGGGGGTAGGATAATTCTCATATACCACGACTTGTTTTGATAATCAATGCTAGCTAAGACCAATATGTATTTTTTAGGTGCTTTAATTTAAATTAATTCTAATATATGGTATTGAAAGCAAAGAGGAAGCTTCCATTTATCAATGAAAAGAACTAAACCTCTCAAGAAAGGAAAACAGGATTTCTTTTGTGTTTTTGTGGGAAAGAAATGAAAAATAAAAATTGAATACAAAAGATTTCAATTAAAAAAATATTATTTCAAATATATCTTCAAGATAACACATATGAAATATGGAATTTTCTTAAAATATTTTTTGAATTCTGGGGTAGTACAAATATTTAATCTTTTGAAATATAAATTATCAAAATCTCAAACTTTTTTTAGTTTAGAAGTTTAGTAATACAGATGGTACTTCAATTGATCTTATGAATTGAGGAAATATTGTCTTATTTAATATTTCTCATAAAAAAGGTATTTTATAAAGTAAAATAATAAATTCACATAAGAAAAAGGGAAAAGCACATATTCTGGATTTGTTTTTTCCTTTTTATAGCCATTTTTTACAAACTTTTATTTATTTTATTGTTGAATGAAAATTATTGAGGCTTATTACACCTACAATCACCATGAGCAAAATGGCTGCATCTTACAGCAGGTGTTGCATTTGGAAATTAGCTTGGACGAATCCTAGAATGAGCTGGAACACTTCTTGTGAACTAGGACAGACCCAGGATTTTAATTTTTGGTAGTATTACAAGTTCTTCCAAGCCACTTGAATATTACAGAGTTTCAAAGATTTTCTTCCTTTTTAAAATTCTTGGAGTGCTTATATAATATATTGTATGAAAATCATTTCCATTTATTTTTTAATCATCAAATAAATATATTTAAAGATGAAAATTTAATCTCAAAATTCATTTTTAAATTTAGACAATTCCAGATTTTTTGAAGGCCAAAAAATTCAAAAACACTATCAAATATGAGAAATGAATTCATCTCTCTTTATTTATTACTTATTATTCCTTTGAAGAAATATTAATTCTTATTTCTTGTTCAAAAAATGGCTCACAAAAATCAAAATCAGCTGTTTCAAACCAAAGTCTTTTCTGAAGAAAATGGATTGATGAGAATTTTTGTTTCTAATATTTTTAAATTTCTCAAACCTCAGAAATAAACGATAAAGGCTTTTATATTCTTTTTGAATAAAATTATTTCTACAAATATACAAAAACCCTGTGTATATTTCTTTATTTATTTATTAAAACTCCTATAAAGTAAGTATTATTATTATTATTTTCATTTTATGATTTCTTTTTATCATTAATGAGTCTCATTAATTTCTAATATAATCACCAACATTAATATCTATTAAAAAGATATTCCTTCACTTTGGCTTTTTTGGAGATGTTATTTATAATCTCAAAAGAGAAGTAGTGGGCTCTAGAAAATAGAGCCCCTGCTAGTGGATGGAATCAATAATTTTCTACAAAAATTAGAGCAAAGGGCCCAAAATGGCAGCTACTGTAAATTTGCCGAAAATTTTTGAAAATATTACAAAAGAATGAATTCATGTGCCTGTACGGTAATAAACTAGACATATGTAAAACAGATTACAGTAGCAGGCCTTTTAAAGGGATACTACTGTAATTTTGATTGAAAAACAAAATACCCGAGAAAATCAAAGCCTATTCAAAAATATAAGATAGAGAGTAAGGAAATCTCAAGGAAAACATAAAAAAAGCCAAATTACATCAAAAACTCAAAATAACATATCAGAATAAAATATGGATGACAAAACTCAAAAAAATGAAATAAAAATATAAGAAAAAACTGTTTTAGAGTAGCAGAAAGGCAGACTTTTCTAATGATTTTCTGAAACAATTATAAAAAGAGCTTTATTTCAATAATGATAGTAAATTCAATGAACCTGTGATATATTTTATCATAATTATTTTTTTGAGGTAGCTCCATCATTTTCCATGAATTATTTGTGAAAATATCACTTTTAGAGACGTTTTTTGTGATTTTTGTGGCTTTTTTCTTTCTCAACAAGAAAATTGAATATTATTTATGTTTAAAAAAATTCATAAATACAAATATGATTGTATATTAAATTAAACATAATTACAATAATTTGAATCAGATTTTTTTTTATCTTAATAAGTTAGGACCAGTTCACTTAATATCTGAGAGCTCTCTTCCCACAAAGCATAGTATTATGTCAAAGAAATATCAAAAAAATTGATTTTACTTAAATCCTGTTCAAATATCGTTAATATTCAGATTGATTATATTGTTCTAATTTTGAAATTTTCAACATAGTTTCATTCAATTTTCAAATTTGTATCACAGTCTCATTGATAAAAGAATATAATTCATGATTAATTTGAATAATAAATGCATTGTTTGTAAGTAAAATTTTCTCATGGATTCAAGAATCACCAAAAATAAATTTCCACTTCTCAAAATCTAAATTTATTATTAACAATGTCAATTACTTCAGAAATCGTTTTATAAT
Organism: Austropuccinia psidii; assembly: GCA_023105745.1. Taxonomy (NCBI): domain Eukaryota; kingdom Fungi; phylum Basidiomycota; class Pucciniomycetes; order Pucciniales; family Sphaerophragmiaceae; genus Austropuccinia; species Austropuccinia psidii. The sequence continues at coordinate 15,443,267 of JALGQZ010000012.1, read as the reverse complement.
GAAAATTGAACAATTGAAACATGATTAAGACCATGTTTTGATTGAGAGTGGACATTGCTCTGAAGTGATATCTTTTTAGCTTAAATCTTACTTCCCAAAAGTGTATAGCTTACTAATACTTCCCCTCTTTATTTAATTCTGTTTTGATTAATGTATTTAGCCTTTCATTGAGCATAAATAACCAATAAAAATAATAAATATTCCTGTATTATCTTTCACAAACACTTTACAGAGATTTATATATTCTTTTATTAACTGAATTTTAAAAAAAGCTTCTTATTCTCAATTTATACTTATTTTAGCCTTTATAGATATATCATAGTATCCCCAAAATCAAAAACTGACAAAAAGCTTTATAGATATGCTTTGAGAAAGAAATTTCTAAAATAACCAGTTTCCACCAGTTGTTTTGACTTCAGATAATATAGCATACCCATTATGTCAAAATAACCGATTGTATTGCTTTATTGCTTCAAAAATATCAAGTTTTGAATGAATTGAATTACATAATTGATATGCTTCTATAAAGGTTCCCCCCATGAATTTGAGTAAAATTATCATAGAGAAATTCTAAAATTATTTTTTTAATTGGTTTTGATAATGTTAGTTTTCTATTATGTAGTATTTAGGAAGTCAAAAATATATTTTTAGATACTTAAAGCTATCAACCCAACAAGTTAATATATAATTTTGAGCTTTCAAGTGAATTAAGAGCTCTCCATACATCTTAATCACCACAAAATGGGATCAATATCAAGGAAATTGAATTTAAAATGTAGATAACATATACAATATAGCCAAAAATGATCAAAAAATGCATTACACAAAAAGCTATATTAATAAGATATTTTGAAATTATAAAATGATTTATCAAATTGATTTTCAGTCATATTGATACATTAAAATTGAATTTACTCAAATTTTACACAAATAATTGCATTATTCAAGCTTTATTTAATTTCTTTATAAAGACACTACCTCAATTCCCTTCAAAGAAAAACCCAAATAATCTTGGTTTTGCACATATTAAAGTAATTTACTAGATAAAGATGGCTGAATAAGAATTGAGAATTACTCCAGAAAAATATAAAAAGTGAATCTCAGTTGGTATAAATGAAAAAAAAATTAATCCTCCAAAAAAATGAATAAGTGCATGTTTTTGATTTTTATTAAATTTGAGAATTGTTTCATTAACAATGCTCTTTTATATGAAGATTGGAGTTTTTGTTTTTTAACACCATGAAATTTCATAATAAAAAGGTAGCCAAGTTTGGAACTAAAAACAAATATTACAACTCAAATCCTTAATTATCCATCTATAAGTGTGAAACCCTCCTCTCAAGAAGTTGATGGGATTAAATAGGGGGTAGGTTCTTTACATATATGGTACATTTTTGTGGGGAATTCCTTAAAATGACTTTATCCCATAAATTTTGACTTCTTTTTTCAATTTTGTTCAAAATATTACTAGAAACAGAGGGAAAAGAAGGGATATAATGTCTTGAAAAATAAATCTTCTAATTGAGAGTAAAAATTTCAATGGTAGGGTATATTTTTGATAATATCTATATGTGAAAGATGTCCCAAACTATGAAAGAATTTTTATTATTTATGAGAGATTCCTTCAAAACTTGAAGGGTTTAAATTGAAGTATTATTTCTCTATGGGCTCCCATAAGTGGTCTTGAAAGAGAAATGCTATTGACACTGAAATATACATGTAAAAAGTATAAGAAATACAAAAAAGGTTGAATTTTTTGTAATCGAAATGATAAAAAGTGATAAAAAAATTCAAAAAAGGGGGTGATTGAAATAATTTTGTAAATTATGTATTTTTGAATTACTGAGCTCTGAAAATACCTACCAGGCAATGGTATTGAGTCAACTAAGTTGATACTTTGTGGCTTGCATATGAGGCTTTAATTCCTTCCAAAACTTCTATTTCCAAATTTCATTTCTCTCCTATACAAATTCAATCCAATCTATCTCCCATGTCAAATTTAAAATGCAACTCCTTCTGTCAGTTGTAGCCAATTAACTCATGGTGAATAAGTTTGGAAAATTTAATTTTTGAGTAAATTGGTCAGATTGGCCAAATAGGCCCTTTCAGGTCAACTTTTTTAATATTAGAGAAATTTCATGAGAATAAATTGAACGTATGAAATTCCATATTTTCTTGAAGAAATTTACAAGTGATAGATATAATTTAATGAGATATTTTGATATAATTTGAAGTTGAGGTCCTTACTTTCATGGCCAAAATTCTACTCTTTTTCTGACCTTTGAGTCTTTGATCATATAAAGGGCTTCTAAGAGCTGTAAATTACCTTCCAAAATATTATTATATTATACCCAACATAAAAATATCTAAATTAGAAAGTATGCCAATATTTATAAGTGAGAAGAATTTTCATGGCTTGATTTTGGAATTAGCCAATTTGGAAAATTCACTCAGCAAATACAAATCCGAGATCTGAAGTGAAGCTTTGATAATACCCAGAAATATATTTTGAACAATAAATGAATTAAAAGACATGTAAATTGGTTGCAAAAATGAAAATAAAATTACAGCTCATGTTTTTATCATTTGGGTTATTTCAATTAATAATTAATATTCATTTATTTGACAGGCTCAAATTGGGAAAATACAAGTGAGATGTATTATTTATGAAGATGTCTATTCAATAGATTATCCAATGTACTAGCATATAGGAAAGGATAATAATAACAAGGGTTATTTAATCTATAAAACTCATTTTTGAGTAATTTCTTTTCATGAATCAACGAAAATAATGGCTCTTTTCTTTTAATATTTTTTCAAAGATTTTATATTCCAGAATTTTCCCAATTCTCCACTACTTATTTCAATTTTGTCTTGAAAAGGATTTTCTCTTTCTTTGGAAATTCCATAGTCTTGATAGATGGAAACTAATTTCAAAATTATGAAGAATGAGAAAATATTTTTTGAATTTTCCTTTGGTGTGTGGCTTGAAAGTTTTTAAGTTTTCCAAAAGGAAGATATTGAAAAGTATTCTTGGAGGGTTTTTAAATCGAATTTAACAATATAAAGTAAAAAAAGATTTTGTGATAATTTTTTGGTTAAAATTTTGTAATAAAGAATAATCTGATAAATTTTTCAAAGCTTCAGTGGGTATTTTGAATTCAGATACAAAAAAAGGAGGAATGTTTAGGTTTAAATTTGACTAAATGTACCTTTTTTAGGGGGATTATCTGAGCCTTAGAGTTGTCTACAGACCAAAATAGCCACCAAGCAATATAATAATGAATATTATGAATTAAAATATCTACATTGAAATAAGCTTAAAGACAGAATGCACTTGTTAAAAAAAGTCATAAAAATAAAGATAAATATAAAAATACAATTTTACTCAGAAAAATTGAGTAAAATTGAAATTTAGAAAAAAATTAATAATTTTTTTTGGAAAAAGGTATATGAAGATAATAAAAAAAATTTGTCCTATGAAAAAAGAGCAACAGCTGATATGGAAATTGGATTCCTCATGAAAGAATGCATTGGGTCACCTCTGCGTGAGTATTTTGAAAGTAAATTGATTTAACCTTGATTGTGAGAAGATTATTTTTCGTAAAACAGATGAAATTAAGAAAATTCATTGCTATTTTAAATCAAATTTTGTTTTTTTCTATCACTTTTTGTGCCAAAAAAATGAGGTTTGGCATTTAGTAAAAAATACGCGATTATTAAATAAGTATTTGTTCAACTCTTGGCAAATTATTACACAACTGAATCCTAATTTACATATGTGAAATTGTCTTTTGAAGTTTTGGAATTGTAAATTTTGATTCAATTTCATATTTAGTAGTTATCGTGCCTTAAAATCAGATGAATAATACTGAAATAAACTGGAAAACAGTTTCGATGATGAAAAGGAATCTTGGTTCAAAGTGTTCCAGACTTCCCCATAATCATTGAATCTGAGAATTTAGTTTAAAGATAATTTCAAATATTTATGTTAGCTTGGACTGGAACCAATCAGCTTTTTTTGAACCCATTTAATTATTTGGTTTCCAAACCGACCAAGGAAAATAAGTTTAATAAAAATAGGATAAAGAAAACCTCAATAGTATTGGAAGAATTTCAAGGATTTCCAAGATTTAATTTAGGATCCTGAAACTCATTTATTGATTTCCTGAGCCCTCAAAGCCCACAGCTACTAGGACAAACTTTCTTTTAGGGCTATAATCAAATCCTTTATTGAATTACAACAGGTTTTGGTGAGGGAAAATTGAACATTAATGGAATCTTAGTTCCTCAAAATCCTTTCAAGATAAATTTTTATTATACTCAAAGAAACTTTGAAGAAATGAAATGATGCTTTTTTCAATTTTGAAATTTTCGAGTTTTATGATCAGTTCAAATATCTTTGAGCCGAATGATTAAGTACTCAAAGTAACCTTTACAGAAAATTTAAAACCTTATTTAAATTTCAGAAAAGCTACTATAACAATTATCTTTGACTCTTAAGACACAATAGAAGTGAATTGAATCACCTTTAAGAGCTATAAAATTGTGACTTAGCTTATATATTCACTCTGGTCCATTTTTGTTGTATTACTTCTTAAAAATATTCTGTTGAAATTTTTCTTATGTAAATTTCATGCAGCCCTTTGATAAAGTAATTTAGAATAAGTATTGTTTTGAAAAATACTTTTCTCTTTCAATATCTCCTATAAACGTTTTATGAATACATATAGAGTTTTAGTAAGACAAAAATTCATTATAACATTATGACTTTATGATCACAACTTTTAAACAATACAATTCAAAATTTCCCATATTGAAATCCTAATTAATACTAATTATTATTATTTTATTAACTTTAGAAACTTTTAAGAACAGGAAAACTGCTTGAGATTTTTGAAAAGGTTAATATTCATAATTACCAAATTAAAGGATAGAATATTTCCCAATGATTGATGTATTAGTATTTTCAATTAAGGGTGCTCTCTCCTCTGTTTAGGTGTGTTTTCTTCTGCAATATTTATAGAGTTCTTGTGTAGAAATCACAAGAACTTTTCAGATATCAAAATTGGTGTAAACACACTGGAAAATGGTATATGCATGTTATATACAGAATTTATGCATAAAATAATCAGACTTAATCTTAAAACACCTACATATATCAAGAATTTAGAAATGAAAAACCTCTCAAATATGTCTAATAAAAAAGGTTAACATCTTTCTTGGTATAGATCTTAGCTTAGTTATTTGCGAGATAAGTAAATGATTTGAGGGAATTGGAGATAAATTGATTCATTTGATTTGGTTTTTTGATTTAGGGAAAGGGTAAGGATTCAAATTAAGTAAACTTGTAAAAAATGAATTCAATGCATTTCCTAGGAGAAAAAATGAATTTGAAATTTTCCCCACCCTAATCCAATTTTCTGTTTAAAAATACCAAAAAAATCTGGATCAAACCAAAAACCCCTAAAATCACCCCCAAAGCCATATCTCTTGAAGAAATCATATCCCAGATACATCTGGTGATTTGCATAACTGATCTCCAATAGGAAAATCCTCCTAAATTTCTTTTTCTCAAAAAATGAATTGATTCTTGATAAAGTGAATTTAGAAGTTTAGCCACTTCAACCCCTCAGATCAAAACACAGAGTAATCTGGAGTGTCATTTGTAAACCTTATGAGATTGAAAGTGTAAGGTTTGACTATGAAAAAATAAGTACAAATTACTAATATTTTACTTATTGTACTATGAATGTCCTTATAAATTAAATAAATAAGATAAAAATAATTATAATAATAAAGAATTATTATAATTATGGCGTAAAATAATTATATTATTAAATAAATATAATAATATAATTTCTATTATAAAAAAATAATATATATAAAATAAATATATTTAAAAGCACTTTGTTATTGTTACCAACAAATAATAAAGGCGTAAAAAATTGTTTTTTATTAATAAAAAACAATTAATAACAATAATATTACTAATATTAAAGTTATAAATTAATATAAATACTATTTATATTAATTATAGAATTATTAAAGTAATAATAGAGAAAAAATTATTATAATAAGAGAAATGACCTACTGTTAATGCTTAATATAATAATTTTGGATTATTTTACGCCTAGAAATTCAAATACAACTTATTTAAATTGTAATTACAATAAAATTTAAGATAAATTACAAATTTTCTTGATTTTACATGGAATTGAGGTTTTTGAGAGAAATTTAAACAAAAAAATTAAATAATTGAAATAATCACGTCAAAGATGAAGATTATTATAAGATTTCCTTTGGTCTTTAATAATGTAAAAGTTTTATATATAAAGAATAAAGAAATTACCTTTTTATTTAATGATTTAACGTTTTGTAAGCGTCTGAGGGGGAAATAGAGTAAAAAGAGCTCTATTTAAATTAAATTCCTTCCTCCTAGAGTCCAAAAGGCTTCTAGTAGACATGCACTGATCAATATCTTAAGGCTTGGTGATGATTACATCATGATCAAACCATCTTATCTCATTATTATGCCATTATTTAGAGTTATCACTATAACTCTAAGTTTGATGACGTCAAGGCTTGGCAGAACCCCAAAATTTGTGGATTTTATTAGTTTAAATCATAAACTAACAGTATTCACCAATTTTATCACTCATATGACTGTTAAACTTAATTTAAAGTTACAGTGAGTGATCATAAATGAACAAATTAAGCTCAAACTTTGATCCTTAATAGCTTTTGAGTTTTACACGCTACAGAAATTCAGAGAGTGAATTTTAATAGCTTGGCATAACTGTATTATTCTTCCAAGAGAATTTCATTACATCATTAAAACTCCATTTTTGATGATTTTTATTGTAACTCATCTTTTCTGTTGAAATTTAATATTTTCAACTTCAAACCATGATTTCAAGGGGTTATACCTTGAATATTATAGTAAAAAATACATCATTATTCACGAATGAACTAGTAGAATCCAACTGTCTACTTTTTCTCTAAGTTTGGACCACTTTCACAACAGAGTGGTCAACAGCTCTATTGATTTTAATCAATAATCCCTTACAGGTTTTAGCTTTGTTTATAGCTTGTGAAATAAAGTTCATTTCTGTATTTCTACAGTAATTACGTGATGACTTTATTTTTGGTTCATCACTCTATCATGCATATTTTAAAAGATATTAGCTAAAATCCTTGAATATATGCATTGACGAAAAAAGTGCATATATTCAGCTTAACTCCTTAAGTATTGACTTTGGAGATTAGCTTTTTAATTGTTTTATGTGTGGATATTTATGGAGAATCTAATGGTACCATTTATTTTACATGCTTTTACATTGGTATTTGAAATAATTAAGGATTTATGGTTTTTATAAGGTACTATTACTCATACCTCATTAAATATTGACTTTACAGATATGCCATAAAAGTGGTATATGTGTATTTTACCATGGGGAATCCAATGGAATAATTGATTTCAAATGTTTATCCATTGGTTTTTAAGTTAAACCAAGTTTTATACCTATTTATGGCAATTTTGTAGTTTTCAGATAATTATTTTTAATGTATAATTATTTTAAATATTTCTTGTGACCTTTTTGGGTATGTGGTCATATCTCAAAGGTTCACATTCCCTACCACCAAAAAAGATTGTACCACAATCTGATATGTGTAATTAGGGTATCATACACTGTCCTACCTCTTCAATAGACTTTGTCAGTCTTGAAGCTCAATAATTCTTAACTTTTCTATTTTTCAGGTTTTCTTTCATGTCTGAACCTTCTTAGTAGTTTATAAGAATTTTTTATATCTTTCTCAAGTAGCCATTCATCTTCTTGAGTTGGATTTTTATACCTTACAAGGTATTCTCTTTCTTTTTTGTTTCTTGTCATTCTTTCTTGAAGGACTTTTACAATTTTCTTTTCTTCTCCTTCTTCCAAGGGGGGAATTTCAAGTGGGGGTTTATTTCTTAGTGGAAATAACTCCTTGTCACTTGAGCTGTAAGGTTTTATCAGACTTACAGGGAAATTTGGGTGTTTGTTTATTATTTCACCTGTGAGTTCCAATTGCACAGCATTGGGTCCATGGAGTGCTTTTATCATAAATGGTCCTGCAAAGGAATATTTCAATTTCTTTGGACTTTTATGTTATTTAAATTAAGGGTTGATACTAGGACCAAGTCTCCTATTTTGAAGTCAGGTGGTTTATGACTTTTATCCCATCTTTCTTTTGCATATTTGAAAGAATCTTGCATAAATCTGTTTGCATGGTGTCTTGCTTTGTCAAGCATTATCTTAAAACTGCTTGCTGTTGGATTTATATCCACTAAGTCCTTTTTGAGGGTATCATAAGGAAGTCTTGGATTCCAACCTTTTTCTAGCATTTCTGGTGTTTTGCCAGTAGAAGAATGGATTGATTTTTTATATGCCAGTTCAAGAGCTGGTATTAGTGTACACAAATCATGGGTAAAACCATCAGAATCTTTGAATTCTAGTCCATAAGCACAGAATCCTCTGATCATGTCCTCCAAGGTTTGTATCATTCTTTCTGCTAAACCATCAGTTTGAGGATGGTAAGCTGTTGAGAATGATAACTTTGTCCCAAACAAGTTATGGAGATTTGTCCATAATGCTGAAGTGAATTTCGGGTCTCTGTCACTTATAATATTCTGGAATAAGCCTGTATGGCTAATGACTTTATTCCATATCATTATGGCTGTGTCCATAGCTGTGTCATCTTTGTGACATGGTAGGAACATGGGAGTTTTGCTATACCTGTCAACTAATACTAGGCATGAATTATAGCTTCTGTCTCCTCCTGGGGGTAATTCTGTTACACAATCCATATGGACTATTTCCCAAGGGGATTTTGGTTCTTGGATTTGGATCATCATTCCAAATTTCTTTCCTGTGGCTCTGTTGGCTTTTTGGCATCTGTCACAGGTTTGGCAGTATTCTGCAACATCTTTCTTCCAATTTGGCCACCAAGAGCAGGTTTTCACCCTTTCTAGTGTTCTGTCTTCTGAAAGATTTCCAGCTGCAACACTATCATGACACTCATGTAAAATAGTGTTTCTCAGGGTTCTATCTTTTAAGGCCATAACACATGTATGCTTTGTTCTATGATAAAGGATTCCATCAAGGAGGTGGAATCTTCCTTCATCATATGCCTTTTTCCATGTTTCATCTAATTTTGATGAAGGTGATGGATCTTTGCAGTCTTTCATTAGAAGTTGGCTTAGGATATGGCAATTCTTGTCTATCTTATAACTTTCTTTAACTTGGTTAAAGAATTCTGTGCCAATGTCTGTAACACATATTCCTTCTATATGGTGCTCTTCCTGTGGTACCCATGCTGGATTGTCAGGGGTATTTGCTAGAGCCCATCTGCTAAGACCATCTGCATTTTTATGAGCAATAGTCATATTTCCTCTGTATTCTTGGATAGAAATTTTCCATCTCAGCATATTTCTATTTGGAGTTTTCATATTTAATAGAGATTTTACAGCATTACAGTCTGTAATCACATCAAATACTGTTCCATCCAAGTAATAATGTAATTTTTCCAAAGCCCACACTAAGCAGAGGCATTCCATTTGGCTTGCTCCATATCTTGCTTCTGTTGGCTTTATTTCTCTTGAAATAAAACAAATTGGTCCTTCCACTGGTTTATCATTGATAATTTGTGTCTGGTGTAGTGCAGCACCTAGTCCTTCTCCACAAGCATCAATGTAAAGTTTGAAGGGTAGTTTCCAATCTGGCATTAGAAGAAATGGGGCATTCGTTAAGGAATTTTTCAATTCTTCATATGCCTTGACTCTTTCTTCTGTCATTTCATAGACTGTTTGTTGGTCACATAGCTTATACAAGGATTTAGCAATTTTTGCAAAGTCCTTTATATGCTGTCTATAGTAACCAGAAAATCCTAGAAATTATTGCATTTCTTTTTTGGTTTGAGGCATTGGATTAAGTAGTACTGCTGCTACTTTATTCTTGTCTATGCCTAGACTAAGTCAAGATACAACATGTCCTAGTGCTTTTAGTTCACTGTATGCAAAGTGACACTTTTTCAAGGAAATCTTAATATTCACTTGCACTATTTTTTGTAGTACCCTTTCTAGTCTTGTAAGGTGATTTTCCCAAGTTTCTGAGCAAACTATTATGTCATCAATATAGATAATTAACCATCCTTCTGATAATTCTTCAGGAAACATGGTGGCATTCTTAAGTATTAAAAAATCCCACAGTGGACTATTATCCTCAGTAGTTTCTTGACATTGTCTATTAAGACATTTTGATGAAAACCCTTTAAAGAATCCATTGCTGTAATGAACTTAGCTTGTGACAATTGTGTCAATGTTGCATGGATTCTGGGTATTGGATATCTGTCTGGAATGGTATAGGTGTTCAGGGCTCTTAAGTCTCCTACCATTCTTGATTTTCCATTATGCCAAGTTATAATGACAGGTGTAGTGACTTCTACCTGTTCATTCTGTCCTACTTTTCTTAATACTCCAAAGTCCATTGATTCTTTAATGTGTACCTCCAAGGCTTCTCTATCCCTTGGACTAGCTGGGTAAGCAGGTCTCCTTAGTAAAGGTGGGCAAGGCTTTTCCACATTAAGAATTATATCCACTTCATGCCCAATTATGGCACCTAGTGGTTCTTTGTCAGTTGCAAAGAAATTTTTGTACTTAAATAAGAATTCAATCAATTTTTCTTTCATTTTTTCTGTTAATTCTTGATTGAATTCTGCCTCTTTGAGTTGTTCAGATATAAAAAGGTCCTTTTCTGGACTTTTCTCTTCATTCTAAATAACTGTGATTTGTTTTTTGTTATTTAAGAAGCCAAACTTTTGTCTTTTGTTATCTCCTATGGTAAAATATCTGTCTTTTTGGTTAGATATATCTATACCATAAATTGATAAATAGTCATTTCCAAGTATGAAGTGATTACTAGTACAGTTGTCCATTACTACAAACTCTACTTTAATTCTGACACATTGTGAGGGGTGAGGAAAAATTAGTGTTAAATCAATCATTCCAAGGGGCTTCATGCTCTCACTTGCACTACTAAATTTGACACCTTGTATTGGCATAAGTCTTTCTTGCCAGTCTAGGACAATGGTTTTTAAATAATTTTTACCAACACAGGTGCAATATGCTCCTGTATCCAAGTTCACTTTTCCTTCTTGGTTATAAACCATAACAATACTTATACTTGATTTTACAGCTGTATATCCCATTCCTTTTGCAGGTTTGGTTCTGTAAATTTTGGCATCTTGTATATTTGTCAGGTTTGTGTCAGATGTTCCAACTTGTGGTAAGTTTGAGTTAACATCTATTACTTCATAAATTATATCAATATTATTAATTTGTGCATTAATTATATTAATTTCATCACTTTCAGAACTTTCTGACTCTTCTGTTTCTTTTTCAGAGTCAGATTCCTCCTCTTTGTCATTGTGGTTTTCTGTTTCCACAATTTCATTAATCTTTGCCTTTTTGAGGAAATTATTGTCTAAGTGTCCAATACCTCCACATTTATGGCATTTTCTTTGCTCATTATTGTTGGATGTATTGGGCTTGAAAGCTTCTTTTGATTTATCCTTTTTGATAAATGTTTGATAAATGGTTTATTTGGGCTTTTAATGTCCAATTTCTTCCAAGTTCTGCCAATTTTTGTTCTTGTCACTATGTCTTCTAGTGTATTGATATACTCTTCTGTGGAGAATGGTTCTATAAACCTGCTTCTTAGGGCATGTTCTAGCTCCCCTCCACATTTCTCAAGTATTTTCATGTGCACCATTTTTTGTGACATTTCTGGGTACAATGCATTGAGTCTTTCAACTTTTTTTAAGATCCAAGTTAAAGGTTTGTCTTTGTCTGGGTCAAAGAAAGAATTTTCAAATGCATTTTCTATCTTGTACCTCCAGAAATCATTAGCCCACTTGGTGATTATTTCTTGTTTCCACCAAGACCAGGTATTTTTGCCATGTGTTTGCCTTATTCCATAATACCATCTTTTTGCAGATTTTTCAAACAATGAATGTAATCTTGCAGTGATTAATTCATCTGGTAAGGCATAATATTCTTGTAGCATGTCAATTGTTTTGATAAATGACATGTGGTCAGATTCACCTTCTCCTGTGAATGTTGGCCATTCTTTTAATTGAGGTGCTTCCTTCATTAAGACTTGGTTATTGTCTTGGTGACTTAAGTCTGTTATGAATGTATTTGTTAATTCCTCTTTTGGTTTAACAGGGCTTCTTTTTTGAGAAAATGGTGTTGATAACTTTGGCATATTTGAGTTAGCCTCATTGATTTTATCCATTTTATCAGTGATAAGCCTTATTTCACTTTGAATGTCATCTTTCAGATGCCTTCTTGCTTCATCACCCTTTTCCACATGGTCCAAAAGTAATTTTTGGTGTGATGAAGTCTTTTCTTCAAATTTTTCTACAGAAATGTTTAATTTGTTTAATTTTTCTATAAGATTATCAATACTCATGTCATAATTGATTTTAAAAGTTTTTTCTTTGATATCACTTATTTATTTGTACAACTCTTGTTGTCCTTGTATTAATTTCGGAGTATTATCAATTAATACTTTTGGTTTATTATCTTCAATCATAAATTTTATGTTATCAATTTCTTTTTTATTTTGTACAACAAGTTTTGTTAAAGATGATAAGCTATTATTTATTTCTTGGAAAGATATCAAACTATTTTTAATGTCTTTAAGAGGTAAAATACTATTTTTAAGCTCTGTTAAAGTATTTACAACATCAGGAGACAAGGTTATTTCTTTGGCAAATGGGGTTGTCTCATGCTTTGCTCCTCTTTGTCTTTGAATTCCATCAAGGTTCTGGCCATGTTGAATACATTGTCCATGGAATCCTTTTGGATTTTTGGAATTCTGTAGCTTGGGGAATATGGTTTTCTCCAATTCTTTTTCTTGTTCTTCTTCCCTTCTTGGGGAAGTGGATTGGCTTGGGGCTTGCTGGTAGAAGCTACTGGGGCTTCTTCCTTGGTTGCCTCCTTCCTTTTGGCATGGTACTCCTTGATATTTTTGATTTGAGGTTTGGATGATAGTGGATTCCATCCATTGGAGTATCTCACTATTTCCTCCTCTTTGAGGAACTTTCTCAGGATGTGCCAGGAGTTCATCACTCCTTGGTGTATTTAGGGCAACATTTCCCAATCCTTGTCTTTGTACACTGTGTAGTACTGTTTGTACCGGCTCATGTAAATGTCTATTTGAGCCCTCTGAATGTGATTTGTACCTGTTTGAGTCACACCTACTTAGTTCCAATTCTGGTTCAGATATCATGGGAATTTCTGGGACTTGCCTTTGGGATAAGGCACTTCCTTGTGTGGATTCTGTTCCACTGGGGATATTGCCCTTCCTTTTCCCTTTTGAGGAACCAATTCTACCTCTAAGTCCAGCTCCATCTGATTGGATGGAGTATTGGGAGCCTCTTCTGGTAGTCATATTTTAAGAAAAATAAGAAATAAGAGGATTTCAGAACAGGAATTCTTCTTATGGCAATTTATAAATGAGGTACTCACCTTCAGAGTCCTGAATAGTGGGTCCTGGAAAGTCCAATTTCTTGGCTTTCTTTTTCTTAGTGATCATTGGTGTTGGAGAACTTTGACAAGTTTCTTCCACAGATCTTTCAACAGTGGTTTGGTTTTCCTCTGTTGGATTGTCTTCAAACACTAAAAAAGACAAATAAATATAAGTCTTTTATATCAAAAGTGTTATTTTTGGTAAGATAAGGCAATTTTCCACACAAAAAAAGGAAAATAAATAAAGAAATGAAATTAAAATGAAGAAAAAATATAACTTTTTCTTATTGTTTTTTATTCATAATTTTTTGTTTTTTATATTTTTATTTTTAAAGAATAAAATAAAAAAATGAATATGCTTCTTTTATAAAATTAATTTATAATATAAAATTATTTTTAATTTATAAAATATCTTTTTTAATTACTAGAGTCACTCAAAGAAAGTTCTTTCAAGTATAAGGATGTGAAAAACCACGTGTAAGACAGTACAATTGCTTTCCAAATGCCTCAATAGTATTTAAAATCAATAAATATAAAATTATTATATAGTTTTATGATTATAATTATAATTTATTATTTGATAAACCCAATTAGAATCTCTTTAAAGGTATTTTAGAGTAAATATCATGGCCAGGCCCCCAAATGTAAGGTTTGACTATGAAACAATAAGTAAAAATTACTAATATTTTACTTATTGTACTATGAATGTCCTTATAAATGAAATAAATAAGATAAAAATAATTATAATAATAAAGAATTACTATAATTATGGCGTAAAATAATTATATTATTAAATAAATATAATAATATCATTTATATTATAAAAAAATAATATATATAAAATAAATATATTAATATAACATAATTAATATATTTAAAAGCACTTTATTATTCTTACCAACAAATAACAAAGGCGTAAAAAATTGTTTTTATTAATAAAAAACAATTAATAAAAATAATACTACTAATATTAAAGTTATAAATTAATATAAATACTATTTATATTAATTATAGAATTATTAAAGTAATAATAGAGAAAAATTATTATAATAAGAGAAATAACCTACTTTTAATGCTTAATATAATAATTTTGGATAATTTTATGCCTAGAGATGTAAATACAACTTATTTAAATTGTAATTACAATAAAATTTAAGAGAAATTACAAATTTTCTTGATTTTACGTGGAATTGAGGTTTTTGAGAGAAATTTAAACAAAACAATTAAATAATTGCAATAATCATGTCAAAGATGAAGATTATTATAAGATTCCCTTTGGTCTTTAATAATATAAAAGTTTTATATATAAAGAATAAAGAAATTACCTTTTTATTTAATGATTTAATGTTTTGTAAGCGTCTGAGGGGGAAATAGAGTAAAAAGAGCTCTATTTAAATTAAATTCCTTCCTCCTAGAGTCCACCAGGCTTCTAGTAGACATGCACTGATCATATCCACTGGAATTGATCAATATCTTAAGGCTTGGTGATGATTACATCATAATCAAACCATCTTATCTCATTATTACACCATTATTTAGAGTTATCACTATAAATCTAAGTTTGATGACGTCAAGGCTTGGCAGAACCCCAAAATTTGTGGATTTTCTTAGTTTAAATCATAAACTAACAGTATTCACCAGTTTCATCACTCATATGACTGTTAAACTTAATTTAAAGTTACAGTGAGTGATCATAAATGAACAAATTAAGCTCAAACTTTTATTCTTAATAACCTTTTAGTTTTACACGCTACAGAAATTCAGAGAGTGAATTCTAATAGCTTGGAATAACCTTATTATGCTTCCGGGAGAATTTCATTACATCATCAAAACTCTATTTTTGATGATTTTTCTTGTAATTCATCTTTTCTGTCAAAATTTAATATTTTAAACTTCAAACCATGATTTCAAGGGGTTATACCTTGAATATTATAGTGTAAAATACATCATTCTTCACGAATGAACTAGGGGAATCCAACTGTCTACTTTTTTCAAGTTTGGACCACTTTCACAACAAAGTGGTCAACAGCTCTATTGATTTTAATCAATAATCCCTTACAGGTTTTAACTTTGTTTATAACTTGTGAAATAAAGTTCATTTCTGTATTCCTAAGGTAATTAAGTGATGACTTTATTTTTGGTTAATCACTCTATCATGCATATTTCAAAGGATATTAGCTAAAATCCTTGAATATATGTGTTGACCAAAAAAGTGCATATATTCAGCTTAACTCCTTAAGTATTGACTTTGGAGATTAGATTCTTAATTGTTTTATGTGTGGAGTTTTATGGAGAATTCAATGGTACCATTCATTTAACATGTTGCTTCATTGGTATTTGAAATAATTAAGGATTTATGGTTTTTATAAGGTATTATTACTTATAACTCATTAAATATTGACTTTACAGATATGCCATAAAAGTGGTATATGTGTATTTTACCATGGGGAATCCAATGGTAGTATTAATTCAACTTTTTTATTAATTGGGATTTAAGTTAAACTAAGTTTTATACCTATTTATGGCAATTTTGTAGCTTTAAGATAATTATTTTAAATATTTCTTGTGACCTTTTTGGGTATGTGGTCATATCTCAAAGGTTCACAGAAAGCCTACTAATTCAGGTTTTCAAAAATCAAAGTCTCAGAGGATAAAATATCTCAGCGAATATATGTTTGTGTTTTTTCAAGAAAATGCTTCCTCTTAATTTCCCCCCAAAATGATTACTGGAACTGATTTATTTTGCAAATGTTTTGTCAATAAGAAAGTCTGTCAAAATAATCCAATAGTTAATTAGTGGGATAATGTTTTTGTGTTTTTGGGGGAAATTAGCCTTTGGGGACAAAATTTTGAATCCAAATATTTTTGTCTATGGAAAGGGAGCCCCAAAAGACTTTATACGTTATTATCAGAAAAAAATTAACCTACCTTCCTTAGTCAATATTTTACTTGAAATTGCAAAATTAGAAAACTCAATTACCCTAACTAAATTTTTTTATCTTTTATTATACAAAGCTGAATCAGAGTGTCAATTCCATCAATATATAGGCTTCAATAATTATAAAGTGGTTACTTATGTAAAAAAACTCTTTTATATTTTATTGTTTGGAAATATGAGCCCACCCAAAATTAAAAAAAAATTATAAAGATATAGGAGATATTGATGATTCATAACAGGAATTCATGGGAGCTTAAGAGGCCTAATTTGTGAGCCTTGAGGTATATTTTACATACCCAAATAGGCCACAATTATCTTAAAAAGAAATTTTGAATTATGCAAAACTCATAAGTCATGCATATATCCAAAATTAATCATTTTCAATTTCAGAAAAGATGAATAACTTTTTATTGAGTAAGTAAATCGATGGATTTAAGACCAGATTTGGATTCTACACAAAAATTCACCTAGGTTAGCTCCATAGAGTGAATAAGCTCAATTTAAGTATTTGAGGTGGTAAAATGGAAAATACTTCAATACCACATCATTAATACCACATAAAAGATCCGTGAATTTTTTTGTTTTTCTTGATTTTTAGCCAAAATAATGGGAAAGTGAGAAATCCCATGTTATATATACACTAAGAATAGTGTTATGCATGTTTTGAGCACTTAATATCATGGTATTCTTACATGGACTTTTGGTACACCCATAGTGGATATCTCACTTGAAGCTTAAATTACTATTTTGACATAAAAATTAGGCAAGGGGGACAAAAGACATCAAAGAGAGCCAGGGTACCCAACTTCTGAGGCCTCAGAGGCGTGGATAGCTCCAGAGCATGGATCCATGGCTAATCTTGGCCCAATTGGTAAACTAAAACTCTTTGGGAACTTGGTTACCAAGTTACACCTACTGTAATCATAAGAAAAATAGCAAATAACCTGCTATTTTGACGTGCCAAGGAGGTAATGAGCTACTTAGACTCCTGTAACCACGTCAATTCTTGATGACTTTCCATGACTAGACCCTAAAAGAGTAATTAAACCCTTTTGGGATCCATATTCATTGATTTACCTCATAGCAACCAGCAAAATACTGCTATTTGCAATTCTACGTAGAAATGAGGTAAAAACTTCAAAAATTCATTAAAAATACAATTCTTAATGAATCCTTCTGAAACTTTCAGGACCAATGAAGAACTGTATTATCTATGGTACAACCAAAAAGAATTATGATTTTACTAGTAAAATTAAAAGTTTTACTTACAGTCCATTTTTGACCATTCTACGTGAAACACTGAATCTTCAAAAATTCACAGTAATTACAACCTGTGATGAAATTGGCAATAACATTGATAACTTTGAGAAATCAATGATTATTTTAGAATAAAAGAAGATTTACAGATGTTACTCCTTTTATTCTTAACCATATTGGGGTTGGTAGTCACGTAAAAGCATCAATTAAGTAATTATGATAATCTTACGTGACAACA
Source organism: Austropuccinia psidii (assembly GCA_023105745.1). Lineage (NCBI taxonomy): Eukaryota > Fungi > Basidiomycota > Pucciniomycetes > Pucciniales > Sphaerophragmiaceae > Austropuccinia > Austropuccinia psidii. Next base: position 15,425,261 of record JALGQZ010000012.1, on the reverse strand, counting down.
GATGATGCAATCATTAATCCAAAAGGGTTTATTGTTTTCTCACTCACTGGTTTTTCAGTTTGCTCCATGACACACCTCTGTGAGCTGTTGTTGACTTAAAAGAAGCCTCTTCTTGCTGTTTTTTTCCAAGGATCATCTTATCAATTTATTAAATCATTATTACCAACAAAGTAAGTATTAGTTAAAGCTATTCTTAAGTATTTTAAATCTTTCAAAATCATCCAGAAAGACGTGAAATCATAGAATCCAACTATATATTGTTGTAATACTGTTATAAATCCCTTTTGATCCCTTAAATCCACAATTCCACGTCAAATTTCTCTACTCTTATCTATCAATAAGTTCTTTGGAGTATTAGTGAGTCATTTATTCTTAATTCTTAAAGTTTTTCTCTAGTAATAGTTTTCTTCAAGAATTATTTTTATAATTATTCTTGTAAAAGATAATTATATATTAAAATAATTTTATTATTTTAATAAAGAAGTTTTTATTATTAAATTCTTCTTGTAATTGATTCTAGTAGACAATTACTGCTCACTGTTATAATCACTAGTAGTGTATAACACGTGAAAGAAATAATTTTATAATTATTTAATTGTGGTTATAATAATTTTTTTATTATTATATTTCATAAGAACAGACATAGTACTGTTGATTAATAGTAATATTATCATCAGTTTCATAGTCACATCTTACATTTGGGAGCCTGGCCGTGTTTTTTGAACCTTGTACCCTTAATTAATATATTTTTAAGCTCAAAAATATATTAATTGAATATTTTTTTCTTTCATTTTAAAGTCAAAATAATTCTTATTTTTGAAATTGTTTTGGAAATCTTTTTCATTGAGGAATTTGGTTTAATTTTATACTGTTTTACACGTGGCTTTTTCACATCCAAAAACTTATAAAATTATTCTTTGAGTTACTCTGAATTAATTTTCATTCAAAATCTTGAATTTTAATTTTTTTTCTTTAAAAAGAATAATTTTTTTAATATTAAAAAATAATAAAATTTATAAAAAATCTTTTAAAAATATCTTAAAACACAAAAATAATTTCTTTTATCATATTTTTTTCTCTTTAAGTGTCTTTAATCAAATACTGTGCAGCTGGTAACAGACTCAGTAAAAGATACATTAATAGTCCTGAATCTTCAGAAGCAGAATCTGAAGACAGTATTGAGGTGCAGATTGCTAAAAGAGGCACCTTATTCAACTCAGAAAAAGCTAAATTACCACCAAAAGGTGTGTATTTTATCTTATATTTTCACCTTTTATCTTTAGATTGATGTGAAAATGGTGCATACCAGAAATGGAAGCAACTATTCAGTCCAACCAGATGGATGTGGACAAGGAAGAGGCAAGACCAAATCCAGAAGTGCCAAATCTTCCACAAGAAAGACACATCTGGAGGATGCCAGAGTTGCCCCCCATTCCCCAAGGTCTGTACCAACAGATTTTGATGTAAATTCTGAGCCTGAACTGATTTATGGTAATATTTCCAGGGCTGAACCACTATCAGGTGGCAGCAATAGAAATATATCAATGACAGTACAAAAACTGGTTCAGAGCAGCCAAGGAAGAGGAGTGGGAAATCTGCCCAAGCCTTTGGCAGGGGGCCATGAACTCTTACTTACACATCAAGAGCTTTCTGGGTCAGGAGAAGACCATAGAACTCTTAGGAGGTTGGAGCCCCCTGTCTTGCAAAGACAAGGTCAAAAAGATAAAGAATTGGTTGAAGAACCAAAGTCTTTTATCCATAGACCAGAAGAAAGAATTGGAAATGACTCCAGCTTTGGAGACAGAGGCACCAGTGGCGTCTACCAGCTCCAAACCAGCTCCAGAAGTGTCCAAGGATAAGCCCAAGGGACCTCAGAAGAAGCAGAAAGGTCCCAGGAACCATCAAGGCAAAGGAAAAGGCAAAGCCAATTGGCACAGACCCTACCCACAAGGGTACAGGATCCCCAAATTGGAGCCTTCAGCCGTGGACAGTGTCTTCAATATGGCCAGAACTCTGATGGAATTCACAGCCAAGGAGCAGGAAAGGATGAACAGAAACTTTCCACGCAAATAAGTGGTGTACAAACTAGTATTCATGTAGAAATTGGTAAACTTGATAACAAGTTAACTAAAATTGCATCAGATATAGTTGAATTAAAGAAAAATGACAAGAAATACATTGAATTACACCAAGTGACAAATGCCAAACTTGACTTAATTACCAATTCTTGCATAAGAATTGAAAACATGTGCCAAGTTCAACATGAGGAGATGGAAGATCTTTTTAAAATGAATGATCAACTTAAGACTCTACAAGACCATGTCTTGAAGATAGTTGAGAACACCAATCAATTTGCTATACATTTAGCAAAAAGTGAAAGTGAAAGGCAAAAGTTGAAGAATGAGATAATTGCAAGTGTGGAACAAATTCATAAGAATCATGAACCACATATGCCAAGACATTCTACACCTTTGACTGAAGAAAAACTCTCTGTTAAAGAAAGTCTTACACCATTCTTGGGAGAAAATGCCTACTCTGCAAGAGATATTCCAAACATAGAAGAATGGCCAACATTCTCTGGTGAAGGAGAATACAACCATATTGAATTCATCAGGACTATTGATATGTTGCAAGAAGACTTTAATATACCTGATGAAATCATAGTGGGAAAACTACACTGTTTGTTTACCAGAACTGCAAAGAAATGGTATTACAAAATGAGGATTGATCATGGTAAACATGACTGGTCTTGGTGGAAATCTGAAGTGATTACCAAATGGGACAATAATTCTTGGAGGTTTAAAATGGAGAATGCTTTTGAAAGTGCCATTTTTAACGCAGACAAAGACAAACCACTTACTTGGTTCTTCAAACAAAAAGACAGATTATCTGCTTTACACCCAGATATGTCTGACACTATGATTAATATTAAAATATTAAGAAAGTGTGGAGGAGAACTAGAACATGCTATCAAAAGCAGATGTGTGGAACCCTGTTCAACAGAGGACTACATTAATGCTATGGAAGATATCATTACCAGAACAAGAATTGGTAAAACTTGGGTTAAAAACCCAATAGAGTCCAAAATAGTCTCAAAGATTCCTAGAGAAGAAAGAAGACCAGAAAGACCTGTCTTGAAGTGTCATAAATGTGGAAGTACTTCACATTTAGCCAACACTTGTCCTAAGAAGACAAAGATCAATGAAGTTCAAGTCATTGAAGGAATTCAGTGTACTGAGGAGAAAGAGGAGTCTGATCAAGATTCTGCAGTCTCTGAAGATACACCAGTGGAGGACTATCCCATTGAAAACATTTCAGCTTTCTTTGAGGTCACAGAAGTCCATACCCACTTGCCACAGTACAGTGAAGATTGCTGCAACCTGATCAATATCCAAGATGCCAGAATGTGTAAAACAAAACCTGCTAGAGGAAAGGGTTATACTGCTGGAGCATCCTGTATCACATCAGTTCTGATGAGTGATATTGAAGCCAAAGTAAATTTGGATACAGGGGCATTTTGCACTTGTGTTGGCAAAGATTATCTCCAAATTATACTTCCTGAATGGAAAAACCATCTATTACCAATAGAAGGTGTACAATTCAGTAGTGCCAGTAACAATATGTATCCCTTGGGCATATTGGACACTAATATTGTATTCCCACATCCAGCAGGAAGTGTAAAAATGAAAACTGAGATTGTAGTAATGGATAATTGCACATCTCAGCACATCATTCTTGGAAATGATTACTTAAATATTTATGGTATTGATATAAATAACCATAAAGACAGATATTTCACAATTGGAGATAACAAGAGACAAAAATTTGCTTTCTCCAATATGCCAAAACAGATATCTGTGGTATCTTCTGTCAAGGATACTTACAAAGATGAATTTGTGACTAATCAACTTGTTGAAGCACAAATTAATCAATCATTGTCACCAAAGATGAGGAATGAGCTTATTAATGTGTTATACACATATAAAAATGCATTTGCCTCTGATAATGAACCATTAGGCGCTATAAGAGGACATGAAGTTGATATTACTCTTAATATTGACAGACCATATCCTCCAGTACTTGGAAGACCAGCTTATCCAGCCAGTCCCAGAGCTAGAGAGGCCTTGGAAAAACATATCCAAGAGTTGATCCAACTTGGTGTGCTAAGGAAAGTAGGCCATAATGAGGAAGTTGAAGTGACAACACCTGTTATTATTGCATGGCATAATGATAAGTCAAGAATGGTTGGAGATTTTAGAGCTTTGAATACCTACACAGTTCCAGATAGGTATACAATCCCTAGAATTCAAGAAACCTTGACTCAATTGTCTAAAGACAAGTATATAACATCAATGGATGCATTGAAAGGCTTCCATCAAAATTTTTTGACGCCTAAAGCTAAGAAATTACTTAGAATTATCACTCACTGTGGCATTTTTGAGTATCTTAGAATGCCATTTGGCATTAAAAATGCTCCATCTCATTATCAAAGAATGATGAATACCATCTTCCCCACAGAATTGTCTGAAGGATGGCTTATCATTTATATTGATGATATTATTATATGTTCTGACTCATGGTCTTTACACCTTGAAAGACTTGCAAGAGTACTTCATAAAGTTGCAGAAGTGAACATGAAAATTTCACTTAAGAAATGCAATTTTGGTTTTGAAGAACTCAAAGCATTAGGACATTTTGTTTCTGGTTTGAGTTTGGGTATTGACAAGAATAAAGTAGAAGCAGTGTTACTTAAGCCAATACCCCAGAATAAAAAAGAAATGATGTCTTTTCTTGGATTTGCTAGTTACTATAGGCAACACTTGAAAGACTTTGCAATTCTAGCCAAGTCACTCTATAGAATCTGTGATCAACAGACTGTATTTGAAATGACACAGGAAAGAATTAAAGCTTATGAGAAGATAAAGAAAGCCCTTACAGAAGCACCTTTACTCCTCATGCCTGACTGGAATATTCCTTTTAAATTGTACATTGATGCATGTGGAGATGGATTAGGGGCAGCCCTACACCAAGTCCAAATTATTGATGACAAACCTACAGAAGGACCAGTTTGTTATATCTCAAGACAAATCAAACCAACAGAAGCCAGATATGGTGCAAGCCAAATGGAGTGCTTATGTTTGGTATGGGCACTTGAGAAATTACACTATTACCTTGATGGCAGTGTTTTTGAAGTGATAACTGACTGTAATGCTGTGAAATCACTTCTTAACATGAAAACTCCCAACATACATATGTTGAGATGGCAAATAGCCATTCAAGAATATAGAGGAAACATGACTATAGTTCATAAAGCAGGAAACATTCACAAAAAGGCTGATGGACTTAGTAGATGGGCTTTAGCCAACACTCCTGATAACCCAGCTTATGTACCTTTGGAAGCTGAACCACAGATTCCAATTGAAGGAATTAACATAACTGATATTGGGACTGAATTCTTTGAAGAGGTCAGAGAGTCTTATAAACAAGACAAGAATTGCCATATCTTGACTTCTTTATTGGATAAAGACTGCAAAGACACATCTTTGGTTAATGCACTAGATGAAGTTTGGAAAAATTCCTATTCTGAAGGAAGATTTCACTTGTTTGATGGGATTATTTACCATAGAACAAAACATTCTTGTGTGATGACACTGTGTAGTAGATTGCTCATCAATACCATTCTTCATGAATGCCATGATAGCATTTGCTCTGGACACCTATCAGAAGACAGAACACTTGAAAAGGTGAAGAACTGTGCATGGTGGCCATCTTGGAGAAAAGAAACCATTGAGTATTGCCATACCTGTGATAGATGCCAAAAAGCAAACAGGAGTACAGGCAAGAAATTTGGATTGATGATCCATATTCAAGAACCAAAATCCCCTTGGGAAGTTGTTCACATGGATTGGGTCACAGCACTTCCTCCAAGTGGTGACAAAAGTTATAATGCTTGTTTAGTCATTGTAGACAGATATAGCAAAACTCCCATATTCTTACCATGTCATAAAGATGACACTGCTATGGATACAGCTATTCTTTTATGGAGTAGAGTTATTTCTCATACAGGGTTATTTAAGAATATCATAAGTGACAGAGACCCCAAGTTCACATCTGCACTTTGGACCAATCTTCATAGATTGTTTGGGACTAAGTTATCATTCTCTACAGCATATCACCCTCAAACAGATGGGCTAGCAGAGAGGATGATTCAAACTTTAGAAGACATGATCAGGAGATTTTGTGCTTATGGATTAGAATTCAAAGACTCAGATGGCTTTACCCATGACTGGTGCACTCTGATACCTGCATTAGAATTGGCATACAAGACATCAGTCCATTCTTCCACAGGACAAACTCCTGCTATGTTAGAGAAAGGATGGAATCCAAGACTCCCAGCAGACACACTGAGGAAAGACTTGATTGACATTCATCCTACAGCTTCCAGCTTCAAATTAATGCTTGATAAAGTAAAACACCATGCAAAACAAAGTATGGATGATGCTTTTGATTATGCAAAACAGAAGTGGGACAAGAGTCATAAAGTACCAGACTTCAAAGTAGGGGACTTGGTTCTAGTTTCAACCTTGAATTTTAATAATATCAAAGGCCCAAAGAAACTTAAAGATTCTTATGTAGGACCTTTTGTTATTGTTGCCTTACATGGAACCAATGCAGTTCAAGTGGAATTGAGTGGTGAATTGGAAAATAAACACCCCACATTTCCAGTCAGCTTGATAAAGCCTTATCAACCAGCTGATAAAGAATTGTTTCCTTTAAGAAACCCAACTCCTTTAACTGTACCACCTGTGGAACAGAATGAAGACAGAAAGATAAAGAAAGTCATCAAAGAAAGGAGACTTAGGGGTAAAAATCAAAGAGAATATCTTGTCAGATATAGAAATCCAGTACATGAAGATGAATGGATGGCAGAATCAGAAATACCTGACTCGGATAAACTCTTAAGAAGATTTAGACATGAAAGAAGGCCACAAGCCTGAATATGTCTATAAATGTGCTTTAAATTACTTGATCTGAGTAATGTGAAGAGGTTGGACAGTGGACATTAACCCCCTTTGGGGCCTTATTCTTTTATCACTAATAAAATTGTAGTACAATTTTATTTTTTGGTGGGAGGGAATGTGAGCCTTGAGGTATATTTTACATACCCAAATAGGCCACAATTATCTTAAAAAGAAATTTTGAATTATGCAAAACTCATAAGTCATGCATATATCCAAAATTCATCATTTTCAATTTCAGAAAAGATGAATCACTTTTTATTGAGTAAGTAAATCCATGGATTTAAGACCAGATTTGGATTCTACACAAAAATTCACCTAGGGTAGCTCCATAGAGTGAATAAGCTCAATTTAAGTATTTGAGGTGGTAAAATGGAAAATACTTCAATACCACATCATTAATACCACATAAAAGATCCATGAAATTTTTTGTTTTTCTTGATTTTTAGCCAAAATAATGGGAAAGTGAGAAATCCCATGTTATATATACACTAAGAATAGTGTTATGCATGTTTTGAGCACTTAATATCATGGTATTCTTACATGGACGTTTGGTACACCCATAGTGGATATCTCACTTTAAGCTTAAATTACTATTTTGACATAAAAATTAGGCAAGGGGGACAAAAGACATCAAAGAGAGCCAGGGTACCCAACTTCTGAGGCCTCAGAGGCGTGGATAGCTCCAGAGCATGGATCCATGGCTCATCTTGGCCCAATTGGTAAACTAAAACTCTCTGGGAACTTGGTTACCAAGTTACACCTACTGTAATCATAAGAAAAATAGCAAATAACCTGCTATTTTGACGTGCCAAGGAGGTAATAAGCTACTTAGACTCCTGTAACCATGTCAATTCTTGATGAATTTCCATGACTAGACCCTAAAAGAGTAATTAAACCCTTTTGGGATCCATATTCATTGATTTACCTCATAGCAACCAGCAAAATACTGCTATTTGCAATTCTACGTAGAAATGAGGTAAAAACTTCAAAAATTCATTAAAAATACAAATCTTAATGAATCCTTCTGAAACTTTCAGGACCAATGAAGAACTGTATTATCTATGGTACAACCAAAAAGAATTATGATTTTACTAGTAAAATTAAAAGTTTTACTTACAGTCCATTTTTGACCATTCTACGTGAAACACTGAATCTTCAAAAATTCACAGTAATTACAACCTGTGATGAAATTGGCAATAACATTGATAACTTTGAGAAATCAATGATTATTTTAGAATAAAAGAAGATTTACAGATGTTACTCCTTTTATTCTCAACCATATTGGGGTTGGTAGTCACGTAAAAGCATCAATCAAGTAATTATGATAATCTTACGTGACAACAGATGATGCAATCATTAATCCAAAAGGATTTATTGTTTTCTCACTCACTGGTTTTTCAGTTTGCTCCATGGCATGCCTCTGTGAGCTGTTGTTGACTTAAAAGAAGCCTCTTCTTGCTGTTTTTTTCCAAGGATCATCTTATCAATTTATTAAATCATTATTACCAACAAAGTAAGTATTAGTTAAAGCTATTCTTAAGTATTTTAAATCTTTCAAAATCATCCAGAAAGACGTGAAATCATAGAATCCAACTATATATTGTTGTAATACTGTTATAAATCCCTTTTGATCCCTTAAATCCACAATTCCACGTCAAATTTCTCTACTCTTATCTATCAATAAGTTCTTTGGAGTATTAGTGAGTCATTTATTCTTAATTCTTAAAGTTTTTCTCTAGTAATAGTTTTCTTCAAGAATTATCTTTATAATTATTCTTGTAAAAGATAATTATATATTAAAATAATTTTATTATTTTAATAAAGAAGTTTTTATTATTAAATTCTTCTTGTAATTGATTCTAGTAGACAATTACTGCTCACTGTTATAATCACTAGTAGTGTATAACACGTGAAAGAAATAATTTTATAATTATTTAATTGTGGTTATAATAATTTTTTTATTATTATATTTCATAAGAACAGACATAGTACTGTTGATTAATAGTAATATTATCATCAGTTTCATAGTCACATCTTACATAATTTGATACATTTAACTTGTGTAAATTTATAAGACAATATATTCTAAAGCCCAAAAAAACACATTTTTTTGACAATGTAGGCCAATTTGTTTTTTAAAAAATATGGTTTATAGCCCCAAACCTATTCAAAATGTTAGAGTTATTGTAGGGTTTTCTTTATTTACTGTTAAAAAATATATATTGGGGAAGATTTACTGATGGAAAAACTTGTCCAAAATTCCGGGGATTTGTTTTTTAATAACTAATATAAAAAGAGCTGGGGACTTCAAAGAGGACCCAATTAGTTTCATTTTAAAGATAAATTATAGTTCAAACATAATTTCTTTTTGAAAAATATTTGTTAGAAAATTGCATATTGGAGTCCATTTATGGACCATCTCGGTTACCAAAATGACTATATAGATATTTCAAAATATAAAACACAAAAGGAATGTATTAATTGAAAATGAAAGAGAAAGTATTTTACACAAAAGACATAGAGACTTGGAATTAAGAAATATCCTAAATATCATAATTTGGTAAATGAAAATTTGCAGGCCTTTCATATGAATCAGACTATCCCATATCCACAGACAGAGTATGTATATTTCCATGAGAATTGATTGGAATTATTGAAAAAATGAAATGAAAATCCACACCCAATAGAAAAATTGAGAGTTTTTAAAAATATAAAGAAATGGGGAAAGAAATATTGGAAGAAATATGAATTCTGAAATATTTAGTAAAAGAAAGAGACATTGAATAAAAACTTTGAGCTGAATAACCAATTATGAAATAGACATCAAATATTCTTGATGGCTTGGATGTGATCAGAAATAGATATTCAAAAATATTTATCAATAACACCTCAAATGGTGTGAAATTTTCCATAAACATTTAGGTGAAAGGGAAAGCTTGGATGTGGCCCATTGCTTTCAAGTATTATTTATTAAATGAGACACAATTCTGAAGCCCAATGGGTTTCCTCAACCACCTTCAAAAATTTAAGAGATATGAAGTAATGAGAGAAGGAAGATATTTAGCTTATTTCTTATAAAATTTTGAATAAAATTGAATCAGGAATATTTGCCATTATGGATCACTTATAGTAACACTTCTCTTTTGGGAGTGTAATTAGCTGTGATATTTGGAACCACAAGTACAAAATTCAAATTCCCAATATTAAGATCTAAATGTGGGCTTTTGAGGTTTCATATTCACTACTATTTCAGGGTAATTGATAGCTTATCTGATATTCCATTAGATTTTATCCAATAGAAATAATATGCAATTAATAATAAATAGCTCCATCAGGGTTTATTTCGAGTATTTTAAAGAATATTTCACTTCATAAATGATAAAATGATATAATATTATATAGTAATTTAATATAGTAATAGGAAATTATATTATTATTTAGAATAATATTGTAGCAGAGTAATATGATACAAAATTATAATATGATAATATAGTAATATAGTATTATATAATAATGTATTGAAATCTTCTTATTTCAATTATAATATTGGTATAATAATGTTAGTATTATAGAAGGAACTCCAGAGATAAATGAACAGCTCAGTAGAGCTCAATAATGGTGGAAATATCCATCATGATATAAGTACTTCTTAAAAGGCTCCAAATAGTAATACCGGGGTCTTGAATATATATATATATAAACCTTTGAAAGGGGAAAAAGAAGGTAGAATTTGTTGGGGAACAGAGTTATGGTGCTCTGATACAAAAGATAATTTCAAAGGAAAGAAATAAAACTCCAAATTTTGTGAAGCCATATTATTCTGGTATTTATTTTGCTTTGAAATCTCATATATCTCCATATATTTTAATTTATTGGGAATAATAGCATTCATTAGTAAAGATAAACTAATCAATTAGATTTATTGTATAAGCTTATATCAATGAATGGAAGAAAAGATCCTCCTTTTATCACGTTGGGTCTATTTCCTTATTACCACAAGTGCTGAAGAGGATAAAAAGGAATTTTTCATCAAGTAAAATGAGCTTTCAATAATAAGAAAATCAATAATTTTGGAAGTTCTTACCATATATGTTTTCATATAAAGGTTACCTAATTTTAGGTTGAGTTTGATTTTGGTGACTACTAGACCATTTACAATGAAGATATAAAGGGTAATCTGACTTTTAAATTGTTTTGTCTCAATTCACAAAGGAAATTTTTGGTTCTGTTGTTGATTAAGATATGAGATATTTTGAAATTTAGAACAAATAATGGAGAATAAGTCAGTATTTTTGGTTATCTCTTTATATTATAGTTACTTTCAGATTCAATAAAGCTTTAGCTTTTATGTGTCAAGTCTCAAGTATGAAGATTTCTTCATTTTTCATCTTCTTAATATTCTTTCAAGCTTCAATATTTTTCTATGCGATAGTCGATATCTTTTAGATAAGGGCCTTTTACAAGGGTTAATACCATAAAAAATACTCCAGAAATGGGCTCAATTGGTATTATTTGGAGAAAGTATATAATATTATATATATTTAGAATTCCAAAACCAATTTTAATTCTAAATTAAGTTCCTGGAATGCCATTATTTAAAACTTCTCATGTTTCATTAGTATAGGATCTCTCATGATTAATGAAATATTAGCGAGAGATTCCCAGATTATCTTAGCTCATGTATTTTTAAACAGGTAATCCACAAAGAAAAGATATTCCATCCTATGATCTATCCTTGATATCTTTACCATCGAGGCTTTATCCTTAATATTACTATGTAGAAATTTTAGGAAGCCATCTAAATCACTACTTTTATATGTCATTAGTAAAAAAGTCTGTTTAATTGAGCTTGTTGCTAGAGCTATACGCTTATTTAAAAAGTAAGATTTGTTCTTTTTTCCAATATGTCTATCAACTCATGATTTATATCTAAAAACTGAGTCTTCCATTGTAAAAAGTAATAAACATCAGAATTATGGACCGAGTGATTTATTTAATTTAGTTTCGGATTATTCTAAATGGAACCATTTAGATTTTGATCCAAAAGTAACAGTTACTTTATAATAAAGTACTTTATATATGAAACCAAGTTGAAATCGCTGTGGAATATAAATATGATATGAAATCCTTCAACTTACACAGTCGGAAAGCTTGTGAAAATTGTTCCGCAAAAAAGGAATGTTCTCACATATTCAAAAGGGTTACCAAAAAATAAATTTTGGGAGATTTTTTTTCCTTTTCAGATTGGTAAAAAGATATCTCATAATTTCACACTTCTAAAGGATATTTTACTTTTTTCCAAGCTATCAGGAACTTCATTTTTAACTTATATTGATAATGTAAGGAATTTTTAATAATCTAGCTTCAATATTTCAAAAGGATATTTCATAGATAATATCAGTTAGCTTTGTTATAGACTGTTCATGAGGTAAAGATCCTAAACTTTAAACAATTTTTATGTTTTTGTGAAGAACAGTCCAGTTTGAATTGGTTCTTCTATGATTAAAATTTGAAATTTCCTGGAAAAAGGACGTAATGATTTCAATTTCAATTTGTGAGAATGTTGGTTGTAAAGCTAACAGATGTAATAATATGATTTGATATAAATAACATGGTCTAGTGTTATTAAAAGGCTATATGCTGTGGGAAATGTAAAAGATGGTGTCAAACTTGTCTGAAAGATTGTATGGGATCTCAGATATTGTGGCGCTATATAGCTATAGTTGTGAACTGGCTAAAATATCTATTGGGGAGAATTTAAAAAGCTTATCAATCCGTTCACACTTGCTTATGCTGTTCAAATAAAGTAAATAAAGGTTTTATATCTCTATATCTATATATGGGCTTGGTAAAAATTTTGATTTTACTTACCATTTTGAGCCTTTTCTTCCAATCTATCTGCTAAAAATATTAGGGGCTTAATAAAGCTCCAAAGAAATGTCATTTTGGCCAAAATATAAAGTTTTATAAAGAGATATATCAATGATTTCATTAAACCCTTTCCAAATGAGCAATTTGTGCAATCAAAATCAGAGGTTTTGGAGTTGGTTTCAGTAATTTTTCTAAGTATTTTTAGAGCCAAATGTGTAATGGCAGAATTTTAGTACAAGATTCAAAGGATGCAGTAATTTTTCCAAAAAGAATCACCAAAAGCCTTATTTCAAAATGAAAAATTGGGGTTTTGATTACATGAGTTGATAATTTTCAAAAAAAAAAAAAAATTCCAAAATTTTGTTAAGTATATTTTTTTTATGTAATTTTTCATGAAATTGGCCCTTTTTGAAATTTTCTCCAAAGCTACCAACTTTTTTAAAAACCAAAAAAGGAAAATTATTTGGAGGTCTTTAACGAGGCCCAAAGCTTTGTTAAAATCCTGAAGATAAATTGAATACAAAGTGAGTGTTAAAAGAATTGAGATTGTATAGCCAGAACTATATAAATGATCTGAAAATAATTACTATGAAATGATTTACGAATCATTTATTAAATTATAAAAATCATGAATAACCTTCTTATTTATTGAAAAAATGGGGACATGAACTGTAAATGATAAATAAATTTTTTATTCTTTTTTTATAATTCTTTTTCAAGTTCAAGTGTAGAAATAAACACGAAATTGTGATATTTAGCTTTAAAATGACATTTTCATTCATATATCCAAGTGATGAATTAAAAAAAATGAATACTTCATACACTATCAAGAAATTAATAGTTTTACTGAAAATCCTACTTTTCTGAAAAGTCCCAACATGATCCAGGATTAAATTTTGAGTTCAAAAATAATGATTTTGAATAAATAATGACTTTTTAGGAGAAAAATGCATGTGGGTTCCATTTTATTTTCAATTTTTCCATTATTTATCTCTGAAAGCTGTATATGAATCCTTTTGAAAAAAAATATTTTTCTTCCAAAAAAAAATGTGATTAAAAATGGAACATAAAAATATATTTTGAGTACCCTTTTATGGGTTTATAGGTCTATGATATATAATATTCTTTGATATTACTATTTCCTTCTTACCTTATTAATTATATTTTTTTATATAACTCAACATATTTATATAAAGTATTGTGGTATTACACACCTTTTTTAAAATTCAAGTTCACCAGAATTCAACTAGAGAAAATATGATTTGTACAATGTCAGTATCAAGATTAAGATTAACGCAAAAGATCAATCTTACCCAGTTAATATTTACTTCAAAAACTATCACAAAAATACTAGGTAAATAAAAATAAATGTATTACAGCATAAAACCCTTTTACAGAATCATATGTAACAGCTATATCTGCATATGAAAGGGAGCTTCAGAAAATATGAAAAAACTAGTTAAATTACATGAAATTAACCCTTAAGAACAACTGTAGATCTAATGGAAAATCTTATACAAAGTAACAGCCACCCAAAGGTCAACAAAATAATAATTTGAACCAACTTCATCCAACAGTCAAGCAAGCTCGAATTCACAAAATATTTCTTTCAATAAATGCAAACCCCTTTCATAAATCCAACAGTCCAACGGAGATTAAGTAACCTGATAAGAGACCTCTCATTCAGTGAAATCCCCTTAAATTAATTCAAAATTAAAGCAGTAAGATCAAAATTTACATAGGCTCCATAAAAATACCTCTATGAAAGGAATACTCAACATAAAACAAAAAATTTACATAAAATTCCTTTCACAAAATGGAAAAAATCCTTTCATGAATCCAGAGGTCTACAAATGAGCTCAAAATCTATAAACTCTTTATTAAAACCCCTTTATGAAATACAAATTAAATATTAAACTAAAAAAGGATCACCTCATATCCCTTCCATGTATCCCAAACCCCTTTCATAAAATATAACAGTAGAAATAAAAAAGGATGGATTAACCCACCTGACCTGATAAAAGAAAAATCACCATCAAAATCAAGTCAAAGGATAAGGTAAAGGGGAAATTTAATGGAGAAGAAGAGCTCCTATGGAAGGCCCCAGGGTTCTCAAAAAGTATTAAATAGAAGGACTATCTTCCTAAAATTCTAGAATTCATCCAGGAACATCATATATTGCAAGAATAGTAGTAATTTATCCCTTACCAAGGAGGAATTATAGTATATTTTGGTAGCTCTTACTTACCTAGTAGCTAATCTCAGTGGAATGATAGAATTTGAGATTTTAAATTAGCTTAGATCAGTGTATTCATTGTGTTGAAAAGTTAACAAATTGGCAAGCTCAGAAGTACTACTTATTGAAGTAAAATATCTCTATCTACAATGTTTATTCCAAACTATCTCATCCTTATCCAAAACCTCATTCTTATTTCAATCACAGTTAGTATCCAAAATTCCTTATCAACCCGATTTTTAAGCACCTTAATTAACAGCTAAAAGAACTAAAACCCACAAAAATCACTTTCATTATTTCAAATTATATTTTTATGATTTTCTCAACTCTCTAAAATTAACATTGAGGACTAATACCAAAATTTTGAAACCACCCAAAACAGATAGCTAAAAAGACTTTGATCACAAAGAAGAAGTAATCACCAATATATATCTACCTAGAGGAACCCTTTAGCCTGATAATTATTTCCTTGAATTATTGCCTTGACTGTATTATTGACATTTTATTTATCCTATTTCATTATTTGTTGAATGTTTCTTATAAGCGACTTCTTAATTTATATTTTAGTTGAAAGTCCACTCACTCAATTTTCTTTTGGCTTCTGAACTCCAAGAAAGTTTTTTAAGTTTTTCAAAAGGGAATTTAATAGAACTTTTTACCATTTGTGACAGGATTTATTATCAATTAAAGACTAGTTACCTGAAATTTCACCCTCATTTTAATTCTTGATTCAAATATCATAAAATGGGATCTACTTCAAAATAATATTCAGATTTATGGTTTAGAAAAGGATCAATTTTGAAATCTTTCCAATTAATAATTTAAAAACTTTACAAAAAGGGTTAATCCTCAATTATACCATCAATTTGTATGTGACATTCAATTTATTCTTGTGAGTATTATATTAAATAAATTGATAAAAACACATATTTATCAATTATGTATGTTATGAAACATAATAAGATCATTCAATTTGAAAATTTCAATCTTGAATTAAGATTAGTTAGCTTAAAGCTCAATTTTGATTCATTTTATTGAATTTATGTTTAATTATGAGTTTATTTATTGAATTAACTTATAGAAAGAAAAATAAGAATAATCTTAAACTCTTTGTGAAAATATTTAATAAAGAAAACCAGAAAAAATTCTATTATCTCAAGTTTTATCAATTTATTGATATTATAAGTATAGCTAGCTATAATATTTTCAGTATTAATAAACATATCTATCAATTTTAGCTCCATTCAAATTCCTAGAAATCAGAAATTTTTATTTAATTGATTCAACTACTAATCCAAAAACTATTATATCTAAAAAATATATTTATTCAAGAAATTGAAAAACATATATTGCATGAGCTAATCCTACCTCTGTTCAGATTTACATAAAGAATCTAGCTTTTGAATGTATTACTGTATAGCATACTTTACAGATGAGGCAGGGGGATTCTTGGAATTTATAGAAGAAGGGCTCATTATAAACTACATGAACCGATTTACTGAAGATAATAAATTCAAAAATACATAAGATATTGATGATATCCAGAATAAGTTTTTTTTTAATGTTTAATGGACACAAATATTATGATTCAAAACTTTAGGAATCGGAAATTAAGTCAAAACTTACACTGCTTTAGAAATTTTGAATGTCATGTTTTTTTTTTCTGAGGAAAAAGTAATTTTTCAATAATTTAGTCAACTGTCAGGAAAATATTATGATTTATCAAATCATCAAATCTCAAAGAAAATTTTTAATTTGTAACATAAAAATCTATCAAAATATTCTTATCAATAATTTATCAAGAGTAAGTAAATTTTAAGTCATAATTTTATTTTAAAATAAGGATTAAGACAGATTTTTAAAAAATTTAATCAAACCAATCATACCAGAGATCATGATTATTTATATATATTAAGCAATCCCACTTTAGAAATATAAAAAATAATTCAATTAAAATATTTATGCAATTAGTGTCATTGTGAAAAATATATATGACTTAGTAACCCCAAAAAAATTAAAATGTGTGCTTGTAAATTGCATTAACCATACCGTTTCCCGATTATTATTTAAATTTTAAATTGAAATTCATTCCGTTACTTAATAAAACCAGAAAAATTCTCAAAATATGTGTTTTCATTGTATATAAAAGGAGCTATGGGCTCTTATGGTGCTCATGGATCCCATGTTTGAGCTATCGAAATATTTACATCACGATTTATGATTGAATTAATCCATTTAGCTACTAGGATTAATGTTTTCTTAATTCATTCTTCTTGGCTGCAGTCAATTACTAAATAACTTACATTTAATAAAATTTCTCTTTAGCATCTTTTATAATAAATTATGCACAAAATCAAGGATTTTGATCGTTTCTTTCTAGATTTCATTTTGAAATTAATTTCGTATCATTTTTTAAGTTGAATCTATCACGTATATCCATTAATTTATTATGTTTTGATTTAATCTTTATCGCGATGATTCCTTTTTAGTCAAACTATTATAGATGATTTACAAAGTTTTAGTATGGTAATAATAATCAATTGCTTGTCTAATGGTTATTCCAAGCTTAAAGCATTATTATAATCATTTACCTATAGTAATATCTAGCTCTTTTCTTTAGGTAATATCTCATTTATCCTTGTATTAAGTTTTTTTATTGAAACGTTATGGTCGAGATTTTCTCTTTGAAAATATGACTTAGCCATATTGAGTAAATATTTGAAAATAGCCAAAATAATTCAAAAGTATGAAGTTAAAAATCAGTAAGTAATATGGGGGAGGCTACCAACTTATTATGATCAGTGCTTGTGGCAAGTTTCAATCAGCGTGTAACAAAATTACTCAAGACATGAAATCTATAGAAAGTCGAAAGAGAGTCACTTCTTTCAATTCATAGTCGAAAACGAAAATAAATTACAATACAAAAGTTTTACTTTTTCAAAGTCCATAAATTAAGGCTCTCCATGAACTAAACTATAACCCAACATGCATAGAACAAAACCCTCCCATTATCAAGATATACCTAAAAAAATTTTTCTTGAAAACCCTTCTTGGCCAAAGATTAGTAGTCGCGGAAGAATAAGAAACTAAATTAAGTCGGCGGTTTGCTTGTTCCATTTCAGCTTGAGGATTCGGATCATCTAAATAATCTTTCACCGCTTTCTCAAATGCTATCGTTTGGGCCTTTAAAAAATCGATTATCAGTATCCAAATATTAGAGTGAACGAGATACGGTTTCAAAAATCTGAAGCTTACTCGATCTAGTTTCAAATTTTTCATACCTTCCGAGGGCTCGAAAAGTCTTTGGATATCAGGTGTTAAGGTTTTTTTAATGGCCTCAAAGCCCGCTTGATTAGCCGCCTTGGCTCTAGGCATCACAAAAGACGCCTGAAAACAAATCAATAATATTTAAATAGGAGTCGAGTTTAAAGCTCATTTTCTTTAGTTTGACTTACCATGTAAGTTCTTTGGAGCTTGAGTTGATCCGATGTCAGATTTAAAGTTTTTGTTTTGCCTTCAAGAATCATTTTTTGATTAGGATTTAGGCTGTTCATCTGGGAAAATTAAGCTTTAGCTAAATCTTTTATATAATTTATTTTTCGACACTAAAATGTTCAACTTGAGAGCTTGAGCTACGTACAAAATTTTGCTGGCTAGCATTTTGCTCCGGTGACAGTGTGCTCCCAGATGTAATTTGAAGCTGTTTTATCAAATCTTTCACTGCTGGATCGTCTGGAACAACGTCCTCGACTCCTTTGTTGAAGAGATCAAGTGAGCTTAGATTCCAGGCACCCTGAAGTCCGGGATTTGAGCCGTTTGTAACAGAAATTGGGGGATTTCCAGTTTGGTTCGACCTCTCTTCTGTTCGAAAAAGCTGTTGTGGAGACTGTTGAGGTAAAATTTGAGCTGTGGAGGCTTGTTGAGTTTGCAAGGAGGCGTTGGAGGATGGTTGTGAGGCCACTACCACAGCCGGCGGTGCCGGCTGTATCGGTGGAGCCACAGGTGCAGGTGAAGGTGCAAGAGCTGTTGGAAGTGGGTTTGGCTGTTGTGCCAAGGGCTTTTGGGCCAAAACTTGTTGGCTCAAAGCCGGCTGCTGAATTGAGGGTTGTGTTTGAGCTACTGCCCCCTGTGGTTGGGTGGCTGTTGAAGTAAGCAAAGAGCTCGTTGGACCTGGTACAGTCTGAGAGTGAAGGAGGATAAGAACCGAAGAAAGAAATATTACACCGTGAGCCAGCGGTAATAATTTGAAGGCCATCGTGACAAGGAAGGGAGTTTTCGTGTCTGCCTGACACAAAACTTCTTCGCAAGGTCACCACCAGCAAAAAGCAGAATGTGCTCGGCACAAAGATCGTTATCTTCTAAACGAGAACAAAAATATTTATCACAATCTGAAATGATAAGGAAACAGTAAATCTTTGAAGGCCTGATTCTTCTAGGTGAACTCAAACCAACTCGGAGGCCACTATTTTTGGGCATGAGTCTCCCTACGTCAGTCCCATATATTCTTCGAGACAGGTGACGGGAGCAGGCAATCTCACCAGGCCTAGGTGATTAGAGGAAGGGTTGCGATTCAAAAGCTTTAGCTAAAAAATCTGGTTGCTCGAGTTTCTGTTGTCATTTACGACATGGACAAACTAGCTAGATAGCTCTCGATGACAGCTAGCTGAGTATTTTACAACAAGCGAAGGCTTTAAATTGAGAAACTTATCAACGGACTAGTCTAAGGTCCATAATTCTTAGCCTCTTGTGTCATTGGTTGGTTACGCTTGAACGATCTTCTGGACAATCAGACAATCAAGCTTGCTCATTTGATTTATTTATTTATTTGAATATCTTTGAATTTAAAGGGAAATTTACTCAATCGATAATGGGTTGGAAATTGTTCCTCAAATTGATGACAACAAACACCAAACGCCCTTGATCGATAGCATCAAGGTGCGATTTTCGGAATAATATCAATATTTGTGGCAAGGCTGATGTCAGACTTTGTACCTTTTGAGCAAATTTTATTCAGAAAACAACAGAGATTTGAGTGTAGATAGCCTTTTTGCAATTAATTGTCTGGCTCTTCATCATCTCATATGCTTTCTTATCTTACAGGCTTTGTCACTGATCCCATGTTGACTTATCCCTTTCATGGGCTATGACACCTAATTTGGATTCTAAAAGCTTTTCAGTTCTTTTAGATTATCAAATTGGTCACCTCAGGTTTGCTTCAAAGTGAAGGCATAACCGCATTCGATAGCTATCCTGGGGAAAAACACCTTAAAAATCTGAGATAAACAAATAAAATGGGTCAAATTTTATTGGTTAGGAGAAAAAACTGAGGATCATTCTTGCTTTGAAAGGCTACCCACAGGTTTATTTTGGGACCACGAAGCACTGAGAAAAAATAAAAAAGGGATCTTCTTCATTTTTAAGAAAATTGGGCATACAAGCCGTTATCTCAAGTTGTTGAGTTAAAGAAATTAATAAATTTTAGAAAGCAAAAACTTAGAGAAATGTAGAAAGATGCTATTTAGCTTACAAAGGCCAAAGTTAAACCAAAGTATTCCCACCTGTGCCACACAATTCTAAAGCTGTCTACAGGTAGGCCACATAGCCCAAAGATGTATGAAAGCACAAATGATCTCCAAGTGCATGTAAACATTATAACATATGTAAGCTGACAGAGACACACCCTGATCGATTATGGCTAGGAAATGAGAGAGTGGATATTACTAGGAATTATCCTAAATTGAATTTCATTGCAAAGCCTGGATAAGTGGAGCAAACTAAAAGACTCCCACAGAAGAAAAGTCGACTAAACTGTGTAAAACCAATAATTACCCCCTATTACATAATAACTATCCCCCATTAAAGCTAGAAGTCTATCATTTGAAGCTTCTCTTAATCAATAAGAGATTATATCACTAGTTATGTCCTATCTAATTCAAAGTAATGAGCTACTCATCAGCCAGAGAGTTTAAATTAATTTGTCTATAGGAAGCTTACTGGGTTTATTAAGGAAATTACTAACCTGGTGTCAGAAAATGCCTGAGGACTTGCAATGAATGAACTTTGGTCTGTCATAAATAGCACTTTGAATTGGGGTGGGATCGAAAGAAACATATTTTATACATAGAACATAAAGCTATAAAATTGAAAAACATTCCATTTTTATAAAGAGAACCCAAAATTTGAAGAAAGATGAATATAGTCAAAAATAATGAGAAATATATTTCTAAGCCAGAGAGCCCACAAAAGAGAATTACAGTCAGGTAAAGATTTAAACATGTCTCAAATAGCTCAGGCAATCTCTAAATAGAGTTAGAATATAGATAAAAAGTACTTCCTCTGGGAAAAGTGTGATGTGATTATCATTTAGTCTATAATTCTGTGATATAAAAAAAGCAAAGATTAGGTAATATGAATTCTTCTTATGCTAATATTCAACCAAGACTCTTTTTGATAAGAGTCTTTCACAAAATACTCTCTTCTAGTATTTTTCAATCGATAAAGCGGTCTTTGATTCCCAAGATTAGAATAACAAATTAAGTATTTCCTACAACACTATGATTTAATTATCAACGAAGGATACAAAACCTGAATGATTGATAATCAAGTCGACTCAAAAGCATAGGCCACAAGATAATCAGTTGCAATACAATCATATTATATAGTCTCCTTACAAAACTTAATCCTATAACTGAGAAAAACTATGATATTTCTCACAAATAAATAAGTAAACTTCTCAAAATTGAAGAAACCCATATTTAAACAAAGAATAATCTAATAAGTTTGTTCAAAACAATAACCAAAATGGAAATATATGGACTATTATCTGTTAATATGATAAGATTACACATATAACCCGGAATCCCTCGTTCACCAGACACAAGGAAAAGTCATCTCATCTCAAAATTAGTGCAAAATCACAAATTTGAAGATATAATTAATCTTGTTAGATCCATGAGTTAAAGTATCCCAAAAAGAAGAAATTATCAAAAGCTGTGATTTAAACAGATGAGTCAAATTAGTTAATACGCATATATATAAATACAGGAATAATTAAATGTTTCCAATAAAGGTATTGAATCCAGGGACAGAACTCAATGTATGGATAAAAAATACCTAAAACTAATTCAACTCATGAGAAGTACATCAGGAAAATTTCTTTTTGGAAATTGGAAAATGGGATTTAATATTACAACAGAATAGGTAATCTTAGTGGGAAATCACCACACAACAAAAAATACATAACTAGTTACCTGAAGCTAAGAAAGATAAATGAAAAATACCAAGGAAGAATGGAATTAAGTAATAATTACAGTAAAATATGAGAGAAGATACTGGCAAAATGAATAAGATTATCTTCAAAAGCAATTCCAAATTTTGAGATTCCACAATTCAGCTCCTTCTGAGCCAAAGAACATTTTCCTCCAGCATTTCTAACCACAATTTGAATTTTCTCACCATGGCCATAAAGTAAATTTAGGCTTCCAGATCTACAAGCCCAATATCACTGTGAAACATCTTCCAACTCTCTCCTTCTCTCTCACCTTCTTTTTTGATATTAAATCTGAAAAATAAAAGAATTTTGTTTTTTTTCTCTGAATATTTTGTAAAACCCTTGTTGAAAATGGATGTAAACTTTTACACAGATCCTTTTTCTGGAAATTGTCCCCAATCATCAAGCACATCAATAATCTATGATGATTCTGTTGAAACTATAACTAGTATTTGATTTTTTGAATGTTTCATTTTAAGTGTTTTTTTCTTCGTAGGGCTTTTTATTAAAGAAACTTGAATGAGAAAAAAATAATTGTATGGAAAATATTCAGCTATTCAAATTTTGCATCAAACTCTCAGGAAAAAGACCTATTGACTGAAATTAATCATACAAATTCCACCTTTTTTGGTATTTTTCTTTAAAAGCTATAACTAATTTATTTCTTGTATGTAGTCGGAAGAATTTGAAATTTTAGTTTTCTTAAACATTCTGTTGAAAACCTTTGTGGTTGTTTTTGGAGCACCAGTGTGAGCCTTTGAGATATGACCACATACCCAATAAGGTCACAAAAAAGACTCAGAATAATTATACCTTTAATATAATTATATTAAAAGTACTTAGAATAATTATACATTAAAAATAATTACTTAAATATACAAAAAATACCATAAATTGGTACAAAAATTGGTTTAACTTAAAAACCAATGAATCAACATGTAAAATAAATTATACCATTGGATTCCCCATGGTAAAATACACATATACCATTTTTATGGCATATCTGTAAAGTCAATATTTAATGAATTATAAGGTATAATACCTTATAAAAACCATAAAACCTTATTTATCTCAGAAACTAATGAAACAGCATGTGAAATAAATTGTACCAGTGGATTCCCCACAAAAATCCACACATAAAACAATTCATAAGCTAATTTCCAAAGTTAATACTTAAGGAATTAACCTGAATATATGCACTTTTGTGGTCAACGCATATATTCAAGGATCATAGCTAATATCTCTTAAACTATACATGATAGAATGATGAACCAAAAATAAAGTTACCACGTAATTACTGTAAGAACACAGATATGAACTTTATTTTACAAATTATAAACAAGGTTAAAACCTATGATGAAATATTGATAAAAATCAACAGAGCTGTTGACCACTTTGTTGTGAAAGTGTTCCAAACTTAAAAAAAAGTATACAGTTGGATTCTACTAGTTCATTCGTGAAGAATGATGTAATTTTTATTATTAAATTCAGGGTATAACCCCCTGAAATCAAGGTTTGAAGTTTAAAATATTGAATTTCGACAGAAAAGATGAGTTACAAGAAAAATCATCAAAATTAAAGTGTTGATTATGTAATGAAAAGCTCTTGGCAGCATAATAAGGTTATGCCAGGCTATCAGAATTCACTCTCTGAATTGCTGTAGCGTGTAAAACTTAAAAGTTATTGAGGATCAACGTTTGAGCTTAATTTGAGCAGTTATGATCACTCACAGTAACCTTAATTTAAGTTTAACAGTCTTAAGAGTGATAAAATTGGTGAATACTATTAGTTTATGATTAAAACTAATAAAATCCACGAAATTTGGGGTTCTGCCAAGCCTCTGATGTCATCAACTTTAGAGTTATAGTGATAACTCTAAATAATGGTGTAATAATGATGTAATATGGTTTGATAATGATGTAATCATCTCCAAACCTTAAAATATTGATAAACTCCAGTGGATATAATCAGTACACGTCTACTAGAAGCCTGTTGGACTCTAGGAGGGAGGTATTTACTATAAATAGAGCTCTTTTTACTCTATTTTCCCCTCAGACGCATCAAAAACATTAAATCAATTAAATCAAAGGTAATTTCTTTATTCTTTATATATAAAACTATTATATTATTAAAGACCAAAGACCACCTTATTATAATCATCCATTTTGATGTGATTAAATCATTTATTTAATTGTTTTTGTTAAAAATCTCTCTAAAAACTCATTTCCACATAAAAATCCAGAATAATTTGTAATTTTCTTTATTTTTATTGTAAATACAATTTGAAAAGGTTGTATTTATATTTTTTGGCGTAAAATATTTCAAAATTATTATATTAAGTGTTAAAAGTAGGTTATTTTCTCTTATTATAATAATTTCTCTATTATTACTCTCTTAATAATTCTCTAATTAATATAAATAGTATTTATATTAATTCATAACTTTAATATTAGTAATATTATTGTTATTAATTGTTTTTTATTAATAAAAAGCAATTTTGTACGCCTTTATTATTTGTTGGTAACAATAATAAAGAGCTTTTTAAATATCTTAATTATTTTATATTAATATATTTATTTATTATATTATATTTTCATAATATAAATTATATTATTATATTTATTTAATAATATAATTATTTTACGCCATAATAATAATAATTATTTATTATTATTATATTTTTAATCTTATTTATTCAATTCATAAGGACATTCAGAGTACAATAAGTAATAAATTAGTAATTTTTACTTATTGTTTCATAGTCAAACCTTACATTTGGGGGCCTGGCCGTGATATTTACTTAAAAGACCTTTAAAAAGATTCTAATTGGGTTTATCCAATAATAAATTATATTTATAATCATAAAATTATATAATAATTTTATATTTTATTGATTTTAAAAGCTATTGAGGCATTTGGAAAGCAATTGTACTGTCTTACACGTGGTTTTTCACATCCTTAGACTTGCAAGAACTTTCTTTGAGTGACTCTAGTGATTAAAAAAGATAATTTATAAATTAAAAATAATTTTTTATAATGCAATTTTGTAAAAGAATCATATTCATTTTTTATTTTATTCTTTAAAAAAAAAATATAAAAAATATTAAAATTTTTTAAAATTTTTTAAAAAACCAATAAAAAAGTTATTTTTATTCATTTTTATTTATTTCTTTATTCATTCCAATTTTTTAAAGATATATAAGCAATTTCTACGTGGAAAATTGCCATATCTTGCCAAAAAATAACACTTCTTATAAAAAGACTTATATTTATTTGTCTTTTTTAGTGTTTGAAGATAACCCAGCAGAAGATAACCAAACTACTGTTGAGAGATTGGTGGAAGAAACTTGTCAAAGTTCTCCAACACCAGTTATCACCAAAAGAAAGAAAGCTAAGAAATTAGACTTTCCAGGACCCACCATTCAAGACTCTGAAGGTGAGCACCTCTCTTATAATTGCCATAAAAAGAATGTTTATTCTAAAATACTTTTATTTTTCTTATTTTCTTAAATTATGACTACCAGAAGAGGTTCCCAATACTCCATCCAATCAGATGGAGCTGGACTCAGAGGTAGAGCTGATCCCTCAAAAGGGAAAAGAAAGGGCAATATCCCCAGTGGAACAGAATCCACACAAGGAAGTGCCTTATCCCAAAGGCAAGTCCCAGAAATGCCCATGATATCTGAGCATGAATTGGAACTAAGTATGAGTAACTCAAATAGGTACAAATCACATTCAGAGGGCTCAAATAGACATCTACATGAGCCAGTACAAGCAGTATTACACAGTGTACAAAAACAAAGATTGGGAAATGCTGCCTCAAATACACCAAGGAGTGATGAACTCCTGGCACATCCTGAAAAAGTTCCTCAAAGAGGAGGAGATAGTGAAATACTCCAATGGATGGAATCCACTGTCATCCAAACCTCAAATCAAAAAAATCAAGGATTACCACGCCAAAAAGAGGGAGGCAACCAAGGAAGAAGCCCCAGTAGCTTCTACCAGCAAGCCCCAAGCCAGCCAATTTCCCCAAGAAGGGAAGAAGAACAAGAAAAAGCATTGGAGGAAACCATATTCCCCAAGCTACAAGATCCCAAGAATCCAAAAGGATGCCATGGACAATGTTTTCAACATGGCCAGAACCTTGATGGAATTCAAGGACAAGGAAGAGCAAAGAATGAGACAACCTCATTTCCCAAGAAAAAAACTTTTCCAAAGATGTTGTAAATACTTTAACAGAAATTAAAAATAGTATATTACCTCTAAAAGAAATCAAAGATAGTTTATTATCACTACAAGAAATAAATAACAATTTATCTTCTTTAACAAAAATTGTTGTGCAAAACAAGAAAGAAATTGACAACATTAAATTTATTGTTGAAAATAATAAACCAAAGAATTTAATTGACAATACTCACAAATTAATACAAGGACAACAAGAATTGTATAAATACATAAAAGACATCAAAGACAAGACTTTGACAATCAATTATGATGTGAGTATCGACAATCTTACAGAAAAATTAAATAAATTAAGTATTTCTGTAGAAAAATTTGAAGAAAATACTTCATCACACCAAAAATTACTTTTGGACCATGTGGAAAAAAGTGATTAAGCAAGAATGCATCTGAAAGATGATATTCAGAGTGAAATAAGGCTAATTACTGAAAAAATGGACAAAATTAATGAGGCTAATTTAAATATGCCAAAGTTATCAACACCATTTTCTCATATAAGAAGCCCTGTTAAAACAAAAAAGGAATTGTCAAATCCTTTCATAACAGACTTGAGTCACCAAGATAATAACCAAGTCTTAATGAAGGAAGCACCTCAATTGAAGGAATGGCCAACATTCACAGGAGAAGGTGAATATGACCACATGTCATTTATTAAAACAATTGACATGTTACAAGAAGACTATGCCATACCAGATGAATTAATCACTGCAAGATTACATTCCTTGTTTGAGAAATCTGCAAAAAGATGGTATTATGGCATAAGACAAACAAATGGTAAAAATACCTGGTCTTGGTGGAAACAAGAAATAATCACCAAGTGGGCAAATGATGCCTGGAGGTATAAGATAGAAAATGCATTTGAAAACTCTTTCTTTGACCCAGAGAAAGACAAACCTTTAACTTGGTTCTTGAAACAAGTTGAAAGGCTTAATGCACTGTACCCAGAAATGTCACAAAAGATGGTGCACATGAAAATACTTAAAAAATGTGGAGGGGAACTAGAACATGCCCTAAGAAGCAGGTGTATAGAACCATGCTCCACAGAAGAGTATATAAATGCACTAGAAGATATAGTGACAAGAACAAAAATTGGCAGGACTTGGAAAAAATTGGACATTAAAAGCCCAAATAAACCATTTATCAAAAAAGATAAATCAAAAGAATCCTTTAAGCCCAATACATCCAACAATAATGAACAAAGAAAATGCCATAAATGTGGAGGTATTGGACACTTAGCCAATAATTGCCTTAAGAAAGCAAAGATTAATTAAATTGTGGAAACAGAAAACCACAATGACAAAGAAGAGGAATCTGACTCTGAAAAAGAGACAGAAGAGTCAGAAAGCTCTGAAAGTGATGAAATCAATATAATTAATGCACAAATTAATAATATTGATATAATTTATGAAGTACTGGATGTTAATTCAAACTTACCACAAGTTGGAACATCTGACACAAACCTGACAAACATACAAGATGCCAAAATGTATAGAACCAAACCTGCAAGAGGAATGGGATATACAGCTGGAAAATCAAGTATAAGTATTGTTATGGTTGATAACCAAGAAGGAAAAGTTAACTTGGATACAGGAGCATATTGCACTTGTGTTGGCAAAAGTTATTTGAAAACCATTGTCCCAAACTGGCAAGAAAAACTTATGCCAATACAAGGTGTCAAATTTAGTAGTGCAAGTGAGAGCATGAAGCCCCTTGGAATAATTGATTTAACACTAATTTTTACTCATCCCTCACAATGTGTCAGAATTAAAGTAGAGTTTGTGGTAATGGACAACTGTACTAGTAATCATTTCATACTTGGGAATGACTACTTATCAATCTATGGTATAGATATCTCCAACCAAAAAGATAGATATTTTACCATAGGAGATAACAAAAGACAAAAGTTTGGCTTCTTAAATAACGAAAAACAAATCACAGTTATTAAGAAGGAAGAAAAAATTCCAGAAAAGGAACTTTTTATATCTGAACAACTTAAAGAGGCAGAATTCAATCAAGAATTAACAGAAAAAATGAAAGAAAAATTGATTTACCTCTTATTTAAGTATAAAAATGCCTTTGCAACTGACAAAGAGCCACTAGGTGCCATAATTGGACATGAAGTGGATATAATTCTTAATGTAGAAAAGCCTTACCCAACTTTATTAAGAAGACCTGCTTATCCAGCCAGTCCAAGGGCTAGAGAAGCCTTAGAAGTGCACATTAAAGAATGCATGCACCTTGAAGTATTAAGAAAGGTTGGACATAATGAACAAGTAGAAGTTACTACACCTGTCATTATAACTTGGCATAATAGAAAATCAAGGATGGTAGGAGACTTCAGAGCCCTGAACACCTATACCATTCCAGACAGATATCCAATACCTAGAATCCATGAGACATTGACCCAATTGTCACAAGCTAAGTTCATCACAGCTATGGATTCTCTTAAGGGTTTTCATCAAAATGTCTTAACAGACAATGCCAAGAAACTACTAAGAATAATAGTCCATTGTGGAATTTTTGAATACTTAAGAATGCCATTTGGGATAAAAAATGCACCTTCCCATTATCAAAGAATGATGAATACCATATTCCCTGAAGAATTATCAGAAGGATGGTTAATTATCTATATTGATGATATCATAGTTTGCTCAGAAACTTGGGAGAATCACCTTACAAGACTAGAAAGGGTACTACAAAAAATAGTCCAAGTGAATATGAAAATTTCCTTGAAAAAGTGTCATTTTGCATATAGTGAATTAAAAGCACTAGGACATGTTGTATCTGGACTTAGTCTAGGCATAGACAAAAATAAAGTAGCAGCAGTACTACTCAAACCAATGCCTCAAACCAAGAAAGAAATGTAATCATTTTTAGGATTTGCTGGTTACTATAGACAGCATATAAAGGACTTTGCAAAAATTGCCAAATCCTTATATAAATTATGTGACCAACAAACAGTTTATGAAATGACTGAAGAAAGGGTCAAGGCATATGAAGAATTGAAAAATTCACTAACAAATGCCCCATTTCTTCTAATGCCAGATTGGAAACTACCTTTCAAACTATACATTGATGCTTGTGGAGAAGGATTAGGTGCTGCACTTCACCAAACACAAATTATCAATGATAAACCAGTGGAAGGACCAATTTGTTTCATTTCAAGGCAAATAAAGCCAACAGAAGCAAGGTATGGAGCAAGCCAAATGGAATGCTTATGCCTAGTGTGGGCTTTAGAAAAACTGCATTATTATTTGGATGGCACAGTATTTGATGTAATCACAGACTGTAATGCTGTGAAATCACTATTAAATATGAAGACTCCAAATAGACATATGCTGAGATGGCAAATTGCTATCCAAGAATATAGAGGAAATATGACTATTGTACATAAATCTGGACATATTCATAAAAATGCAGATGATCTTAGCAGATGGGCTTTAGCAAATACCCCTGACAATCCAGCATGGGTACCACAAGAAGAGCACCATATAGAAGGAATATGTGTCACAGACATAGGAACAGAATTCTTTAACCAAGTTAAAGAAAGCTATAAGACAGACAAAAATAGCCATATCTTAAGCCAACTTCTAATGAAAGACTGCAAAGATCCATCACTTTCATCAAAAGTAGATGAAATATGGAAAAAGGCATATGATGAAGGAAGATTCCACCTCCTTGATGGAATCCTTTACCATAGAACAAAACACACATGTGTTATGGCCTTAACAGATAGAACACTAATAAACACTATTTTACATGAGTGTTATGATAGTGTTGCATCTGGACATCTCTCAGAAGATAGGACACTAGAGAGGGTGAAAACCTGCTCTTGGTGGCCAAATTGGAAGAAAGATGTTGCAGAGTACTGCCAAACCTGTGACAGATGTCAAAAAGCCAACAGAGCCACAGGAAAGAAATTTGGAATGATGATCCAAATCCAAGAACCAAAATCCCCATGGGAAATAGCTCATATGGATTGGGTAACAGCACTACCTCCAGGAGGAGACAGGAGCTATAATGCATGTCTAGTGTTAGTTGACAGGTACAGTAAAACTCCCATGTTCTTACCATGTCATAAAGATGACACAGCTATGGATACAGCCATAATGATATGGAATAAAGTCATTAGCCACACAGGCTTATTCCAAAATATTATAAGTGACAGAGACCCAAAGTTCACTTCAGCATTATGGACAAATCTCCATAACTTATTTGGGACAAAGCTATCATTCTCAACAGCTTACCATCCCCAAACTGATGGTTTAGCAGAAAGAATGATACAGACCTTAGAGGACATGATCAGAAGATTCTGTGCTTATGGGCTAGAATTCAAAGATTCTGATGGTTGTACCCATGATTGGTGTACACTAATACCAGCACTTGAACTGGCATATAAGACATCAATCCATTCTTCTACTGGCAAAACACCAGCAATGCTAGAGAAAGGTTGGAATCCAAGACTTCCTTATGATACCCTCAAAAAGGACTTAGTGGACATACATCCAACATCAAGCAGTTTTAAGATAATGCTTGACAAAGCAAGACACCATGCAAACAGATGCATGCAAGGCTCTTTCAAATATGCAAAAGAAAGATGGGACAAAAGTCATAAACCACCTGACTTCAAAATAGGAGATTTGGTATTAGTATCAACTCTTAACTTTAATAACATAAAAGGACCAAAGGAATTGAAAGATTCCTTTGCAGGACCATTTATGGTAAAAGCACTGCATGGACCCAATGCTGTAAAATTGGAACTCACATGTGATTTAATGAATAAACACCCAACTTTCCCTGTAAGTCTTATAAAACCTTACAGCTCAAGTGACAAAGAATTATTTCCACTAAGAAATAAACCCCCACTTGAAATTCCCCCTTTGGAAGAAGGAGAAGAAAAAAGAATTGTAAAAGTCCTTAAAGAAAGAAGGACAAGGAACAAAAAAGAAAGAGAATATCTTGTAAGGTATAGAAACCCAACTCAAGAAGATGAATGGCTACTTGAGAAAGATATAACAAATGCTGATAAACTACTGAGGAGGTTTAGACATGAAAGAAAACCTAAAGAATAACAAAATAAAGCATTATTGAGCTTCAGGACTGATAAAGTCTAATGAAGAGGTAGGACAGTGGATGATACCCTAATCACATATATCAGATTGTGGTACAATCTTTTTTGGTGGTAGGGAATGTGAGCCTTTGAGATATGACCACATACCCAATAAGGTCACAAAAAAGACTCAGAATAATTATACCTTTAATATAATTATATTAAAAGTACTTAGAATAATTATACATTAAAAATAATTACTTAAATATACAAAAAATACCATAAATTGGTACAAAAATTGGTTCAACTTAAAAACCAATGAATCAACATGTAAAATAAATTATACCATTGGATTCCCCATGGTAAAATACACATATACCATTTTCATGGCATATCTGTAAAGTCAATATTTAATGAATTATAAGGTATAATACCTTATCTATCTCAGAAGCTAATGAAACAACATGTGAAATAAATTGTACCAGTGGATTCCCCACAAACGTCCACACATAAAACAATTAAGAAGCTAATTTCCAAAGTTAATACTTAAGGAATTAACCTGAATATATGCACTTTTTTGGTCAACGCATATATTCAAGGATCATAGCTAATAGCTCTTAAACTATACATGATAGAATGATGAACCAAAAATAAAGTTACCACGTATTTACTGTAAGAACACAGATATGAACTTTATTTTACAAATTATAAACAAGGTTAAAACCTATGATGAAATATTGATAAAAATCAACAGAGCTGTTGACCACTTTGTTGTGAAAGTGTTCCAAACTTAAAAAAAAGTATACAGTTGGATTCTACTAGTTCATTCGTGAAGAATGATGTAATTTTTATTATTAAATTCAGGGTATAACCCCCTGAAATCAAGGTTTGAAGTTTAAAATATTGAATTTCGACAGAAAAGATGAGTTACAAGAAAAATCATCAAAATTAGAGTTTTGATGATGTAATGAAAAGCTCTTGGAAGAATAATAAGGTTATTCCAGGCTATCAGAATTCACTCTCTGAATTGCTGTAGCATGTAAACCTTCAAAGTTATTGAGGATCAACGTTTGAGCTTAATTTGAGCAGTTATGATCACTCACAGTAACCTTAATTTAAGTTTAACAGTCTTAAGAGTGATAAAATTGGTGAATACTATTAGTTTATGATTAAAACTAATAAAATCCACGAAATTTGGGGTTCTGCCAAGCCTCTGATGTCATCAACTTTAGAGTTATAGTGATAACTCTAAATAATGGTGTAATAATGATGTAATATGGTTTGATAATGATGTAATCATCTCCAAACCTTAAAATATTGACCAATTCCAGTGGATATAATCAGTACACGTCTACTAGAAGCCTGTTGGACTCTAGGAGGGAGGTATTTACTATAAATAGAGCTCTTTTTACTCTATTTTCCCCTCAGATGCATCAAAAACATTAAATCAATTAAATCAAAGGTAATTTCTTTATTCTTTATATATAAAACTATTATATTATTAAAGACCAAAGACCACTTTATTATAATCATCCATTTTGACGTGATTAAATCATTTATTTAATTGTTTTTGTTAAAAATCTCTCTAAAAACTCATTTCCACGTAAAAATCCAGAATAATTTGTAATTTTCTTTATTTTTATTGTAAATACAATTTGAAAAGGTTGTATTTATATTTTTTGGCGTAAAATATTTCAAAATTATTATATTAAGTGTTAAAAGTAGGTTATTTTCTCTTATTATAATAATTTCTCTATTATTACTCTCTTAATAATTCTCTAATTAATATAAATAGTATTTATATTAATTCATAACTTTAATATTAGTAATATTATTGTTATTAATTGTTTTTTATTAATAAAAAGCAATTTTTTACGCCTTTATTATTTGTTGGTAACAATAATAAAGAGCTTTTTAAATATCTTAATTATTTTATATTAATATATTTATTTATTATATTATATTTTCATAATATAAATTATATTATTATATTTATTTAATAATATAATTATTTTACGCCATAATAATAATAATTATTTATTATTATTATATTTTTAATCTTATTTATTAAATTCATAAGGACATTCAGAGTAAAATAAGTAATAAATTAGTAATTTTTACTTATTGTTTCATAGTCAAACCTTACAACCAGAGAATGAATCATGATGGAATAGCTGTTAAATATCAACTTGAAAAAGCTACCAATATATCTACCAATATTTATAAAAAGTGGCTTATAAAAAAAGCAGCAGATAAAATGTTATCAAAAGCCCTTAAATAAAATAATCACATTCAATATATTGAAAATGTTTCCTCAAATTAAAAAAAAACAGAATAACAAAATCCAAGATACATAAGTTTTAGAAACTTCAGTTGAGTATGTTCAGTATTACCAATTGGCCAAAAAAACATAGGATACTGATGGAAAAATCCAAAGCCAATAAAGAAAACTTCCAGATTGAATCCCACAAGCAACTTTCAAGAATTCAAGAAATAGCTTAGTAAGTCCTTCCCTTGAAGTGATTTCATATGATTTCAGTACAAGAAAAGAAATTCAAAAAATAGATGGAAGGAAGCCTGGGTATAAAAAGATGAAGCAGGAGATAATATTGTAAGTAAAAGTATATCATTTTTTAAATTTAAGAAAGGGTTAAGAAACATATGGAATATATTTTTTATACTTTATTGTTTATTTATTTTGCTAAAGAGGTTTTGTGAGGCTAGAGGTATACTTTGAATGCCAGAATAGGCCACAATTGATATAAAAATAACCTTTGAGCTATGCATAACCCATAAGTCATCTGTATATCCAAAATTAATTATTTTTCATTTAAGAAAAGATGAATAACTTATTTGTTTGGAAGTAAATCCATTTATTTAAGGCCAGATCTAGGTTCTACACAGAAATTAACCTAGGGTAGCTCCACAGGCTTAATAAGCTTAAATTAACTCTATGAGGTGGTAATATGATAAATACCTAAACACCACATCATCAATACCATATGAAATAATTGTAGAAGCTTTTGTTTTTATCAATTTCACCCATAAATATTGAAAATGTGAGAAATCCCATGTTACATATGCACTAAGAATATTTTTATGCATGTTTGTGGCACTTGAAATTACTTTATTATTACATAGAGTTTTTATACACCCATAAAAGAATATATTTTTTACTTTTATGTTGATTTGTTTTACTAAAGAGGTTTTTTGAGGCTTGAGGTATATTTTGCATGCCCAAATAAGCCACCATTATTATAAATATAACCTTTAAGCTATGAATAACCCATAAGTCATGCATATATCAAAATTTCATCATTGTTGATTTAAGAAAAGATGAATAGATTTTTTGTTTGTAAATAAATCCATTAATTTAAGGCCAGATTTGGATTCTACACAGAAATTAACTTAGGGTAGCTCCATAGGCTCAATAAGCTTAAATTAACTCTATGAGGTGGTAATATGGAAAATACTTAAACAATGCATCATTGATACCATATGAAAGAATTGTGAAAATGTTTGTTTTTCTCAATTTCATGTCAAAATAATGGGAATGTGAGAAATATAATGTTAAATATACACTAAGAATAGTGTTATGAATGTTTGTGGCACTTTAAATTACTTTATTCTTACATGAATGTTTGATACACCCATAGTGGATATCAGTCTTGAAGCCTTAAATACTATTTTTGATGTGAAAATAGCTAAGGGGACAAAAGACATCAAAAGGAGCCAGGGTACCTAAATTCTGAGTCCTCTGAGAAATGGTCAGCTCCAAATTTTGGATCTATGGCTTATACTATGGCAATCAGTTTGCTAGCAACTTTTGGGAGCTTGGTTACCAAGTAAAAGTCCCTTTGAATCATGGGAAAATAGAAAGTACAATGCACTTTTTATATGACAAGGAGGTGATGAGCGACTCTTACTCCTTTAAGAATTTCAATTATTAATTATTTTTCATGGATACACCAAAAAATATCAATTAAAGCCCTTTTGGTACTAGTATCCATGAATTTACCTCATGGAAACCAGCTATTAGTATTTTATTTGCTCTTCTATATAGAAATAAGGTAAAAACTTCAAAAATCAAGTAATAATACAATTCTTAATAAATCCTTCTAAAGGTTTCAGGACTGATGTAGAAAGGAATAATTAATATAATAACAACAAATTACAAATTCATAATTCAAATTAAAGATTTGACTTGAAGTCCATTTTTGAATATTTCACATGAAACACTCAATTTTATACAATTTACAGAAAATAGAAACTGTGATTGAATTTTAGAAATGGATGTCTCTTTCTAAATGAAAGAATATTTACAGTTTTTGGTCCTTTTTTTCTTAACCATAAGTGGGTTGTTGATCACATAAATTGACTTAATTAAGTAATTATGATAATTTCACATGACTAAAAGTGATGTAATCATTAAAAAAATTAATTTAAAAGCTTTATGACTCACTTGGTTTTCAGCTTTCTCCATTGAATGCCTGTGTGATATTTTGTAGACTTAAAAGAGGCATACTATTGCCATTTTTTCCATCATAATCTTATTATTCAATCTTTTTATTAGTACCAACAGGTAATTATTAGTTAAATATTTTCTTAAGTGTTTTGAATATTTTTAAATCAATTGGAAGGACTTGAAATACAATAAAAAAATCTTTCCAATATAGTTTAGCTTTTATATTGTTTTATTAATTTTATAAATAAATGTTGATCTTTTAAATTCACAAATAATCTGTCAAATCCCCCTGCCAATTCTTTTCAACATATTTTTGGAGTATTAGTAAGTGTTTAATTAATTTTTAAGGTTATTTTCCATTCATTTGTAGTTTTTTTCAAGAATTAAAAATAATCATTATTGTAAAAGATAATTATCAATTAAAATAGTTTCATATTATTTTAATAAGAAGTTTAATTAATAATACTTCTTGTAATTGATTCTAGTAGAAAATTACTGCTCACTGTTACAATAACTAGTAGCATAGAACAGCTAAAATAAATAATTAAGTAATTATTTCTTAATTTTTTACAATTTATAAGAAAGGTCCTAGTACTCTTTATTGATAGTAATATTACCACAAGCTTCATAGACAGATCTTAGATTTGGGTTCCTGGCCATTTTTATTGAACCTTGAGCCCTTAGTTAATATATTTTTATACTCTAAAATATATTAATTGATTTTTTTTCGTTTTGGAGTTAGATTTTTTGTATTTTTGTAATTTTCTTAAAAATATTTTCTCATTGAGGAATGAGAATTCATTTTATATTGTTTTACACATGGCTTTTTCAAATCCAAAAATTTATAAAATTGTTCATTTGGTGAATCTGAATTGATTTTTTTGATTAAAAGTCTTAAAATATTTTCAATATAAAAAATAATAAAGAATCTTGAAAATATTTTGAAAGTATAAAAGATAATATTTTCTTTTATAATTTCTCTCTAGTTTCTTTAATCAAATATATTTCAGCTTGTAATAAGCTCAGTAAGAGATATATTACCAGTCCAGAATCTGAAGATAGTATTTAAGTGAAAATTGCCAAAAGCGGCACTTTATTCAGAACAGATTTATCCAAATAACCACCAAAAAGTGTTTTCTCTTTGTCTTTATTCTTAATTTAATCTTAAATTGATGTGAAAATGGTGTATACCAGAAATGGAAGGAACTATTCAGTCCAACCAGGTGGATCTGAAAAAGGAAGAAGAAAGACAAGGGCTGGGCCTGGTAGGACTTCTTCAAGAAAGGCATGTTTGGAGGATGACAGAGTTTCCCCATTCCCCAAGGTATGAACCAACAACCTTTGGAATTAACTCTGATCCTGAACTGATTTGAGTTAATGTTTTAATGGTTGAACCACTTCCAAGTGGAATACATAGAAATGTATCAGTCCCAGTACAAAGCCTGGTACATATAATCCAAAGAGGAAGAGTGGGAAATATGCCCAAGCCTTTGGAAGGGGGCTATGAACTCCTACTTACAAATCAACAGATTTATGGGTCAGAAAAAGACCATAGAACTCTTGGAAGGATGGAGCCTATTTTTTTGCAATTACAAGTCCAAAAATATGAATAGTTGGCTGAAGAGCCAAAGTCTTTCATCTGTAGACCAATAGAAGGAACTGGAAATAATCCCAGCTTTGGAAAAGGAAGGAAAAGTAATCTCAACCAGCTCCAGAACTTCCCCAGGACAAAAAGAGGACATAAAAAGAAGCAGAAAGGTCCCAGGAAGAATCAGGGAAAGGGGAAAGGCAAATAAAATTGGCACAGACCTTACCCACAAGGGTACAGGATCCCCAAATTGGAGCCTTCAGCTGTGGAAAGTGTGTTCAAGATGGCCAGAACTTGTATGGTGCTCACAGCTAAGGAACAAAAAAGGATGAAATGGACCTCTCTACACAAATTATAGATGAATTTAAATATATTCAGTTCATTATTGTTGTAAATTTCAATAATTTTGACAAATAACTAAATAAATTAACATAAAATATAAAAGTCTTGAGAAATAATTCCAGAATGTTCATCGAATTGTGTAAAGTTACAAATGAAAGACTTGAGTCAATTCCCAATAAATGTGACAGAATTGACAGTATATGTGAGGTTCAGAATGATGAATTGAATGAATTTAATATTAATAATATCAATGACCAACTCAATTACTTAAAAGAACATGTATTGGAGATATTTAATAACACAACTCCTTTTGCCACACATCTGAAAAGAAAGGACAATGGAAGGCAGAAATAAAAGGAAGAGATAATTGCACAAGTGAATCAAATTCATGGTAGTTATTATACTGAATCACATATTACCAGAAATTCTACACCTTTGACTGAAGGAAAATTCTCTGTAAAAGAGATTCTGACCCCCTTTCCAGGAGAAAATCCAATTACTGCAAGAGATATTCCCAAACCAGAATAATGGCCAACATCCTCTGGTGAAGAAGAATATAGCCATATTGAGTTCATTGTAACCATTTATATATTGCAAGAGGATTTTCACATACCTGATTAAATAATAATAGTCAAATAGCACTTCTTGTTACCAGGAATGACAATAAAGGGTATTACAATATGAGACAATAATATGGAAAACATGAGTACCTTTTGTGAAAGTATGAGATAATAACCAATTGAGCCAATAATTCATAGAGATTTATAATGAAAAATTCTTATTAAAAATTCATTCTTGATTAAGAGAAAGATAAACTACTTATTTGGCACCTCAAACAGAAAGAAAGACTATCTGCTTTACACCCAGATATGTCTGACACCATTATTAGTATGGACATATTAATAAAATTTGGAGGTAAACTAGAAAGTGCTATCAAATTCAGATGTGTAGAGCAGCTTTTAACAGAGGAATATATCAATTCAATGGAAGATATTATCAGTAGGACAAGAATTGGTAAAACCTGGACTAGAAACCCTGTGGAGTCCAAGATTATGCCAAAAACCTCTAGAGAAGACAGAAGAACAGAAATACCTGTCTTGAAGTTTCACAAATGTGGAAGTACCTCATTTTGCTGGAACCTGTACTAAAAATTCAGAAATAAATCAAGTTCAAGTCATTGAAAAGGTTCAGTGCACTGAAGAGAAATAAGAATCTGACCAAGATTATGAAATATCTGAATACACACCAGTGGAGGAATGCCATATTAAAAATATAACAGCACTCTTTCAAGTCACTGGTGTCCATACTTACTTATCACAATATAGTGAGTACTTCTATACCTTTATAAATATTTAGGATTCCAGAATGTGTAGAACCAAACCTTCTAGAGGAAAAGGTTATACTTCTGGAGCATTTTGTATTACATCAATCTTTATTAATGATGCACAAGCAAAAGTTAATCTAGACACAGGAGAATTCTGAACTTGTGTAGGGAAAGACCATCTCCAACACATAATTCCACCATGAAAAACCACTTGTTACAAATGGAAGTTGTGCAATTCATTAGTTCTAGTAATAATATGTACCCCCTTGGTATATCGGATACTACCTTGATATCTCCTAACCCAGAAGGAAGTATGAGAATGGAGACAGATAGTATTAATGGATAACTTCACTTTGAAACATATCATTCTTGGAAATGACTACTTGAACATTTATGGTATTGAGATCAATAACCAAAAAGATGGATATTTTACAATTGGCAAAAACAGAAGACAAAATTTTGCATTTTCCAATATTGCCAAACAAATATGAATATCATCTTCAAGTGAAGATAAGTCTAAAGAAGATTTTGTGTCAAATGAACGCAAGAGCTTATTAATGTGTTATATATAGATAAAAATTCCTTTTCTTCAGACAATGAACCTTTAGGCACAATCAGGGGGCATAAAGTTAATATTGCTTTTAATATTGAAAGAAAATACACTACAGTTCTAAGAAGACCAGCTTACCCAGAAATCCCAAGAGCTTGGGAAGATTTAGAAAAACATATCCAAGAGTTGACACAGCTTGATGTACTAAGAAAACTAGGCCATAATGAAGATATTAAAGTTAAAACTCCTTTTATTATTTCTTTGCAAAATGATAAATCAAGGATTGTTGGAAATATTGGAGGTCTGAATACCTACACAGTTCCAGATAGGTATCCAATGTCTACAATCCAAAACTCTTTGACCTAATTTTTTAAAGCCAAGTATATAACTTCAATGGATGCATTAAAATGTTTTGATCAGAATTTATTGACACCAAAGTCCAGGAAATTAATTATAATTATCAGTAAATGTTCTATTTATTAGTATCTGAGAATGCCATTTGGTATTGACAATTCTCCATCTCATTATCAAATAATGATGAATACAATTTTCCCCACAGAATGTTTTCAAGTATGGCTTATCATTTATATGGATGATATAATCATATATTCAGACTCATTTTCTTTGCACCTTCAAAAAAGTGAAAGAGTATTTGACAAAGCTGCAGAAGTGAATATGAAGAGCTCACTTCAGAAATGCATTTTTTTTGAAGAACTGAAAGAACTTGGACATATTGTTTGTGGCTTGAGTTTGGGAATTTACAAAAAAAAGTGGCAGAAGTGTTACTTATTCCAATACCCCAAAATAAGAAAGAAATGATTTCTTTTCTTTAACTTTCCAGTTATTACAGGCAGCACCTGAAAATTTTTGAAATTCTAGCCAAGTCACTCTATAGAATCTGTGAGCAACAGACAGTATTTGAGATGTCCCAAGAAAGAATTGGAGCATAAAAGATGATAAGAGAAGCCCATACAGAAGCACCTTTACTACTAATTCCTAACTGGAATATACCCTGCATGTTGGACATTGATGCATGTAGAGATGGATTAGCCGAATCCCCACACCAAGTCCAAATTATTGATGATGAACCAACGTAAGGAACAGTTTGTTTTATCTCAATAAATATCAAACCAACAAAAGCCAGATATGGTGAAAACCAAATGAAATTTGTATGTTTAGTATGGTCACTTGAGAAACTACACTATTATCTTGATGAAAGTGTTTTTAAATTAATATCACTTCTGAACATAAAGAAACCTAATATGCACATGTTGAGATTGCAAATAGCCTTTCAAGAAAATAGAGGAAATCTAAATAAACATTCTGGTGGACATAGCAGGTGGGCACTAGCAAATACACCTGATAATCCAGCTTATGCACCTTTAGAATCAGATACATATATCTCAATTAACATAATTGATATAGCTGACATTGGGACTGAATTCTTTGAGGAAGTCAGAGATTCATACAATAAAAACAATAATTTCCATATCTTAACATCCTTACTGGATAAAGACTGTAAAGACACAGCTTTGGTTAATGAATTGGATTAAATATTGAGAACTTCCTATTCTGAAGGAATATTCAACCTTTTTTATGGAATTATCTAACACATAACTAAACATTCTTGTGTAGTGAAATTATGCAGTAGATTTTGTATCAATACAATTCTGAAAAAATTTCATGATAGCCTCTATTCTGGAAAACTATCAGAGGACAGGAAAATTAAAAGAGTCAAGAACTGTGCATGGTGGCAATCTTGGAGAAAATAAACCATTGAATATTGCCATACTTGTGACAGATTACAAAATGAAAATGGGAGAACAGGCAAGAAATTTGAGCTTATGATTCATATTCAAGAACCAAAATCCCCTTGGCAAGTTGTTCACATGTATTTGATCACAGCACTACCTCCAAGTGGTGACAGGAGTTATAGTTCTTTCTTAGCCATTGTAGACAGATATAGCAAGACTCCTGTATTCTTACATGTCATAAAGATGACACTGCTATGGATACAGCTCTCCTCCTATAGAATAGAGTTCTTTCTCATAAAGGGTTATTAGAGAATATCATTCGTGACAGAGAGCCTAAGCTCACATATGCACTTTGAACCAATCTTCACAGATTGTTTGGGACCAAGTTATCATTTTCTACAGAATACCACTCTCAAACCAATGGGCTAGCTGAGAGAACAATTTAAACTTTAAAATAAATTATAAGGGAATCCTGTGCCTATGGTTTATAATTCAAATACTCAGATGTCTTTACCCATGACTGGTGCACTTTAATAACTAAATTAGAAATGGCATATGAAACATATGTTCATTCTTCCACAGATTAGACTCCTGCTATGCTAGAAAAAGGATGGAATCAAATATTCCCAGAGGATACACTGAGGAAAGAATTTATTGAAATTACTCCTACAGATTCCAGTTTCAATTTAAAGCTTTATAAAGTGAAACATAATTCAAGAACAAGCATGGATGACACTTTTTAATATGCAAAACAGGGATGGGACAAGAGTCATAAAGTACCAGACTTCTTAGTACAGAACTTAGTTTTAGTTTCAACCTTAAATTTAATAATGTTAAAGGCCCAAAGAAACTTCAATATTCTTATTTAGGACCTTTTTTTATTTTTTCTTACATGGAACCAATGCAGTTCAAGTGGAATTGAGTAGTGAATGGGAAAACAAACACCCCACCATTCCAGTCATCCTGCTTAAGCCTTAACAACCAGATGATGAATAATTGTTTTATTTAAGGAACCCAACTCCCTTAGCTGCTCAACCAGTGGAACAGAATGAAGAAAAGAATCTAAAGAAAGTCATTAACTAAAGCAGACCTAGGGGTAAAAATGAAAGAGAATATCTTGTCAGAGATAGAAACCCAGTAAATGAAGATGAATTTCTGGAAGAAGCAGACATAGCTGCCTCAGATAAGCTTTTGGAAATATTTAGGAATAAAAGAATGCCACAAGCCTGAATATGCCTATGAATGGGCTTTGTATAAAGAGGTTGGACAGCAGAAATTAACCCCCCTTTGGGGCTTTTGAAGTTGGAACTCATTAATAAAATCTTAGTACAATTATATTTTTTGGTGGGATGGAGTGTGAGCCTTGAGATATACTTTGAATGCCTAAATAGGCCACAATTAATATATTTGTAATGTTTGAACTATGCATAACCAATAAGTCATGCATATATCAAAAATTCATCATTTTTCATTCAAGAAAAGATGAATAACTTTTTTGTTTGTAAGTAAACCCATGGATTTAAGACAAGATTTGTATTCTACACAGAAACTCACCTGGGGTAGCTCCATAGGGTGAATTAAATTAAATTGAATGTATGAGGTGGTAATATGGAAAATAATTCAATACCACATCATCAGTATCATGTGAGAAAATTGTGAAAATTTGTGTTTTTCTCAATTTAATTTCAACATAGTGGGAATGTGATAAATCACATGTTACATATACACTAGGAATAGTGTTATGCATGTTTTTTACACTTACTATTATTGTATTATTACATATAATCTTGATAAATCCATAGTGGATATCAGTCGTGAATACTGAATTACTATTTATGACATGAAAATAGCTAAGGGGGACAAAATACATCAAAGATAGCCAGGGTACCCAACTTCTAAGGCCTCTGAGGAATGGAAAGCTTCAAAAATTTTAATAATGGGTGATCTTAGCCCAATTGGTCTTTTAAAACCTTTTGGGAACCTTTTTACA
The DNA here is from genome assembly GCA_023105745.1 of Austropuccinia psidii. Classification (NCBI taxonomy): domain Eukaryota; kingdom Fungi; phylum Basidiomycota; class Pucciniomycetes; order Pucciniales; family Sphaerophragmiaceae; genus Austropuccinia; species Austropuccinia psidii. The sequence goes on along the minus strand of JALGQZ010000012.1, from coordinate 15,381,560 downwards.
AAATTAAAGTCCCATTAAATCATGAGAAAATAACAAATAAGCTGCTATTTTGATGTGAAAATGAGGTGATGATCAGCTATGACTCCTTTGAACATGTCCATTATTAATTAATTTCAATTAATAAAGCAAAAAATATTAATCAAGACCCTTTTGGTGCTATTATCCATGAATTTACCTCATGGAAACCAGCTATTACTATGCTATTTACTTTTCTACATAGAAATAAGGGAAAACCTTCAATAATTCATTTTAAATTCAATTCTTAATTAATCATTATGAAGCTTTCAGGACCTATGGAGAAAAGAATAATTTATATAAGAAAAAAAGAATCATTAATTAATAATTCCAATTAAAAGTTTTCCTTGCAGTCCATGTTTGAAGATTTCACATGAAACACTGAATCTTCAAAAATTCATAGAAAATAGAACTTGTGATGAAATTTCCAATAACATTTAGAGATTTGAGAAATGGATGCTTGTTTTTGAACACAATTATACTTACAGTTTTTCTCCTTTATTCTTTAGCCATAAATGGATTGGTAGTCACCTAAATTGGCTCAATTAAGTAATAATGATAATTTTATATTACTACTAATGATGTAATCATTAGACCAATTAAGGTAAAATCTTTTGCAATCACTTTTTTTTAAGCTTTCTCCATGCCATGCCTCTTTGAGCTTCTGTAGACTTAAAAGAGGGATACTATTGCTCTTTTTGATCATCATCTTGTTATTCAATAGTATCATTAACACTAACAAGTAAGTATTGGTTAAATCTTTTCTTAAGTTTTTTCAATCTTCCCAAATAAATCAGGAAGAAATTAAATAAAATAGATAAACTATTTCCAATATATTTTACCTTTTATATTGCTTTATTTCTTTTATAAATTAATTTTGATTTTTCAAATCCACAAATAATCTGTCAAACCACTCTGCCAATTCTTTTCAAGGTATTTTTGGAGTATTAGTAAGTGTTTGATTAATTTTGCATTTTTCTTTCTCTGAATTTGTAGTTTTCTTCAAGAATTAAAGATAATAATTCTTGTAAAAGATAATTATTAATTCAAGTAAGTTCATATTTTTTTAATAAGAATTTTAATTGATTCTAGTAGATCATTAATTATTACTGTTATAATCACTAATAGAGTATATAAAGTAAAAGAAATAATTAAGTAATCATTTATTCATTTTTATATTTCATAATGAAATTCATAGTATCCTTGATTAATAGTAATATTATCAAGGCTTAATAGACAGATCTTACAGGCTTCTTGGGTTTTGTAATCCATTTTTTCTTATAAGTAATTTCTAAATGAAACTTAATTAATCTCCTAATTATATATCATCATTAATAATTCTCATCAGTAATTTGGTTTTATAAAAATGGATAGGATTCCTTTTTTCTTCAAAATATTTGATATTTTTTCAATGAAAATTTGAAATTGAAAGACATGGTTTTTGACAATCAAAAAATATTAATATCTATTATTACAGAGAAAAAAGATATTAATATAGCTCAATGTTCAATACAACACATAAAGCTCTATATATTTAAACTTAAATTATTATTATGATCAAAATTATACAGTCCATATTATGATATCCTGACGATATTAATATTTATTTTGAAATAAGATTTAATATTATTATTAAGAATTATTACATGATACTGTTACTATAAAAAGTGATAAAAAACAAAAACTTCATTATAATCATGACAATTTCTTGCTATAATTATAAAAATGGTATGATAATAAACATTATAATTATATAAAAATGAAAAAAAATCTTTATGATGATTATTACCCTTCAGAACTATGATCATCAGGATTCAATCATCAAGAACGAGAAATTACTATATTCTAATAATTATTATTAATTTATTATTATTATAGGTATTAAAATGCGACTTGAATAAAAATAATAACAAAGTGATTTCATAATCATAATTACACTTATCTTAGTACTACTATTATTCCAATATTCTGTAATGTGCAAATGATATAGTTTTTTATTCTAATGAGAATCAAAAGATTTCAATAAATCTTTTTATACCGTAAATTCAATTCTTTAACATCTTAGTAATACAATTAATATATTCAGTATAATAGGATTATTATGTTTCTTTGTATTTTTATGGTAATTCAATTGTTGCTCATATTGAATATCTGTTCTTCTTTCTATTATTTATGATAGATCTAATTATAACAGAAATAATTGAATATTCATTATAATTATAATTTCTTTAAGATAATTTCAGTGTCATTTCTCTATACTATAAACAGTACCAGCTCTATAGATAGAATATTTATAATTTTATTTATAAATTTTTCATTATCTGAATATTAAAAGGTTTATTTGGAGTTTTTGATTATATAATGAGAAATAATATACTTTTATGGCAATGATAAAGCTCGCATTCTTATTACAGGAGGCCTTTATAGAAAAATATTAGTAGAAGTTTCTATAAATATGAAATCTTGAAATTGTTAATATCAGGATGAAAATTCCAACTTTTTATATATGAAACACTGCAAGAATTATAGTTTGTTTTTAAGAAAAATGGAGCTTTATCCTTGATATTACCTCAGATTCATTATAATAACTAAAATTCACTCTAGATAATGAGAACCAAATTGGAGTTTTACTAAGAAAAGAAGTTAAATAATAAAAACATCCCAATTGTTCAATTTTATAATTTTTCTTAATATAATGAGAAAAAATAATTTTTATTATAGTAATCTATAATTATGTTTAGAATAAGTATTATTTCATAGTAGTAGTAAGATTTTTGACTAAAAAATAAGATTTTCTTGTGCTTTTTTTGGACTAAGCTAGTGGTAATTACATTACTTGCTATTTTAATAATAATTATAAAAGCAATAATCATATCACTTCTCATACTAATAACAAGAATCTGATATCATTATTCTGGTATGATCTTGATAATCACTCTGTTTTTTATATATTATTCCTATATGTTGTTTTTATGAATAATTTAATTATGATAAACCTTCATCTTTTTTATAATGATTAGAGGGTGTTGGTAAACACATGTAAGCTTTGAGTAAAAAAGCATAAGCACTTATGTGTTTTTACCATAAAATTACATGTTTTTACCAATTTATGGCCAAAACACATAAGTGACCTATTTTTGTGAAAAAAAATTCCTCAGGCTTAGTTTTGAGCAGTTTTATAATTTTTTTCTGACATGAGATGTGAAGATCCCTAATTTTTTTTGCACAATTTCTCTCTTTTGGCTTATTTTTTTTAGAAAAATTCATTGAAAATTTTCCCACTTGTGAATTTCCATCATTTATTTTTGAAAATGAAGGGTATAATACTGAGAATAAAAAAACCAGAAGCCCAAAATTTTGGGTTTTCTTTTCTGAGACAATTTTAGGCCCATAAAGTCCTTTTTTATACTTTTTTGTTCATGTTTTTAAGTAAATTTAAGATGCCATTTATGACATCAATGTAATTTATGGAATTAGAAAAAGTTATAAATACCATTTATGGCATTAAAAGCTTCATGAATGGAATCACAAATGACATACTAATTCCATAAATCAAATCAAAAAAAATGGCCTCATAAATTCAATAAATGGCCTCAAAAATTCCATACATGGCAACCAAAATTCCATAGATGGCAGTAAAAACTCCATAAATGGAATCAGAAATTCCACAAATAGCTAAATTTCATTTAAAAAACATCCATTATGTGTTTTTACCAATTTATGGCAAAAACACATAAGTTTTTAGTAAAAACACATAAGGGCTTACATGGGTTTACCAACACCTTAATTAGATTAATTTAATTATTATAATTAGACTCTGTAATTATCTTAATAATAGATTTATTCAAAGAAATATCAGAATAAAAATATATCTATGTACCAGAAATTCTATTTCTTTTATTAAAATCATTTAATGCTTTTATTATTAATAAAATCTGATCTCTTAGTAAAAAAATCTAGTGTATTTTATTTCAACATTGAGGCTTTCATGTTAATTTTCTCATTTCAATATCAGATAAAGTTTTCATCTTCTTGACAAAGGTATTAATAAATTTATACATATACATATTTGACTATTTAAATCAAAAAATGATTAAAATGAAAAAAATGAAAAAAAAGATTCCATTTTTCAAAAACTCACTTACAAAAGAAGCTCTTCTCTATTTACTTTTACTCAAAGCTCTTTTGGTTTCAAATTTACAAATCTATTTATTTATTTATTTCTGTATTTAAGAAAAATTATACTTAATCCCAACTTCCTTTTTTCCAGAAAATAATCAATAAAATAGATTATATTTATAATAAAAAATATCCAGTTATTATAAACTAAAGGATAAACTGATCATTATTATTGAGTCAAGATTTTCAATTCTTATTCATAAAAATTCTGAATGATATCAAGTTTCAGAGAATCATTTTCTCATGAGATTTCTCAATTTCTTTGCATTCCTACTCCTAAATTTGTGAAAAATAATATAAGGAATTTTGTTTTAGATAATAATAAGATGAAAAAACTTTCATTAAATTGTGAAATACCCATTTTTTTAAACCTCATGTCTAGCTAATTATCTTTACTAATTTTTTCCACTCATGTTATGCTAATTTTAAACATAGTATTTCATATCATGATGAGGTCTACTTAGTATTTCACATTATTGTGGGGAATTACCAATTACAATTTCATCAAATACTGGTAAGAAATAAAGCACATGTAGATTTCTTGGGACAACCTTTAATTCCAGAATCACAAATCCTGGAATACAACTTCTATAAATATTAAAAGTATGAAATTCAAATTTAATAAAGATTGGACATCAGTTAAAATAAAAATACAGGAGATATGTTGAAAAGAAACTTAAGAAATACTTATTTAATTGATACTTAAGTTCTAACACAACTATTAAATATTTTCAGACCCCATTCATAAAATTAACAGAACTATGGATATTTTTAAATCCTTTATTCTCTTTCATATTCATAAATTATTGTCTTGTTTTTTATTTTGATATAAAAATTTATTTTAGTCAATAGGTTTTTATTATTCCTTTCAAGTAGTGATGTAGGATTTGTAAAAATATTCTTTTCAGATAATAATGAGAAACTTTTTTCATGGAAGAATTTATCTCCTGGAGCCTAGTGAGTGCAGCATCTTCAGTAGTGTTCCCTCTTATTCAATTATGGCTAGTTTTTTTCAAAGGATTAAATTATTTGGGGAATTATATCTCATTGAATAAAAATTCTCAATAAAAACAATTGACTTTTATATATAATTTATTCCCTAAATTAGTCCCTGTAAAACAATCATGAGCGACCAAAACTATCATGAAAATGGTCACCATTGTTTTAACCTCTGATCCACAATTAGTTCATTGCTTTGATCTATTAAAAGTAAAGAATTTCAATTATTATTTATTTGTGAGAAGAAGATTTTCAGTAGCGGTAGATATGACCTTCATTATTTGTAAAAATATATTGAGAAAAAAGTATTTTGAGAAACTTTTAGATTTTAAAATCAATCTAAAAAAAGTGAGATCTTAGTTTTTTATCTATGATTCAAATTGATTCTGAAATCTGGGTACCTATTGTAAAATTTCAATAATTCATTCAATAGTATACCTCTAAATAGTTTATAACAGCTTTTAAAAATTCTCTCAGGCGCTGTATAAATTTAAAGAAGGAGAGGAAATGAAAATAATCTAAATAAGAAATCATTATTCTCATCTTAATAAACCCTCAAAGTGTTTCAAAATGACTTATAAAGCCTTCCTTTTTATGAAAAAACAAAATTCAATGATGCATAAATTTACTCAAACAAACTACCCCAGCCTAATTTTGGATACCCCAAAAATATAAAATATACTAATTTCATATAATTCTGGAAAAAAAAGAATAAAGGGGTAAACAATGTGTATCATTATGAAAACCCATGGAATTTAAATTATTAAGGAATTAAAGATAATCTATTTCATAAAATAGGATTAAGCTAAAGCCAAATTTTTGTAATTATATTTAAGAAAAAGAAAATTCAGAATAAAGCCAAACTCCTCAAGCTACACCATTTTGAGCATGGAACTACATTTCTGATAAAAAAATGCAAAAAATCTAAAATATTAATAAAATATTTTAAGGGGAGAAAAAAAGAAGCTTAATAAAAAATTATGTTGAGAGTATCCAAAATACTCAGTTTCACAAAATATCAAACCTAAATAACTTCCCATTTACGTGGGGGTATAAATACTTAGGTAAAGACCTTTCTTCCAAATTGTAGGAAATATTTTTAATTTTTTTTATCAATTTATAAGATAATTTTTTATTCTAGAAATTTTTTTCAAAATTTTGCTCTTTTTTTTTATCAAGTATTTCTTAAGTTTTAATTTAAATTTATTTCAAGATCCTAGGGTTTCTTTGAATTATTCACATTATGAAAAAAAATAATTTATTGGTTTTCTTTATTTCCAAATCTGTTATTCAAAGTTGAGGGGCGTTAATATTTACATTCCCCACTTTCGCATAGATTACTAATGTAACAAATTAGTTTCTGAATCAAATCTAAGCTGAAAAAGATAGCAGTTAAAGTGCTTTTATATGATATCTTATTTCATTTCTCATTTTCTCTCTATCAATATCAATAAAATTTATTTAATATTTCATTCTAGAAGCTGAAATATATTAATAATTCCCTTCAGTATGAGGGAAATTTTTATGCGGGATATTTTTATTTCTGAGCTAAAATAAATATAATGTTTACTGAATAATTGAAGCCTTTTTAGTTTCAAAAAGGGATTTATTAAATCCTTATATTCCCTCTTTTTTTCCCTCACAGGAGCCACATTGAAGAGTCTTAAAGGCCTTGATTTCTTAATATACTTCCTTATTCCTAAATAAAAATCACTTTAAATAGTACCAGAAGTAAACTTACTAGTATAATTGGAACTCATTTTCTTCAATTAAAAGAGATTAGTAGTATTTATCCATGAAATTAATAAATCATTTTAAACAAACTACCTACTTTTAAAAATATTATAATATCTAATGATTGCTTGAAGGATTTTTTGTGTTTCTGCTTTTGTATGTTCATTTTTTTAGGCTGAAATTTTCCCAAACACCCCATAAATATATTTCACTTCCATCCCAAGTAAAAAACCTCAAAATTTTTATTCAATTCATTCAATAAATTTCTGTGATGGGATTTAATACAACTGCAAGAGCTAAGTAAATATAAAATGATAATGATGAAGTTTTTAATTAATTGAATGATCCACACGACTCATTGAAAAGCCTTATATTGAAATTTAAGTTTATCTCAATATTTCTCACAAAATATGGCACTCATAAGAGGAAGACAAACTTTATCTTACATTAATTAAGAATCAGTGAAAAGAGTTTAATTTTCCAGAAAAAAAATGAGGACCACTAGGAAGGGAAGCCAAAATTTGACAAACTGGTTCATAAATTTTGCATACTGGGTCAAATCATATATTCAGTGGTCTTAAGGAAATAAAATTTGGAAATAGAAAATTGTATTTTCTCAGCTGTATATAATGTGAAAAGAGTAGTTCAGTATTTAACCACATGAGGACAGTTTCAAACTTTTCTGAGTATCTTCAATTACCCCATAAGTGATAAATAAACTATGCCTAATAATTTAATATTGTTAATAAAAAAGAAACCACTTCATATTAAAAAATAACCCTTTAAGATTCTCAAAAACATTAGAAAGGTTTAAATTATTGATTTTTTGAACAATAGTCATAGTTATTCATGAAAAATTTGTAAATAGTTTGTTATTTTAAATAAATATTTATTTTAAATTAAATTATATGACTGATAATCAAGCTTCAATGATATTTTCCCCAATTTTCTCAGAAAGAAGGACAAAGAGCTTTGTTTAAATATTCATATCATTTGGAATCTTCCTGGACCTATGTTTTTGTAATGGTTTTTCCTTTTTCAGAAATTCCCTAAAAATTTTACCATTATGATATTGGTACTTGAAAAAGGCTGATTTACCTATAAAAATAACTCATATATATTAATCTACTCAATTAGTCCTATTGTATTTAACATATAACATTTATAAATAAATTAAATTGTAAATCTTATCCTTGCTTTTTGTTAATTGTTTCTCAGGCTCTTTTGTATTGGACTTTCTGGCACCACTCAAGAAGCTCAAAATAAACCCACCAAAAAGAAAGATGATGATACATTACCCAATTAATATGACAATATGTGTGGGTGTGATTGTCTGAGGTCCCCACTGGACTCTAAAATTTTTCAGTTTTTTGTGCTTCTATGAAAGAATTTTCTATTATCACTTTTAGCTGAAATACCATACCTATTGGCATGCCTGTAAAATTTTAAGGAACTAAAAGGTTTATTTATGAACAAGAGCACATTGTATAAAAGACAAATATAGCAAATGTACCTAAAAGGTGGATTCAGTTGATACAATGATTTGAGTATAATAAGAGAAAGAAAAGTAATGGTACAGGGGAGTAATAATCTAGTCAAAGGGCTGCAACATCAGCTAGTGAGTCAGAATTGTTTCTTATACCTGTGGTTAGAGCAGTTGTAAATGTTATTAAATGAATGATAAGAAATTGATGTTGCTGTTTCAACATAGATAATTGAAAGATGGTACAATGAATAAAATATATCAAGAGAATGAATGAGAAGGAGAAGTAGTAAAAGATTCTAAGAAAATGGTGCAGAAACATTCCTTATAGGTGGAAGTTTTTCGCTTCTTTCAAGCTAATCAAGGCCGTGGTTATTAGTCATAGCCTGCCATTGTGGACGAGGCCTACTCTGATTCCTTCAGGCTCACAAGGAGTAGACCAACCCAACTCTCCAGTGGCTTCACAGTCCACAGACTTACTGATCTGAGTAATTATGCTCAGTCAGTCTTAATTGTGCTTGTGCTTTTGCACTGGGAGTGAGAACGTGCTCACCTAAACCCTTTTGGGTGAATATTTTCTCAGTGCCAACCTGACTGGACGGCGCGCCAGACCCACGACAGCGCACTCACAAAAATAGGTTGTAGAACGCACCTCAAAGCAAAAATAGAAGCAGTTTTTCTTGTAAAAAGTCTAGTAGGCCTGCCTGAGTCAGTCATAACTCGTATCACTCTTCGGAAAATTATGAACCAAGAAACTGAGGCTGATTTTGATTCATTCAAAGATTCAAGTTGAGTACTTTGATACCCTGATTTTTGTCCGATTTCGAATGCTGATTTTGAGCTAGCTCGTTTTTGTTCAGGTTTTTTGATTGAATTATTGCAAAGTGAATCGCAAAGACGCAAGGATTTAATTAAAGATGAATTTATTGAACCTTTTGATCAAGATTTATTAAATGAAATGATATACTTTTCCAAATCTGAGGATGAAGACTACGAAATCGAATTTAATCAAAGACAAAACAGAAAATTGGATGTTGCCCCATCAAAAAAATTGAAAATTACTCGTAAGAATACCAGCTCTTCCAAAAGAAAAGGCAAAAGGCCAAACATCAAAAGAAATCATTTAGAAGGTCATCAACTTTTAATGCAGAATTTCTTTTCAAATAATGATCATGATCAAAACCCACCCGATTTTTTAAATCAATTCAAAATGTCGAAAAGACTTTTTTTGAAAATTGTCGATCAGGTTTCTAAGCATAATTCCCATTTCACCCAGCGAAAAGTTTAGTTTCACGTCTGCCTAATGACTTGAGTTATTCCAAGCAAATACATTATGGAGAATTTTTTTGTTTTTTTGTTCCGCTCACGTTATTGTTTTCTTATTAGGATGCTCTTGGGACTCCAGGTCATTCAAGCATGCAAAAGGTTTTGGCAGCAACTCAACAGTTGAGTTATGGGATCGGACCCAATGGTATGTTGAGTGAATATATCAGAATGGCCGATAGTACTGCGTTGGAATGTTTAATAAGGTTTTGTAAGGTTATCGTTGAAATCTATGGGCCAACTTATCTTCGTTCACCCAATCAATCCGATCTTGAGCGTCTCAATTGTGTTCATAGTCAACGAGGGCTTCCGGGCATGTTAGGCACCTTAGATTTTACTTTTTGGGAATGGCAAACTTGTCCCACGGGTTGGGGTGGTCGATTTCAAGCTAAAGGACGAACCCCAACGACTGTCTTGGAAGTTGTCGCGTCTTATGATTCTTGGATTTGGTCTGCCTTTTTCTCAACCCCTGGCACATGTAAGGATATAGATGTCTTTGCACCCGATCCGCCAATCTATAGTCCTCATTCTAGCACACCCTCCATCAAATCAACCACAGATGGAACTGATTCAAATGTGACTGGCTATTATCTCTGTAATCCATTCTATCCGCCTATTCCGCCTCTCATTCCACTTCTCACAAATCCAAAAAGCGAAAAGGAAAAACTATTTGCTAAACGCCAACGAGCTGTCCTGAGAGATGCCCAAAAAGCTATTGAACAATTAACATCACGATTTGAAATTGTCAAAAGGCCTTGTCGGATGTGGTCGTCTAACGCAATGGGTGAAGTCATTAAAGCTGTCGTCATCATTCATAACATGATCGTGGAAGATGAAAGAGAGGACGAAGGTAATCTTACTGAGACAGATGAATATGCTGACTTTGACATTCAAGTCGAATCCACCAATTTACCTCCCCAAGTCGCATCGAAAATTCACAATCGCTTTCAACGTTTTCAGCCTTCTATCAACTCTAACCACTTAACCTACGGCCCACAAATCCAATGATCAACCTTATGCTCCTTTTTACATCTACATAAAATTATATTGGCTAACTTTCACTATTTATGACTATTGGAATTTTCTATGTTTATTTTGCTTTTGTATCTTGATGCTGTAGCTCAATCTTTGTTCTTATTGAGAACTTGGATCCCTGTCATTGTTTGCTCTATCTTGTGGCTGGCGCTGTTGTACTTGATTGAACATGACCCACTTTTAAACGATATACCCTTTTTGATCTCATGGGGATTCAGGCTCTGGAATTTTAATCATAAATTCAAGATAAATCAAAACGTCTAAACCAACAATTTTAGATGATTGTTTTATCTTTTTACAAGCGCACAAGCCAGGTGCTCAAGCTGAATCTAGAGACTGGCGATTCAAATGTCATATAAAAAATGGTATACAAAATATCATTTATTTAAGTTATATCTTATTTACCTTAAAATTACCCTAAAATTAATTCTCTCTTAACCTTCAATTCAAATTAAAGAAAATTGTAAATTAAAATATATGAATAATGACATAAATTTTGAATTAAATAAAAAAAACTGTTTCTAATCTTCTTAAATGTTGTTTCTTTTTATCTTTTTAATACTTATCTATTACTTTTATTTTTATATTTTTTGGAATGAAGTAAACTTTTCTCCCCTCCCCCCTCTTCCAAAGAAAAAAAAACACCTGGAAATTTTTATAAATAAATTCATCAAATTAATGATTGAAAAAAAAGAAAAGATATATATATATTGATATACTTAAATATTATTCTTTTAAGATTATGAAATAAAATTTTGAAACTTGAGTTTTTGCTTCTTTCTTAAATTAAAATCTCTTTAGTATCAAGATTTTAACATTATTATTATTATTATTGATGGTTTTGGCTTTTAGTTATTATTGCTATTATTTTATAGTTCAAAATAATCTTAAATAAATAAATAAATAAATAATAATAATAATAATTTTAATTAAATATCTTATTTTTATCTCATCATATATGAAAATCTCAATATTTTTCAAATAATAAGTTTATAATAGGGGGTGTCAAAGTTATAAAATACCAAACTCATAATACTGTGTTTTTTTTACAAATTCCAAATTAAGTTTTTGGGATGTGGGAAATCCCACACCTCAAGAGGTGTGGTATTTTGAAGTACAAAAAACCAGGGTTTTTGCCTACATGTCCCAATTTGCGATACTAAAATCCTGCCTTTGGCTTCACTAAAAGTGTCACAACCATGTGTAATCACTCACTCCCACAATGGGTGTTTGCAGAAAATATAGCCTGACCTCATTATATGGCCAATTGGTCACTTCATTAGTTTTATGGCCAATCAGACCCTACCACCTTTCACTGGCCTTATGGCCTCAGGCCATACCCTGCAACCATTGGCATTTTTGGACAATTCTCCACATCACCAACCTCCAGGACAATACCTTTGTTTTGGGCCTGGGGGGGTCCATCTGGCCCCTCTAGCCATCATCCGGGCCTTTGACCCAACCCCTTTGAGTATGGGGGCTAAGGCCTAAATGGTCTTTTGGGGCCATTTAGGCCCCCTACAGCCTCTACAGCCCATAAGCCATGTACTTAAAGACCCTTAGGCCCCTTTTGGCCTAAATCCAATGGGGCCAACTACCAGCCCCAAGGTCAGGTTGGCCCCCACTCTTAACATTCCCAAAAATGGCCAAAAGGACCCCAGGACCCAAATTGGCCAAGAACCACATTCTGGCCACTGGAAACCACCAGAAGCCACCAGTTCATGGCCAGAAAGTTTACCCCTCAATTCAGGGGAAGGACTCTCCTTCACCTATGGACTCTGTACCAAGGATTCAGGTGTGGTATATATATGGTATAATATACCATTATGCACCAATTTTTCTCAGCAATCCAATGGCAATGTTTTCAGGACCAAGTTATTCCTTTTCAATTCAAGTCCCCAAATCCAGCTCAAAGAAAGTATTTTCAGTCATTCAGTCTTGCAATCCCTGGCAGCTACCAGAAGACCATTCAAGGACCCTAACCACCTGGCCCTGCAGGAGTTGGGTTGTATTCTCTTTTCAGGATTATTACAAGGATAATTTCAAGAGGTTATCAATCATTCAATCAGTTTTAAAGGCATCAAGTACTTCAGTATTCTTTGGACAACTCAATTGGTTTATACAGGCTGTATGGCCTTGGCCCTTTTGGGCCAATTCATATTCCACTGTGGGAATTCAGTCACACAGTTCAGTTCTCAAGATGGCCAGATCTTTAGTGACCCAAAACAGTCAATAAATCTGGGTGATCAAACATCCAGTATCAGTCTTAAGCTTTTCACATATATTGGCCACCTTTTCTTCCCTGGGGACTTTTTCCCCAGTTAATTAATATATTGAATTTTTTTTATCCTTATTTTCTTTTCATTTATTAAAGTAAATACTAATAATCTTCAGTCAGTCATTTTCACCCTTTCTTCTTTGCCCATCAGTGGCTATTTGTGGTCATATCCTCTACTAATTCCATTGTTCTTTCTGACAGTTTTAAAAGGTGAATTGAGAATTAATTTGGTTGTATCTTTGGTTTTTGGCTTTCTTTATCATATTGGCCATTGGCTTCCTTTTTTCTTACTCTTATTTGTTCTTAAAGAAATATATTCCTTGTTATTTCTTTATTCTTTTGGAGCCCTCAAAGTAATTTCTTTATTCCTGAGTTCCAGGCCACTCTTGTTTTCCACTAGAGCCCCTGTGACAAAAAGCATCTTTTTTTTTGATATACATCTCCATAATTGCATTAAATTTCCCTTCTGTCAGGTTGAGTCTATGATGAAGCTTGTGAATAACTATTTACAAGTTTCAAATATGACTTTGACATGGTGAAAATAGTAATAAAAAGTTGATTTATGATAATCAAGGTTTAATAAAAGAATATTAAGGGCTTTAATATTGAGTAATAGTGGTGGTGAGTTCTGTTGAAAGCCCTGGGTTCAGCTTTACCTGTTAGGTTACAATAATAAAGACTAAAATAATTAAAATTATAATTATAATCCATTATTTCCCAAGAGTATATCTGTTTTTGACAGTTTTAATAAGTAGGAATTCAAGAGAAGGATGAGAAAACCTTTTCTGGTGGAGAAAAGGCCCCTTTTTATCCTAAAATTGAGTGAAAAAGGCTTCTAGACCTTTCCACATAGAGGAAGTGAAGATTTTTCACTCCCAAGGACTGGCTTGTGGTTTTAAAAAGGCCTGTATAGCCTGTATTGAGCTCAGATGTGGTTTTGAAACCACATCTGGGAAGTTTTCACCAATACAGGGTGAAAACTTTCATTTGGGGACTACATAGCCCTCTTCTGATGTGTACAATGCATAGAATGCTGTACAGAACCTGTACAAGACCCCAGTATTGACCAAAATACGAGGTATTGAAGTATAAACAGGATTCTTTTTCTATTTGACACCTCATAATCATAATTATGGGAGAATATTCCACAGTAAGGCTGTATTGGTATAATCGTGGGATTTTGACCTTAAAACTGCTATAGCTTTGTCAGTTTTTGAGATATAAAGCTAAAATTTGGTTCATTGTGTAGCCCTGGTTTTTTTCTACACAATGGTACCTCATTTTTTTTATGGATGTCATTAAATATGGCAAAGTTATGCCATGTGCAAGATTTTTTGTACATATGTATGATTTGCTTAAAATCTGTATGGAGCTTGTTTGCCCCATAACGTTTGTTCTAGATGAGATATGGGGAAATGGATGGCACCACCAGATATCACTGATTTTTTTCTTGCTAAAAAGGCCTCACTTTAGGTATCTCACACTAAAACTGTAGAAGCTAGATGAGAGGTGAATATTTTATTCCCCCTTATTTGACCTTATTTTGGTCATAACTTCAGTAATTCTGATTCTAGCTCAATTTTGTTAGTACCAATGGATAGCACTGACTTAGAGATTCATTTTGAATACCTATTTGATGAGGTTAAGACCCTTCCTCTGGATTTCAGATGAGAGGTGAAAAATAAGGTTTATGCTCAGCAACACTTTGAGCAGGAGTAACTTTGTTATTCTTTTTCCTATGATGATGGGACTTGTATATTTGGAAAGGGGTGATTTTCCTCTTCCTTTTGATACTTTTTGAGCAGGTTTGGCTCAGCTCCATGTTTTGGTGGTATCTTGGCTCTACCATTGGTTTATGGTATTTGGCTGTCATGATTGTGCTCTGGTTTTGAGTCAGAGGCTGACACCTTCTATTGCATAAAATCTGGATACCCTGGTAATTTATTAAAAAAATATTTTGAATTGCATCTACTATAAAGATTTTCATTATTGACAATTCCAAAGGCATTCCATAGGTTACCTTTACTTCAGACATTAAAATAACTGCAGTTAATTGATTCTTTTGATTATTATAGTTAATTAGATATCCAGGAATATATAACCTTATTAGATATGATAAAATCAAAAATATACAATCAATAGTTGAAGAAGATATCCTTCTCAATATATGTATATGTTGAATTATTCAAAAAAATTATCATCTGAAGTGTTTTACCAAATTTTCTCCACAACACATGACTCATTTGAAAAATTGGTGGTACATATTCAAGATGATGAAACCTTACAAAATTAATTCCAAAACAGACAAAATGATCCTTCCATACAATTGGCTATGGAACTATCAAGCTTAGGATAAAATGGAAATGGGGAGGCTTTGGAAAAAATTGGAATGTTGTTTGGAATTTTCCATGGGGCTATTATTTTTTACACTCAAAGAGTTATTGGCATATTAATGAAGTTAAGGAGAAGAATGATTGTGTGGCCAACAATAGAGCAATGCAGAGAGATTTCACAAGCTATTAAGGCAGAAGGCCTCCCTGGGTGCATTGAATTTATTGATGGGAGTCTAATACCATTATAACAACCTCTCAATGATGGTGAAGCCTATTTTGATTTTAAAAGAAAGGTAAGATTTGGAATTTTCATACTTGATTGCATTTTGACTGATTATTCAAATTTAAGGTATTCTATGTTGATAAAACTGGTTTGAAACATGAAAAAACAGTCAACCGCTCTACATCTTGGATGTTCTGGCTGAATTAATTATTAAAACTTATATCAACATATTAAAACAGAACAAAAGCCTCAAGAGTTTTAGTGAAAATGTTAGTACTTGATAGCCAATCCAGTATATGCAAGCTCTCCTTGGGTTGTTCCAGCTTATAAGGGAGTTGTGGCACAGAATTAAGACAAATATAATTTCAATTCCTGTCTAGAAAAATCAATGGTTATAATTGAGAATGCAATTTGAATCTTGAAGGATTGGTGGTTTGTTTTTCTAAGGGAAATGCACAATAAAATGAGGAATAATCAAGAAATCAAATACTTTTTTTAGCTGCATTGTTTCTTGTACAATTTTAAATAATATTTTGGCACAAATTGGAGATTAATGGTTTGATTTATATGAAGATAATGATCCACCACAAGTAGGAAATCTGTAAAATGCATAAAATGGGGAAGAGCTTGTAAATATTGATGAAAAAAATACTATTACTTTGGAGTTGAAATATAATAAATTCTGTATTTCATCATAAAAACTTACTTATGTACTAAATTTCAAGGCTTAAAAAATAGAGGAGATTTTATTGATCAAAATGAAACTATTTAAAATTCTTAATTTTTAAAAATCTTTTTTTACTTCTTATTCCTTTCAAAGTAACCATTGACTTTTTATTTGATTTCAGTATGTGTAATTTTTAAAAATTTCTCACCTAAATTAAATAATTTATAGATTATTTGAAAAAGAAAATCTTAAATGAAAAATTTCTTCATTATTGATAATTTCTTTAGGAGGTTTTTATTTATTCTGAACAATTGATGATGTATTCTAAAGAATTTCCATGATTCTAGGTTTCTTTAAAAAATAAATATCCATTTTTGATTTGGGTAAGTGAAATCCATTTCAAGTTGGGATGAATACAGTTGGAAGTAGATGATAATATCTTTTTGGACAAAAAATAAAATATACAATAAGTCCAGGAATTTAGATCATTAACATCTTGAGGTGTCTTATTGAAATATCCATCTTGAGTGACGATGACATTGGTAAATGATTTGCATTCTTCTTTATTATTGGCAAAAGTTCATTCAAGGTTACTGAAATTTGGTAATTTAACAGCTTCTATTAATGCTTGATTTTCATTTTCAGCTTATTGAGAAAAATGAAGAGTTTTAGAATTAATTAAATCTTCATATTGATCAAGTTTTAACCATTGAATATCATCTTGTTCAATTTCATTAGTTTTCAAACCAGGTTTTTAGGAGTAAAAACCTATGATTTTTAAATTAATTAGTCATTATTAATATAAAAAGTAAAAAATATTACAAAAATTTAGATTTTACAGAATAAGAACCTGGACAAAAGCTGATACCTTTCATAATTACCCCTAGGATATTTTTATTGATTTTTGGATAAGCTCATTAAAGTAAAAATAAGATTTTTTCAGATGTTGGAGTTGCAAGAGGAATTGGAAAATGGGGTGATTTTGTTAATGAAAACTGTAAAAAAAGGACTCTTGGTTTTATCAATTATTACATAAGGTTGAGGTAGAGTATTTATTGATAGAAGTTTTAACCATGTGGCATTGGCCACTTTATTATCAATTGAGATGGATGAGATATGTTTATATGATCTTTTAGAATGACAAAGTTGTGAATTCATTTGTTTTGAATCATGGATATGTTGTATTTGGCTTTGGGTGAGTTTTCTTTTATGATTTGCATCTGTATTGTTAACCTCATGATTTTCTATATTTGGTTTAGTACTAGCTGTGACATCAAGAATAGTAATATCACTTTAAGAATCTTCAAAACCATTCTGATGATTTCTTGAATCTCATTTAGTCCTAACAATGAAATCATCAGATTGGTTTTGAGAGAGAGAGAAGAAGATATTTTTTTTGAATTTTAAAGATGAAGGGATGGGATTGGTATTAAATGATATTGAAAAAATAAAACCCTTATAGATGATCGACCCCCATATTAACAAAAAATTAAAAGATAGAAAAAATTAATCAGATTAATCATACATAATCATAAATATAAATATAAAAAAATTCATCAGCATTATCATACATCATCATAAGGATATGAAAAAAATAAAAATAATCAGCATCATAATACATCATCATAAAGATATAAAAACCAAGAAAAATAAAAATTAATCAGAATAATCATAAATCATCATAAAGATACAATAATAAAATAAAAAATAAATCAGAATGATCATAAATATACAAAAAAAACATTCAGCATTATAATAATTAAAAAGATTAAAAAGAATAAAACAAAGAATTTATCATAATTATCCTGAATTATGATAAAAAATAATTAAAAAAATATATAATAATTTTTTGTTTCCTCATCCATGATTATTATAACAAAATAATAAAAATAAATTGAATCAGTATTCTGGAAGGCCCCAGATGGACATCCAAAGTGATTTGGAGTAAAATGCGAAAAAATTCCCCAAATAAATTTTGAATTTATTCACATCAATTTTAAATTCTGATAGCCTAGAACCTCCCAGAGTGATCATTTGGAGGCTCTAGGTGGGTGGTTGGGTTGGAGTTAATGATGATAGGGTGGTGGGTGATGGATCACTGACAATAAGGGGTGGGTTTCAGGGTGCAGAGATAGATGTAAGGGTCAATAGATAGTGGGTGTTTGAATGCATGATAATAGGGTGGTAGATGGTGATAATGATTATGGTTGAGGTGATTTCTGTTGAAATGATGAGGATGTTCAAGAGAAATAATAAAAAAACTCAATTTATGATTTTTTCAATAAATATCAGAAATAAATAAAGAAAATTCCTGTGTGGAATTTATAAAAAAAGGATTAGATGATTTTTAGTAATAATTTTTTGAGTGAGTAATTAAAAAGAAAAAAATACCAGTTTTTTTGTTGGTTTAAATGAAGTTGGATTAATTGGATTGATAATGTATCAAAAATAAAAATTGAGATAAGAGGAATTTTCAAATTTGGATTTGAAACAAGATTGAAATTAGTTTTTTGGAAAGATAAGTTTAGTTCAAAATTTTCCTAAATTCCAATTTTAGAAAAAATTAAATTTGAATTTCAATAAAAAAGTTTGATGTTAGAGTTTGTGCCAGAATTCCAAATGAAAATCATTTTTCTTTTTCAAAACAAAAAATTTGAAATAAGCACACCCCTGCAATCCCCCAACTTGAAAAGTGTTTAACACTTTATCATAATAAGTAGAAAATTTTGGCTCAACTTCAAAATTAAACTTTTAAAAATAAAATTTCAGTTATGAGTTATTATAAAAACAATGGAAACTCATTACTTCTTGGCATCCACATGAATGGTGGGATAAGTCCTGGGCAGTAAATTACTGTCATAAACAACTGATTTGCTCCATGACCTCAATGTTTAAGTGTATTTATCATTAATTAGCGTCATTTAATATTTAATATGTTATATTTATGAATTACCAAATAAAAGATAAATCATTATCAAATATTATTTATTATTGATTAATGTCAGAATATTTTTGAGCTCAGGAATTGGCCTGATTTATGATAATTCTGATATAGTGAGATCCATTTGGCATTTATTTACCTTAATCTTCAATTCCCAATTCTCATTTTTTTAAAATTAATATTTTATGTTGTGTTTCTTCTCATCAAACTCAATTTGTTTTTGTCACTTCACTTCTTCAAACTGCTGACTTTAAATATTTCTCACTTTCTCCTCATTCCACCTTTCCTTATCCCACTCCAAAGAAGGATTATCATTTTCTTCACAGGCTAAGAACCATATTTTTCCTAGTAGCCTTGAACAGAGTAACAACGATTTCAAGACATACCCTTTTGAACTGATTCCATAAAGCTTGCATATGTAGGTGAAAGAATATCCATAGACCTTTTCCTAGATCCACTCTTGTAATTCAAGCTGGGGTTCAATTCTTGATTATGCTTTTTTTGTATAATGCATTATATATCTACTTGGCTGGTGGAAGAAATAATAAAAATTTTATTTTAAAGATATCAGGTTTAAACATAATTACTGATTCATCATGAAGGTTTTCTTCTTGAACTAGCTCATCATCATTATTAAGCATAGGATCAAGTTTGAGAGGTTATTCCAAATAACCATGGTAATTTTGAATTCAAATGAGCTTTCATCATCTCAGGTAAACACAAAAAGAGATGATGAATTCCCTTATTCATTAATTTTTCATACTTATCATCATTACTCAAGTTATCCTTTTCTTGAAAATCATAGCTTTCAATGGGAGTGATAGTGGGATTTTTGCCAAAGAGTACATCCATTTTGACATGTAAAGGAAATACTTCAAAGATTTTCACTCATTTATTGAATACCTTTACTATAATCTTTGGTGAGTTTAGCCCCAGTTAAATTCTCAAATTTTATAGAATCTATACTATTCTTTTCATATGTTTGTCATTTATCTCAAATTATGCTTGAACTAAGGCTTAGAAAATGAAGTTATTTTATTTTACCTCAATGGCCATAAGTTGAAATCCATGGCATTTTGATAAAGGGGGCCTTAATATTGAATTTGAGCCACCAGTACCAAAAAAAGACTCAAAATTTGATTTAATTGAAAGCCAATTGATTATATTTAAATAATCTGAGCATACCAAATGACCTTATAGATGAGGAAGGCCCAAGGTAGTCTTCATATCTGATTTGATGTGTTTTGCTTTGGTATGAAGCATGATTAGATGGTTGAAGAAATATTAATTTATTGTAAGCTTTTTGATCATATTTCCAAAAATATATTGTGGAAGAATATGCGGTACAGTTACTAATGATGAATTTTGAATACTCATATGGGTTAGGTTTAGAATTGAAATCCTAGATGCATGGTATTTGGTGAAAATACCAGTGGACGCAGTTAAAATATCATTTACTCTACACATTAAAAGCCTGGTTTTTACCCTTGAGATTTGGAAACCAAATCCCATGTTATTTTATGGTGGGATTTTGTTACTTTGACACCCCCAATAATGATAAATTGAGAATAAAAATCATTATTCAATTTAAATGAATTGAATCTCTTGATAATCCTTTAATAAGAGCCATGGTACTAACTTATATTGTTTATTCTTTTATTTTCAAAGGTAAGAACTTCTTAAGTGTTTAAAATAATATAAATTATCTTTTAAAATAATCAAATGAAGAGAAATTTTAGTCACATGAGAAATTCATACAATATTAATAATTTTATTTCATTTAAATAGGAGAATTTAGTAAAAAATAAAAGTATCAGGTATGTCAAATAACTAAAGAAAATATTTTATGAACTTCCTAAAGGAAAAAGAGGAGAGGAAATATATAGAAAATATATTATATAATTCTATTTATTTTATGAGATTTGATCAATTTTTCAAAGAATTGAACATAATTCAAATATAATTACTTTTAAAAAATATCAAAACATCATATCAAATGAAAATTCAAACTCAAGTATTAAAAATATGAAGAACTTTTGATTTTTTTAAATTTTTACCTTCTTGATATCAAATTTATGAACAAAAAATTCAATAAAGTATAATATGTTTTATTAATATAAATTTTCTTATGAATTTAAAATTCTCATTAAAAAAACAATAGATTCAAAATAAGATTTACTCCTTTTTCAATTTACTTTTAAGTATTTTTTTCTTTTGAAAAAATATGAAATTTGATGAACATGAAAATATTATAACACTTCAGATTTGGAAAATGTCAAGGAAAAATTAAGAGTTATTTATTGACTTTTTACCCAAATAATTTTCTGAAGTCTTTTGTTGGACTCTTTAAGAATTATTTGCATTTGATGGTTTTATATTTTGAATTTTGAAAATATATTTGATTTTCCACTATCAAAATTGTACAGTTTTCCACCAATTTTTTTTTGCGTTGTGGTATTCCATACCATTAGTACCAGTTTCAAGCTTACCAATAAAACAAAAGAAAAAAATGATAATAAAAAGAACTACGCAAAACAGATTTACACATTACAACTACAAATTTCAAAAAGAAATATACAATACACAGCCTCAAGATCTTATCAAAACAGTATATTATCAAAGTATTTATCCACCTTATTGCATCATCAATAACAAATTATGCAATTAAAAGGAATTAATCTAAATAAAGGTATATGAAGACGCACCACAGAATCAGAGCTGTATTTTACCCACCTTGATTCAATTGAAAGAAGAAATACTTCAAGGCTATGCATAAAATTACAATATATTTTCCAAGAACAAATGCTTCCTTAGTAATAATAACACACATAAAACTTGATATAAATGATAAAATCTCCATATGAAATTATACAATACTATAATAAAACCACCAGCATGATTCTCTCAGAAAATACGTAACAAAGTCACCAAAAATGAAAGTGTCACCAGCAAAATCATCTCAAAGACATCACATGATTTTGATAAGAAACAGAAACACCAGCATAATTTTCTCATATAGATCATATGACTAGAAGAAAGTTCAATTGTCAGGAGCTGTATTTTCCCCACTTTCTTGGCAAAAAGAAAAACTCACCAGCCAAATCATCTCAAATATATCACATGATTTTGATAAGAAAAAGCACCACCAGAATAATTCTCTCAGAAAATACGTAACAAAGTCACCAAAAATGAAAGTGTCACCAGCAAAATTATCTTGAAGACATCACATGATTTTGATAATAAACAGAAACACCAGCATAATTTTCTCATATAGATCATATGACTAGAAGAAAGTTCAATTGTCAGGAGCTGTATTTTACCCACTTTCTTGGCAAAAAGAACTCACCAGCCAAATTATCTCAAATACATCACATGATTTTGATAAGAAAAAGCACCACCAGCATAATTCTCTCAGCAAACACGTTGCTACACCAAAACTACATGTCTCACTAGCTAAAACCTCTCAACTATAATTTTTTCTAAATACCCTGTTTTGAGAAGCTCTATGGAGGCCCAAAAGCTAAAAATAGAGGTCCTCTCTCCCTCATTTTTCCCATCATCATGGAACAAGTTCCCACTATCCAGGATCACCACCATCCCTGAACTAGCAGGATATCTAGAATAGTCGTAGTGTTTTAGTAGTGAAAAGCTCAGTAGCCTTGCTCAGTAGCTTAGTATTAGTAAAGAATAGTAGTATAACCGTAGTTAAAGCTTAGTAGCCTTGCTCAAAAGCTTAGTGTTATTAACAAAGAGAAGTAGTAGTGATATAAACTCAGTATTAAAAAAATTCTAAAAGAATCAAATCCAGTAGTCTTATTATTAGTACCCATATCAAAAAAAATCATTATAATCAACCTAAAACCATAATATATATATATATTCTTATCATTCTTATTAAAAAAATACAAAAAAAAATATTCTTATTAGTTTTATTAAAATAACAGAAACCCAAAACATATATATATATATATATTATCATCACTTTTATTAAAATAAAATAAAAAAATCTAGTGTTTATTTTATCAGAAATTTTAGATCAGAGTTTTTACTGTAGTGTTATTTATAGGTCTGATTTAGAGACTTCTGATAAGTCTTCTCTATCTGTTAAAGCCACAAATCTTATTTTATTTTGTGATTCTCTGTAGGCTGACTATTCAGTATTATTTAGAGGGGCAGCTAATACACCTTAGCACCCATGGTTATTGGACAATTCTGAAATTCAAAACAGAATTACCAATAATTTCCCCCTCAAGGTACTGCCTTATTTCATCCCACACCAAAAGGAGTTCCCACATCTGGTGTCCCAAAAGTGGCCAACAGCAGCTTCAACCATCAATAATCCGTCAATTATCAAAAAAGAAAACATTCAAATTTAGTCCATATAAAAAAAAAGCCTTTTATCAATAAAAAATTTCAAGCACCTATCAAGTCAATCTGGAATCAGAAAAACCACAAAATTCTAAATCATCATCACCATCAAGTTCTTCAACAAAATCATTTCACTATTATTATCAAAAAAGAGGAGAAACACCACCTGGAGAAGAATCACCTATAGATTATAGTATACCAGTTGGTACACCCAGAACCAAGAAGAAAGATAAAAAGATAGTTACAGATTATTTTCAGAAATTACTCAAGGAACTATTTGAAATTAAAAAGAAAAGTGAAAAAGAGGAAATCAACAAAGAATATATCAATATGGATTCAGCATCATCATCAAAGATACCACACAATCCAGATGAATCCAAAGAAGAAATTATAAATGAAGAGACCATGCAAGGACAAGAAGATATTTCTGATGTAGAAAGACTTCATAAAAGAATTTTGGAAATGCAACAAGAATTAATTGAACTCCTTAAAAAAGAAGGGAAAAGGAAAGAGTCAAGTTTTACCACAGAAAACAGCCCAATGGAAGGGACTACAAGCATGCCAAGAATCTTTAGACAAGAAGGGTCACCATCACCATTTTCAAGGCCTATGGACTCATCAACTCCATTCACTTCACAAAGGCCAAATACTCTACCAAAGCGGGTTCATATTCATGCACAGGCTTCAAGCCCATTGCAACAAGAAATCCCACGAAACAATACACCCATTGTCAAGATCAGACCAAAGGATTATAATTTATGGTTTGATGGAAAGGAAGTGGAAAGATTTATTAAAAGAGTAGAAAATATATCAGAAATTGAAGGAGCAAGTGGAAGGGATATAGAAAGACAGATATCCTTTTGGACTAAAGATCAAGAAATTAGCTACCATATTGAAGGAATGCCTGGATATGAAACTGGAGATTGGGAGCAATTAAAATTGGATATGAAGAGGAGATGGGGAACAGTGTCACCTGAAAGAAGATACAAGCTTTCCTCATTTAATCAATTATTTACAAAGATTCAACAAGAAGCAGGAATTAGAAATATGACCCAATATAGAAAGTTCATTGGTGAATATGAATCTATTATTAATTATCTCAAAAGGTATCAATATATACAAGGAGATATCAATCACAATCAAGAAATTTTGGAGAGTCTTGCCTCAAGTGTTCAAGAATCTAATTACAAAGAAATGATTAAAGATAAGGCCATGGTGCAAGCTTTGGATGGTGGTTATATCATTCCAAGATTGGAAATCTTAAAGTTGTATATTGAAAAAGATCTAGAAGCCAAATTCTTAATTCAACAGAATGAATTTTCACAACCAAAGTCACAAGAGAATAAAGCTAGGTTTGAAGAGGAAAGCTGGGAGGAAGTCTTAAAGCAAATGAAATATCTTACCAAAACAATTAAAAATCCTCAGCCACAAGAAAATCAATCAAAGGATACTGGGAATGAAGCCGTTAAGGAAGTATTGAATCAGCTCAAACACCTCTCTGAAGTAGTTGAATCTCCCAAGAAACCTCAACCAAACAATAATCAAGATCATAGAACTATACAAAACTCACAGCCATTCAGGCCAAGATATCCTTCACCACCCATATCTTCTGGTTATCAACCATATGTTCCAGCTCAAATGGCTCCAAGACAGCCATTGAGGTGTTATTACTGCCTAGAAGAAGGACATTCCGCAATAAGACATAATCACCTCACAAAAGACTTGGAGAAAAGAATTGTCTTGAAGCGGGGAGGAACATATCTTTTTCCAAATTTTCAAAGAGTACCCACAGAAGGCCCTAAATCTGCAAAAGAATTAGTTAGACATTTTGCCAAAGAGCAGGAGGATTTTACAGAGAAAATGATAGAACAATCAAATCCACCCCAAAAGAAGCAAGAAACAACAGTAATTGAGGAAAGGAAAGGTGAGAAGGCAGCAGATATAGCTCAAATAGAAGAATGGGGAAACTGGAAACCTCCTCAAATATTGCCAGCAAATGAAAATATTCAAATAAATGTTGGGCTTAGACAGACAAGGCAAAGAGCTGCAAGACAGGAAAGTCAAAGCCAAACACAGCAAGAGGATAAAAATGAAACACACAAACCCTTTAAAAAGACGATACCAGGTGCCAACCACGAGGAAGATGAGGCAGAAGAAGAAATAAGAGTTCTAATTCCAACAAAATACAAGAAAACACAAGAAGGAAAGGGAGTAGATAATGATGATATTGAAATCATTTCCAAGGAAAAGAATAAGGAGGTACTTAGACAGGATTCACAAAAGATGGAATTAAAAAACAAGGTAAAATCTACACCCAATAACCCAAAGATAATAATTGAACATGTGATGAAGAGAATACTTGAACAAAAGATAAATCTTATTCTTGAAGAAATATTATCAATGTCACCAACCTTTATTGATAAACTACAAAATTTAACTACCCAGGAAAAAGAAGTGATAAAATCAGTCAATACATCAGATATTTGAGAGACTACTTTCAGTAAATCTACGGGACTATGATACCCCAAGATTACACTATGCATGCCCACTTGGATTTATGGAAGTATTTATTGGAAGAGAAGAATATCCTACAATGGCATTGGTGGATACTGGATCAGAAATTAATATAATACCAGAGGAAATTGCAATTGAATCCTCAATTACAAGTAGAAAGCTCAATATGAATCTTAGAGGAATCGTTGGACATACAACATCTTTGGTTGGACTCTCAGAATTTACACCAATTACTATTATAACAGGAGAAGAAAAAGAAATTCATTTATTCATAGCAAAAGGAGCTGTACACACCATAATTGGAAGACCATTTTTAGCAGATAATAATGTTAAATTGGAATTTTCACACAAGCAAGGGGAAATATTTAGTTATCCAGAGCAAGATGGACGTGGATTATGCTTACCAATATGTAACTCTCAAGCTATGGGCTGGAAAATTTCTCCACCAAGAGGTATGGAGCTTTGTGCATCTTCAGAGATTGGAAAATGGTCAACACATGGAGCAGAATCATCCAAAAGAAAAGAAACAGAGGAAACAGAAATTCAATCTTCAACAAGAGTGAAGAAAATATTTATTGGAACAAACAAAATACCCTTCTCAGCCATTTTTGATGGAAAAAATGACTTGAATGTTATAACTCAGGAAATGGCCCTAAAAGCAGAATCAAAAATCAGCCCTTACACATCAAAATCAACAGATAACTTTTTGAAGCCAATTGGTAAAATTAAAAATCTTGAAGTCACTTTTGAAAGTGAAGAGAAAACCTACCTGGACTTCTTAGTATTTGAAAATTTCAACCAGATAATAGATGAAGAAAAGTCAAGCATATTATCTTCATCTAAAGAAAGTATTCCACCTCAAACTGAAAGAAAATCTAAAGGGAAGGATCCAGAAGAGGATTAATTGAAGTTAGAAGATAGTGAAGCAATAGAAAAAATAAAAATGGAACTGAAGAAGATGAGAATAAATTTGGACATGGCCATAGAAGACCCAGAGAAATGGCTAGCACTTGAGTTAAGTGGTATGAATAAAGAAGATAAAGTAGAAAGCCCACAGAATAAATTCAAAATGGATCTGAAGCCACCTGAAGCAAATTCCTCAGGAATTGCAGAAGATTATTTCAATTTAGTTCAGGAGGAAGCTTGGTACATTTGTGATACTGACAAGGATTTACTAAGTGAAGAACCAAAAGACAACATAATAAATCCATTGGCAAAAAGAAAATTTGAAGAATTGGAAAAGGAAAGTGCCATAATTACTGAAGACAAAATGGATCAAGTTTGGGATAGAAATATTCAAAAGAGGATTGAGAAAAAAATGGAAACAGCAGAATCAGAAGATGACTTGAAGTTATACCAACAAAATAATGGAGATTTGGAAGATAAATATAAGCAAGGAAGAATATTTGAAGACCTAGAAGAAGGAGAGTTATCAGAAAATACACAAAGGCTACCTGGACTTAGCATTCTAGAAGATTTTAATGATGCCTATGATCAAATATTCTGCCTTTCAAGCTCAACTGATTTATTTAATCAAAATCAAGGAATTACATTTGGATTACCAAATGACTCCCAGAATCAAAATGGCATACAGAAAGACATACCAGAATATGAAGGACTGGAAGATTATGTAATACTTCCAATAATAACCTTTAAGGAACTGTATGATTATGAGCTAGATTCACCAATAATTCAAACCAAATATATTTCAGAACTACCTGGATCAAATCTTACAAATGTTGATTTTCTGGAATTACTAACCACTATTGGAATCAAAGGAAATTTAAGGAATCCTTACTGGAAGAAGCCTTATGGATATTATCAAATGACAATAGAAGGACTGTATCACAAAGTGTTATGGGCTCAAGAAGATTTGAATCTAGATGGTTTGGAAATCTTGGGGGGAACTCTTTGCTGGTGTGATTTTGGGTACATGTTTATTCATGAAGTCAAAGGTTTTGTTTCAGAATGGAAAGGAAACACACAAAAAAAACAATGCAACAAGCTATTTGGGGAAATATTGAAGGACATATGTCTTTCAGTAATTCACAACAGAAGGTTGAATATTTCTCAATAATAGCTGAAGTAATCCAATCTCAATCACCAATTAAAAAATAAAAAACCATATAAAAAAAGCAAAATAAAATAAAAAAAATCACCTAAAAAAAGAGAATTCTGTATAAATCTGTATTAGTATCAAGGGAAGTGACCTCCTGCCTTATCAAAGAGGAATTTCATTTTTTTTTTCAAATCTTTTTTAAACACTCTTATCACTCAAGGGCAGTGACCTCCTGCCTTATCAAAGAGGAATTTCAATTTTTTTTTTTTTCAAATCTTTTTTAAAAAGTCTTATCACTCAAGGGCAGTGACCTCCTGCCTTTTCAAAGAGGAATTTAAAATCATTCAAAAACATAAAAAAAAATCTTTTTCAACATTCCCATAATTCAGGGCAGTGACCTCCTGCGTTATCAAAGAGGAATTTCAATTTTTTCAATTTTTTTCAAGTATCTTATCACTCAAGGCTATAAATCAATATTCAATAAAGGACTTTAAAATGAACATTTTCCATAAGATTATTTTCAATGTACAAGTATCATGATTTTATTTTTTTAAAAAAAACAGGTGTGGTGATCTGTTCTTATGCCACCTCATAAAAAAATGGCACAAGTTTGGGGAAGTGTGGGCCCATAGGCCTTTATTAATTTTATTTCTCTTTTTTGAAAAAAAAACAATGAAATGATGGTGTGAAGAAACAGCAAAATAAGATATAGATAGCTCAAAATATCAAAATTATGACCACCGGTCATAATTTGGTTGTTTGAGACAGGAAGAGATAAAATATGGAAAGGAAAACAAGAAGAAACAAAAATCAACCAAAAAAAAGCTAGGCCCTTCAGATACAGAAGAAGATGATAGAAGAAGTTCAAAATTTCAAAATTATGACCGCCGGTCATAATTTTCCCTAAAAGCAAGAAAGCTATATCAAGACAGGGAAGAAAAACCAACCAAACAAGCTAGGTGATTCAGATACAGAAAAAGAAGATAGAAGAAGTTCAAAATTTCAAAATTATGACCGCCGGTCATAATTTTCCCTAAAATCAAGAAAATTATGTCAAGACATGGGGGAAAAATCAACCAAACAAGCTAGGCTATTCAAATACAGAAAAGGAAAATCAAAGAATTTAAAATGTCAAATTATGACCACCTCAATACAGAAAATAATTCAACTCACCAAAAGACTACTCCAATTTATACTGGATGACGTTCTTATAGCCCCAAATTAATGAGTTTAGCCAATCTTTGACAAGCACGCATCCTTCCAGCATTTTAAATGAGCAAATTGAAATAAGTACTTTTCAAATCATGATCAAGGTTGGGCACCCTCAATCACAACAAGGTTCCAAATATCAATTGAATGAACAGAATCAAGGAATACAACAATACCAAATTGCATCACTAAGCTTGCTCAAGGCTCAGAATATGCTACCCAGCATGGTTACCCTATTCCCAAAACTGACAGGTATGGCAGCAGATTTACTGCCAGAGGGGGGAGTTGAGCCCATTTCAAATTTGATGAAAGTGGAAAGCAACCTGGAATCACTAACAACTACACCATTTGAAAATATAACAACACTCCTCAAATTGAAACCTCATTCAACATCACTCATCAATTTAATCACTCTTAAAATAAAAATAAAAATAAAAATTCAAGATAAAAAAAAAAAAAAAAAAATTCCAACAAAAAAAAAAAAAAAAAAAATTTTTTCAACATAAAGAAAAAAAAAAAAAAATTTTTAACATATAAAAAAAAAAAAATTTTTTACAACACAAAAAAAAAAAAAAAGTTTTTAACATAAAAAAAAAAAAAAACAATTTTTTTTTTTTCAACAAATATATATAAAAAATAATAATAGATAAAAATAAAATAAAAAGTCTTGATTAACATAAAGGATAGCAGAAAAGATCAGATAAATAAAAAAATTAGTCCTTGTATGACTTTAAACTACAGGGTAGCAACCTGAAGGCTAAAATTAGTCCTTGTATGACTTTAAACTACAGGGTAGCAACCTTAAGGCTAAAATTAGTCCTTGTATCACTTTAAACTACAGGGTAGCAACCTTAAGGCTAAAATCAGTCCTTGTATGACTTGAAACTACAGGGTAGCAACCTGAAGGCTAAAATTAGTCCTTGTATGACTTTAAACTACAGGGTGGTTCCCAGACGGCCAAAATTAGTCCTTGTATGACTTTAAACTACAGGGTGGTTCCCAGAAGGCCAAAATTTAGTCTTTGTATGACTCAAACTACAGGGGTAGCACACCAGAGGGCTGAATATGCAAGTAAAATCAAGGAATCAAGAAAATAAAAAAAAATGAAGATATCAAAATTAACAACCAAGGCAAATAATAGAATAATGAAGAATATTCAATCAAAAGAAAATACCAACTAGAAGAACTATTGGAGGCAAAAATCATACAGATTGTGGCAAAACAAGAAACAAGATTAGCAGCAGCACAGAAATTGAGAGATTTAAGACACAAATCAGTTCAATATTTGGACAAAAAGATGGCACATAGACCGAGAAATCCACTTGAACCAGGGGACTTGGTATTAGTTTATAATAAACCACTTGAGTCACAATGGGGTTTACTCTTCAAGAAACGTTGGAATGTACCTTATAGAGTCATAAATAAAATTAATAATGGACCTTATGAGCTTGAAGAATTGGATGGAATTAAACTTACAAGAAAATTTGCAGAAAGTCACATCAAGAGGTTATATCCCAGAGGAAAGAAAGTTCAATCAAGTACAGAGTCAGAAAATGACAGCAGTGAAGAAATTGAAGATGAAGATTTAATATCAGAGGAAGAACAAATTTACCAAAATGGATATGATTGATATTGGCAAGCTTTTCAGCTGGAATGCTGGGGAAAGCATTACATGGAGAGGGGGATGTGGTATTCCATACCATTAGTACCAGTTTCAAGCTTACCAATAAAACAAAAGAAAAAAATGATAATAAAAAGAACTACGCAAAACAGATTTACACATTACAACTACAAGTTTCAAAAAGAAATATACAATACACAGCCTCAAGATCTTATCAAAACAGTATATTATCAAAGGATTTATCCACCTTATTGCATCATCAATAACAAATTATGCAATTAAAAGGAGTTAATCTAAATAAATGTATATAAAGACGCACCACAGCATCAGAGCTGTATTTTCCCCACCTTGATTCAATTGAAGAAGAAATACTTCAAGGCTATGCATAAAATTACAATATATTTTCCAAGAACAAATGCTTCCTTAGTAATAATAACACACATAAAACTTGATATAAATGATAAAATCTCCATATGAAATGATACAATACTATAATAAAACCACCAGCATAATTCTCTCATAAAATACGTAACAAAGTCACCAAAAATGAAAGTGTCACCAGCAAAATTATCTTGAAGACATCACATGATTTTGATAAGAAACAGAAACACCAGCATAATTTTCTCATATAGATCATATGAATAGAAGAAAGTTCAATTTTCAGGAGCTGTATTTTCCCCACTTTCTTGGCAAAAAGAACAACTCACCAGCCAAATTATCTCAAATACATCACATGATTTTGATAAGAAAAAGCACCACCAGCATAATTCTCTCAGCAAACACGTTGCTACACCAAAACTACATGTCTCACTAGCTAAAACCTCTCAACTATGATTTTTTCTAAATACCCTGTTTTGAGAAGCTCTATGGAGGCCCAAAAGCTATAAATAGAGGTCCTCTCTCCCTCATTTTTCCCATCATCATGGAACAAGTTCCCACTATCCAGGATCACCACCATCCCTGAACTAGCAGGATATCTAGAATAGTAGTAGTGTCCAAAAGCTATAAATAGAGGTCCTCTCTCCCTCTTTTTCCCATCATCATGGAACAAGTTCCCACTATCTAGGATCACCACCATCCCTGAACTAGCAGGATATCTAGAATAGTAGTAGTGTCCAAAAGCTATAAATAGAGGTCCTCTCTCCCTCATTTTTCCCACTATCCAGGATCACCACCATCCCTGAACTAGCAGGATATCTAGAATATTAGTAGTGTTTTAGTAGTGAAAAGCTCAGTAGCCTTGCTCAGTAGCTTAGTATTAGTAAAGAATAGTAGTATAACCGTAGTTAAATCTTAGTAGCCTTGCTCAAAAGCTTAGTGTTATTAACAAAGAGAAGTAGTAGTGATATAAACTCAGTATTAAAAAAATCCTAAAAGAATAAAATCCAGTAGTCTTATTATTAGTACTCATATCAAAAAAAAAATCATTATAATCAACCTAAAACCATAAAATATATATATATTCTTATCATTCTTATTAGTTTTATTAAAATAACAGAAACCCAAAACATATATATATATATATTATCATCACTTTTATTAAAATAAAATAAAAAAAATCTAGTGTTTATTTTATCAGAAATTTGAGATCAGAGTTTTTACTGTAGTGTTATTGATAGGTCTGATTTAGAGACAGCTTATAAGTCTTCTCTATCTGTTAAAGCCACAAATCTTATTTTATTTTGTGATTCTCTGTAGGCTGACTATTCAGTATTATTTAGAGTGGCAGCTAATACACCTTAGCACCCATGGTTATTGGACAATTCTGAAATTCAAAACATGCTTATCAATAATTTCCCCCTCAAGGTACTGCCTTATTTCATCCTACACCAAGAGGAGTTCCCACAGCGTACATCTAAAATCTATTTGCAACAAAACCTCTATTCCAAATAAAGCCTTTATAATTAAATTTGGATTGAAAAAACAAATAATATACTTTTCAATATTCCCTCCCAAGGCTTTTTAAAAAGGCCCTTTTATTGAGAAAGTTTGTTGTATTATTTTACCTATGCGCCAAACCCTTGAAACAACTCTAAAATTGAAGATGAAATTTTTTTAGTAAGTTTTTTATGTGAGCAAAATGATCTTAAGTAATGAAAAGGGAATACTCCATTATATGTGTATAAATCACAAGAGATAGGTACTCTAGAAAATCATGGGCTTAATCAATTGTAGATCATATATTATTAGTCATGTTAACAACTGGTCCTTAATATCTAGGATTTTTCAGGACTGATTTATTTTTGAGTTTTGAAATTAATTTCAAAGTAAATTTGAAACTAATGCTTGAAACTTTGATTTTAATTTTGTTTTAAACTCTTAATTATATTATTTACTTTTGTTTTAAAAAGAAATTCTGTGGGAATAATGGCTAACATGACCCCTTCTTAGCAGAAATTTCCATAAAACATTCAGTGCTAATCAGGAATAAGAAGAAAAACATGACTTACTCCAAGCAAACCCAAATCTTGTGAATGATGATATGGATCAAAAAATGGTTTGTTGAAATCAGCTTTGGAAAACCTTTGAGGACTCACCATGTTGATTCTTGACTGTCACAGGGGCTCTTTGTGAAAACAAGAGTGGCCTGGCACTCAGGAATCAAGAGCCCACTTGGAGGGCTCCAAAAGAATAAAGGAATAGAAGAAGAATATATTTCTTTGAGAGGAAATGAAAACAATACAGGATATGCCAAAATAATAAGGAATACAAAGGCCAAAGATAATAAGAGAGAGCCAAGGTCTGCATCAATAACTGCTCACCACCCTAGTGTTTTCAATTCATTAATACTGGTTGCTAACATGAACTATAATACATCCTCATTGTTTTTCAACTATGATACCCTTTAATGTATTCCAAAAATTGTGATGAGATGACAGCCATTTTTAACCAAGAGGGGATTGTCATTACAGAGTTGACAGTTGATTTATTTTATTGAATAACTTCTCACTCACTTGATGTTTAATATCATAATTATTATTGATTAACTAGCTTCTTTTGAAGCTGACCAATCTTGATATAGGGATTTATCATCAAAAGAGTTCAGAGTATTTTATCTCTTCAATTTAAATCAATGGTCCTCACAAACCAGAGAGCCAACCAAATGAATCCTCAATTCACTGTTTTAACCTGCCAGAAAGAACAATGGAATTAGTAAGGGATATGACCACCAATATTCATTGAAAGGAGAAGAAAAGGTGCAAAATGAATGACTTAAGTTTATCAGTATTTACTTTAATAAAATGAAAGGAAAATAAGGATAAAAATAAATCAAATATATCAATTAGCTGGGGAAAAAGTCCCCAGGGAAGGAAAAGTGGCCAGTAAATGTGAAAAGTTGAAATACTGGTCCTGGAGGGTTGATCCCCCTACTTTATTGACTGTTTTGGGTCAACACAGAACTGGAAATCTTGAGAATTGAACTGTGTGACTGAATTCTCACAGTGGAATATGAATTGGCCCAAAAGGGCCAAGGACATACAGGCTTCTTGAATAAAGCCTGTATGAACCAATTGAGTTGTCCAAGGAGTACTGAAGTGCTTTATGCCTTGAAAACTGATTGAATGATCAATAACCTCTTGAAATTAACCCTTAAATGATCCTTAAATGAAATGACAACCCAATTCCTGCAGGGCCAGGTGGTTGGGGTTCTTGAATGGTCTTCTGGTAGCCATCAGGGATTGCAAGACTGGATTACTGAAGAGTCTTCCTTAAAAATGGGTGATGGATTTGGGGACTTGAATTAAAATGATGTAATTGGGTCCCAAAACCATCACCATTGGATTGCAGAGGAAAAATGGTGCATAATGGTAGAATTGCCATAAACACCCATTGGGTGGGTTATTACATGTGGTCATGACAGTACCCCCCACCTTGAATGGTGAGATCCTGAGCCCCAAACCAAGTTAGAATCCTTTTGAGACTGTTAAGAAGGATTGGAAATAGGGGATCCAGAGGTATTGAATCTTGAAAAGAAATTTTATAAACTGATAAGAGGTTGGCATATTATGTGACAATGACTTGGTCTTCTTTTGATGTTTGGCTTTGGAATTTTTGAATGATTGAGTTGACATAAAGATTTTGGAATTAAGATTATAAGAGGGAAAAATTTGAAAGGGTATAAAGAAATAAAACATAAAATAAGAAAAGAAAATAAATAGAATGAAATTCTTGAGGGGGGTTCCAATCTTGATCATGGAAGTTGACAGCTGATTTAAATTGACCAAGAACCTGGAAAACAATATTTAACTCCAGGTGCTCACAGAGTGGCCAAGGTCATGTTTTGAGAGATTTTAGACCCCTCAGGGAAAGTGAAAACCAAGAGGGGAACTTGCTTTTGATAGTTACCACTCCGGCCAGTGCCATAAAAATAAAAATATTTTTCTGAAGGAATGAATTGGAAATGGAAAGACTTAGAAAGTGAAATGCATATTTAATGGTCCATTTGCCAAATTGAAAATGGCCATAAGGATTTGGATTTGTGTTAAAAGCTTGGCCAGATTCCTTTGTCCAGAAAATTGACAAGTGCTCAGAATGTGGCCAAGGTGATTCTTACAACAAGAAGGGGTAGAGTACCTCTAAAGGTGCATTCAAGGAGTGGGACTTACTTTTGGTAATTACTCTCCCCACAAAGCACCATATATCAACTCAAGCTCTTCAATAATTTGGTCCTGGATTGTCAGGATGCAAAGCGTGAAAGTCCTTGACAAGTTCAGGGAAATTCCTGAGGTTTTTGGTTGATTCCCAGGTATATCTTTCTGGATCTTGACTGAAACCTTTCCATTCCACCAAATATGATAATTTTCCTCTCTTGATCTTGAAATGCAGTATTTGAGAGACTTCCCATTCCTCTTCTTCTTCAATGATGATTGGAGGAAGAGGCTCTTGATGCCGATTTGGGATTGTTTATGTCTTGACTGGTCCAAGGAGGGAAATGTGGAAGACTGGGAGGATGGATTTTCATTGGGATGCAATATTGAGGTGGTACGCATGAGTATTGACTTTCTTCAAGATTGGAAAAGGACAAAACCATCTTTCAGACAGTTTTCTGGTGGGTCTAGTTTATTTGAGGTTCTTGGAAGAAATTCATACCATGTCACCAGGATTGAAAGCAGGTGTACTTGCTTTACTTTTATCTGCATACCTCTTAAACCTGTTTATGGAAACTTTAAGTTCTCTCTGGACATCTTTCTGTAATGATTGGACTTTTGTTGTTAAATTTCCAGCAGGAGTATCTTGTATAATGTGAACTCAGTCAGATTGTGGATCTCTTCCATAAACAGTGATGAAAAGTGATTGTTTTTTTGAAGAGTGATCAGAATTGTTGTAGGCAAATTCAGCCAGAGGGAGCCAGGTGCTCCAATCATCTTGATGATAACTGAAATACATCCCAAGCTACTGTTCTAGTATCTGATTTACCCTCTCTGTCTGTCCATTAGTTTCTGGATGGTAAGCAGTTGACATATCTCTTGACATCTTGAGCTGCTGACAGAGATTTGTCCAAAAAGAAGAAACAAAGAGTGAACCTCTATCATTGAAAATGCTTGAAGGAAGACCATGCTTTGAAAAGATATTCTTGATGAATAAATGGGCCAAATCCAGTTAAGTTATTTAAGACATTTTTAGAATAAATACTTCCATTTTTGAGAACCTGTCCACTATGACCAGAATTGAATCAAAATAGCTGGACAGTGGCAGTTGAGTTCTAAAGTCCCTTGAAAGGCAAATCCAAGGACCATTTGGAATTGGAAGAGCTTTGAGGAGTCTAAACTTCTTGTGATGGATATTCTTGTTTCTTGAACACTGTTGACATGATGAGACATAATCCTTGATAAATTGAGTAATTCCGGACCAGTGGAAATCTGATTGACAAGTTTGAGATTCTTCTCTTGGCCAGGGTGTCCAGCTAGAGGAGGATCATGACGCTTTTGAAGAATACAGAGTTGAATTGTGGGGTCATTTGAGACCACCACCAAATATTTGAATAAAAGGAGTTGGGAAGAGGAACAAAGAGAATGATCTTGGACAGATTTACCTTTACCCAATTCTTGAAGGATACTTATGTACTGAGAATATTGCCATAATTTCTTCTGAATTGATTCAGTCGAATTTGAAAAACATCACACCTTTACTTGAAAAGATTTTGAGGGTTGGACTTCATCTTTCTTAATGAGTTGTTGAAAATTCATTAGATTCTTGCTGATGAAATCCTCCCCCTCTCCAGAAAAACATTGTCCCAATGTGATAAGGCATCCGGAAGAGTAGCTAGGCGGCCAGGGAGGTAAGTGATTGAGGAATGAAATCAAGAAAGGAATTTAGCCCAGCGGGCTTGACAGCAAGTAAGGACTTTTGATGACATGAAGTATTGCAAGGAAGAGTGATTGGTGAGAACTTCAAAAGGGGAAGAAAGGGAAATGAGAAAAGCCCTCCAGCACTTGAGAGCCCAGACTATTCCAAGGAGCTCCTTGTTATGAATTTCATAGTTGAGCTCTTCTGGAATACACTTGCGGCTATCAAATGCAATGGGATGTTTTCCTGAATCCAAAACCTGACTCAGTACAGCACCCAAGGCATGATTGGATGCATCAGTCTCTAAAATGGTGGGTAGAGAAGGATTGGAGCTGTGGTGAAGGCCTCTTTGAGTTGGTGAAACTGGCTAAGAGCTTCCTCATTGAGGGAAAAACAGGAATCTTTCTTGAGGAAACTGGTGAGTGAACTAATTTTCTTTGAGTAATTCTTGATGAAACTGCAGTAAAAATTGGCAAAGCCAAGGAAAGATTCAAGAGCCTTGAGGTTTCTTGGAGGTGGCCAATTGAGAATTTGCTGGACTTTTGCTTTTTCTAACTTGAGGCCTTCAGAATAAACAATATAACCTAAATACTCTACACTAGAAACATGAAAAAGGCACTTGGAGGCCTTAGCAAAGAGGTTATTGGCTCTGAGTCTGGAAAGAACAGTGGACACATGAGCTACATGTTCTTCCTCAAATTTGAAAAAGACCATA
Organism: Austropuccinia psidii; assembly: GCA_023105745.1. NCBI lineage: Eukaryota > Fungi > Basidiomycota > Pucciniomycetes > Pucciniales > Sphaerophragmiaceae > Austropuccinia > Austropuccinia psidii. The sequence goes on along the minus strand of JALGQZ010000012.1, from coordinate 15,343,576 downwards.
ATGTCATCCAAATAAACCAAAAAAAAAAACATCAAGAAGATCATAAAATATATCATTTACAAGATTTTGAAAAGAGGCAGGAGCATTGGTGAGCCCAAAAGGTATAAATAAATACTCATAACTGCTATATTTAGTTCTAAATGCTGTAAAATGTTCATCACCCTTCTTAATTCTGAGCAGGTTATATTCACAACCCAAATCAATCTTGGAGAAGATATAAGAGCCATTAAAGACAGTAAGAATATGACTCATAGGAGGAACAGGATACTTGCTCTTACTAGTAACAGCATTTATTTTGTGGTAATCAACACACAAATGGAGGCTGTCATCCTTCTTTTTGACAAAGAGTATAGATGCTCCTGTTGAAAGGAATCTTGGAAAGATGAAACCTTTCTCTACATTCTCTGAAATGTGGGCACTGAGTGTATCTGACTCTTGGTTTGATAAAGAGTAGATCACCCCAACTGGAGGTAGAGACCCCTCCAGCCTGATATGATGATCACAGGCACGGTGAGGAGGAAGTTTCTCTTCTTTCACCTTGGAGAATAAATCCGAGTACTTGTGATAAGCAGAAGGAACAAACTTCATCACAGTTTCTACTTCTTCTGGCGCTTCCTCCTCATCCCACAACTCCTCTAGGGAGGAAGGTCCATATTCCCAAAGAAGAGATGAAGTGAAGATACAGAATTATCTCATCCAACATCTTGAATCTCTTTGAAGACTTTGTCTCTAGAGGACAGTAATGACATATGGGAATAAAGGGAAGGAATATTGAAAGGAGATGGAAATTATAGTGTTCTAGAATCACCAACCAGAGCTGCACATTATTTGGAAGAAGAAAAATCATTACTGAAAGAATTTTAAGGATCATAATAGTCCTTATGATCAGCCCTTTCCTTCAATAAATAGATGCATTGAAATGATTAAGAAATTCTGTAAGGTTTGACTATGAAACAATAAGTAAAAATTACTAATTTATTACTTATTGTACTCTGAATGTCCTTATAATTAAAATAAATAAGATTAAAATAATAATAATAATAAAGAAATATTATTATTGTGGCGTAAAAATATTATATTATTAAATAAATATAATAATATAATTAATATTATATGAAATTATAATATTATAAATAATATATTAATATAAAATAATTAATATATTATAAAGCTCTTTATTATTGTTACCAACAAATAATAAAGGCGTAAAAAATTGTTTTTTATTAATAAAAAACAATTAATAACAATAATATTACTAATATTAAAGTTATGAATTAATATAAATACTATTTATATTAATTAAAGAATTATCAATAAAGTAATAATAGAGAAATTATTATAATAAGAGAAAATAACCTACTTTTAACACTTAATATAATAATTTTGAAGTATTTTACGCCAAAAAATATAAATACAACCTTTTCAAATTGTATTTACAATAAAAATAAAGAAAATTACAAATTATTCAGTATTTTTACGTGGAAATGAGTTTTTAGAGAGATTTTTAACAAAAACAATTAAATAAATGATTTAATCACGTCAAAATAGATGATTATAGCAAGGTGGTCTTTGGTCTTTAATAATATAACAGTTTTATATATAAAGAATAAAGAAATTACCTTTGATTTAATTGATTTAATGTTTTTGATGCGTCTGAGGGGAAAATAGAGTAAAAAGAGCTCTATTTATAGTAAATACCTCCCTCCTAGAGTCCAACAGGCTTCTAGTAGACGTGTACTGATCATATCCACTGGAATTGATCAATATTTTAAGGTTTGAGGGTGATTACATCATGATCAAACCATATTACATCATTATTACACCATTATTTAGAGTTATCACTATAACTCTAAGTGTGATGACATCAGAGGCTTGGCAGAACCCCAAATTTCGTGGATTTTATTAGTTTTAATCATAAACTAATAGTATTCACCAATTTTATCACTATTAAGACTGTTAAACTTAATTTAAGGTTACAGTATGTGATCATAACAGCTCAATTTAAGCTCAAACTTTGAACCTCAATAACTTTTAAGGTTTTCACGCTACAGCAATTCAGAGAGTGAATTCTGATAGCCTGACATAACCTTATTATGCTGCCAAGAGCTTTTCATTACATCATCAAAACTCTAATTTTGATGATTTTTCTTGTAACTCATCTTTTCTGTCGAAATTCAATATTTTAAACTTCAAACCTTGATTTCAGGGGGTTATACCCTGAATTTAATAATAAAAATTACATCATTCTTCACGAATGAACTAGTAGAATCCAACTGTGTACTTTTTTTTAAGTTTGGAGCACTTTCACAACAAAGTGGTCAACAGCTCTGTTGATTTTTATCAATATTTCATCATAGGTTTTAACCTTGTTTATAACTTGTAAAATAAAGTTCATATCTGTGTTCTTACAGTAATTACGTGGTAGCTTTATTTTTGGTTCATCATTCTATCATGTATATTTTAGAAGATATTAGCTATGATCACTGAATATATGCGTTGACCAAAAAAGTGCATATATTCAGGATAATTCCTTAAGTATTGATTTTGGGGATTAGCTTATTAATTGTTTTATATGTGGATGTTTGTGGGGAATCCACTGGTACAATTTATTTCACATGTTGTTTCATTAGTTTCTGAGATAAATAAGGTTTTATGATTTTTATAAGGTATTATACCTTATAATTCCTTAAATATTGACTTTACAGATATGCCATAAAAGTGGTATATGTGTATTTTTCCATGGGGAATCCAATGGTATAATTTATTTCACATGTTCATTCATTGGTTTTTAAGTTAAACCAATTTTAGTACCAATTTATGGTATTTTTTGTATATATTTGAGTAATTATTTTTAGTGTATAATTATTCTAATTAATTTTAATATAATTATATTAAAGGTATAATTATTATTAATCTTTTTTTGTGACCTTATTGGATATGTGGTCATATCTCAAAGGCTCACATTCCCTACCACCAAAAAAGATTGTACCACAATCTGATATGTATGATTAGGATATCATCCACTGTCCTACCTCTTCAATAGACTTTTGTTAGTCTTGAAGCTCAATAATGCTTAACTTTTTATTTTTCAGGTTTTCTTTCATGTCTGAACCTTCTTAGTAATTTATCAGCATTTGTTATATCTTTCTCAAGTAGCCATTCATCTTCTTGAGTTGAATTTCTATACCTTACAAGGTATTCCCTTTCTTTTTTGTTTCTTGTCCTTCTTTCTTTAAGGACTTTTACTATTTTCTTTTCCTCTCCTTCCTCCAAGGGGGGAATTTCAAGTGGGGGTTTATTTCTTAGTGGAAATAATTCCTTGTCACTTGAACTGTAAGGTTTTAACAGACTTACAGGGAAAGTTGGGTGTTTGTTCATTAGTTCACCTGTGAGTTCTACTTGCACAGCATTGGGTCCATGAAGTGCTTTTATCATAAATGGTCCTGCAAAGGAATCTTTCAACTTCTTTGGGCCTTTTATGTTATTGAAATTAAGGGTTGATACTAAAACCAAGTCCCCTATTTTGAAGTCAGGTGGTTTATTACTTTTATCCCATCTTTCTTTTGCATATTTAAAAGAATCTTGCATGCATCTGTTTGCATGGTGTCTTGCTTTGTCAAGCATTATCTTGAAACTGCTTGCTGTTGGATGTATATCCACTAAGTCCTTTTTGAGGGTATCATAAGGAAGTCTTGGATTCCAACCTTTCTCTAGCATTGCTGGTGTTTTGCCAGTAGAAGAATGGATTGATGTCTTATATGCCAGCTCAAGTGCTGGTATTAGTGTACACCAATCATGGGTAAAACCATCAGAATCTTTGAATTCTAGCCCATAAGCACAGAATCTTCTGATCATATCCTCTAGGGTTTGTATCATTCTTTCTGCTAGACCATCAGTTTGAGGATGATAAGCTGTTGAGAATGATAACTTTGTCCCAAACAAGTTATGGAGGTTTGTCCATAATGCTGAAGTGAACTTTGGGTCTCTGTCACTTATAATATTTTGGAATAAGCCTGTGTGGCTAATGACTTTATTCCATATCATTATGGCTGTATCCATAGCTGTGTCATCTTTATGACATGGTAAGAACATGGGAGTTTTACTGTACCTGTCAACTAACACTAGACATGCATTATAACTCCTGTCTCCTCCTGGAGGTAAGGCTGTTACCCAATCCATATGAACTATTTCCCATGGGGATTTTGGTTCTTGGATTTGGATCATCATTCCAAATTTCTTTCCTGTGGCTCTGTTGGCTTTTTGACATCTGTCACAGGTTTGGCAGTACTCTGCAACATCTTTCTTCCAATTTGGCCACCAAGAGCAGGTTTTCACCCTCTCTAGTGTCCTATCTTCTGAGAGATGTCCAGATGCAACACTATCATGACACTCATGTAAAATAGTGTTTATTAGTGTTCTATCTGTTAAGGCCATAACACATGTGTGTTTTGTTCTATGGTAAAGGATTCCATCAAGGAGGTGAAATCTTCCTTCATCATATGCCTTTTTCCATATTTCATCTAGTTTTGATGAAAGTGATGGATCTTTGCAGTCTTTCATTAGAAGTTGGCTTAAGATATGGCAATTTTTGTCTGTCTTATAGCTTTCTTTAACTTGGTTAAAGAATTCTGTGCCAATGTCTGTAACACATATTCCTTCTATATGGTGCTCTTCTTGTGGTACCCATGCTGGATTGTCAGGGGTATTTGCTAGAGCCCATCTGCTAAGACCATCTGCATTTTTATGAATATTTCCAGATTTATGAACAATAGTCATATTTCCTCTATATTCTTGGATAGCAATTTGCCATCTCAGCATATGTCTATTTGGAGTCTTCATATTTAATAGTGATTTCACAGCATTACAGTCTGTGATTACATCAAATACTGTGCCATCCAAATAATAGTGCAGTTTTTCTAAAGCCCATACTAGGCATAAGCATTCCATTTGGCTTGCTCCATACCTTGCTTCTGTTGGCTTTATCTGCCTTGAAATGAAACAAATTGGTCCTTCCACTGGTTTATCATTGATAATTTGTGTTTGGTGAAGTGCATCACCTAGTCCTTCTCCACAAGCATCAATGTACAGTTTGAAGGGTAGTTTCCAATCTGGCATCAGAAGAAATGGGGCATTTGTTAAGGAATTTTTCAATTCTTCATATGCCTTGACTCTTTCTTCTGTCATCTCATAGACTGTTTGTTGGTCACATAGCTTATACAAGGATTTAGCAATCTTTGCAAAGTCCTTTATATGCTGTCTATAGTAACCAGCAAATCCTAGAAATGATTGCATTTCTTTTTTGGTTTGAGGCATTGGCTTAAGTAGTACTGCTGCTACTTTATTTTTGTCTATGCCTAGACTAAGGCCAGATACTACATGTCCTAGGGCTTTTAATTCACTATATGCAAAATGACATTTTTTCAATGAAATTTTCATATTTACTTGGACTATTTTCTGTAGTACCCTTTCTAGTCTTGTCAGGTGATTTTCCCAAGTTTCTGAGCAAACTATGATATCATCAATGTAGATTATTAACCATCCTTCTGATAATTCTTCAGGAAATATGGTATTCATCATTCTTTGATAATGGGAAGGTGCATTTTTTATCCCAAATGGCATTCTTAAGTATTCAAAAATTCCACAATGGACTATTATTCTTAGTAGTTTCTTGGCATTGTCTGTTAAGACATTTTGATGAAAACCCTTAAGAGCATCCATAGCTGTGATGAACTTAGCTTGTGACAATTGGGTCAATGTCTCATGGATTCTGGGTATTGGATATCTGTCTGGAATGGTATAGGTATTCAGGGCTCTGAAGTCTCCTACCATCCTTGATTTTCCATTATGCCAAGTTATAATGACAGGTGTAGTAACTTCTACTTGCTCATTATGTCCAACCTTTCTTAATACTCCAAGGTCCATTAATTCTTTAATGTGCACCTCTAAGGCTTCTCTAGCTCTTGGGCTGGCTGGATAAGCAGGTCTTCTTAATAAAGGTGGGTAAGGTTTTTCTACATTAAGAATTATATCCACTTCATGTCCAATTATGGCACCTAGTGGCTCTTTGTCAGTTGCAAAGGCATTTTTATACTTAAATAAGAGGTCAATCAATTTTTCTTTCATTTTTTCTGTTAACTCTTGATTGAATTCTGCCTCTCTGAGTTGTTCAGATATAAAAAGTTCTTTTTCTGGAATTTTTTCCTCATTCTTAATAACTGTGATTTGTTTTTTGTTATTTAAGAATCCAAACTTTTGTCTTTTATTATCTCCTATGGTAAAATATCTATCCTTTTGGTTGGAGATATCTATACCATAGATTGATAAGTAGTCATTTCCAAGTATGAAATGATTACTAGTACAGTTGTCCATTACTACAAACTCTACTTTGATTCTGACACATTGTGAGGGATGAGGGAAAATTAGTGTTAAATCAATTATTCCAAGGGGCTTCATGCTCTCACTTGCACTACTAAATTTGACACCTTGTATTGGCATAAGTTTTTCTTGCCAGTCTGGGACAATGGTTTTTAAATAACTTTTGCCAACACAAGTGCAATATGCTCCTGTATCCAAGTTAACCTTTCCTTCTTGGTTATCAACCATAACAATACTAATACTTGATTTTCCAGCTGTGTATCCCATTCCTCTTGCAGGTTTGGTTCTATACATTTTGGCATCTTGTATGTTTGTCAGGTTTGTGTCAGATGTTCCAACTTGTGGCAAGTTTGAGTTAACATCCAGTACTTCATAAATTATATCAATATTATTAATTTGTGCATTAATTATATTGATTTCATCACTTTCAGAGCTCTCTGACTCTTCTGTCTCTTTTTCAGAGTCAGATTCCTCTTCTTTGTCATTGTGGTTTTCTGTTTCCACAATTTCATTGATCTTTGCTTTTTTAAGGCAATTATTGGCTAAATGTCCAATACCTCCACATTTATGGCATTTTCTTTGCTCATTATTGTTGGATGTATTGGGTTTAAAGGATTCTTTTGATTTATCTTTCTTGATAAATGGTTTGTTTGGGCTTTTAATGTCCAATCTTTTCCAAGTCCTGCCAATTTTTGTTCTTGTCACTATATCTTCTAGTGCATTTATATACTCTTCTGTGGAGCATGGTTCTATACACCTGCTTCTTAGGGCATGTTCTAGTTCCCCTCCACATTTTTTAAGTATTTTCATATGCACCATCTTCTGTGACATTTCTGGGTACAGTGCATTAAGCCTTTCAACTTGTTTTAAGAACCAAGTTAAGGGTTTATCTTTCTCTGGGTCAAAGAAAGAGTTTTCAAATGCATTTTCTATCTTATACCTCCAGGCATCATTTGCCCACTTGGTGATTATTTCTTGTTTCCACCAAGACCAGGTATTTTTACCATTTGTCTGTCTTATGCCATAATACCATCTTTTTGCAGATTTCTCAAATAATGAGTGTAATCTTGCAGTGATTAATTCATCTGGTATGGCATAGTCTTCTTGTAACATGTCAATTGTTTTAATAAATGACATGTGGTCATATTCACCTTCTCCTGTGAATGTTGGCCATTCCTTCAATTGAGGTGCTTCCTTCATTAAGACTTGGTTATTGTCTTGATGACTCAAGTCTGTTATGAAAGGATTTGACAATTCCTCTTTTGTTTTAACAGGGCTTCTTATATGAGAAAATGGTGTTGATAACTTTGGCATATTTAAATTAGCCTCATTAATTTTATCCATTTTTTCTGTAATAAGCCTTATTTCACTTTGAATATCATCTTTCAGATGCATTCTTGCTTCATCACTTTTTTCCACATGGTCCAAAAGTAATTTTTGGTGTGATGAAGTCTTTTCTTCAAATTTTTCTACAGAAATACTTAATTTATTTAATTTTTCTGTAAGATTGTCAATACTCACATCATAATTGATTGTCAAAGTCTTGTCTTTGATATCTTTTATGTATTTATACAATTCTTGTTGTCCTTGTATTAATTTTTGAGTATTGTCAATTAAATTTTTTGGTTTATTATTTTCAACAATAAACTTAATGTTGTCAATTTCTTTCTTGTTTTGTACAACAATTTTTGTTAAAGAAGATAAATTGTTATTTATTTCTTGTAGTGATAATAAACTGTCTTTAATTTCTTTTAGAGGTAATATACTATTTTTAATTTCTGTTAAAGTATTTACAACATCTTTGGACAAGGTTATTTCTTTGGGAAATGAGGTTGTCTCATTCTTTGCTCTTCCTTGTCCTTGAATTCCATCAAGGTTCTGGCCATGTTGAAGACATTGTCCATGGCATCCTTTTGGATTCTTGGGATTCTGTAGCTTGGGGAATATGGTTTCCTCCAATGCTTTTTCTTGTTCTTCTTCCCTTCTTGGGGAAGTGGGTTGGCTTGAGGCTTGCTGGTAGAAGCTACTGGGGCTTCTTCCTTGGTTGCCTCCCTCTTTTTGGCATGATAATCCTTGATTTTTTTGATTTGAGGTTTGGATGACAGTGGATTCCATCCATTGGAGTATTTCACTATCTCCTCCTCTTTGAGGAACTTTTTCAGGATGTGCCAGGAGTTCATCACTCCTTGGTGTATTTGAGGCAGCATTTCCCAGTCTTTGTCCTTGTATACTGTGTAATACTGCTTGTACTGGCTCATGTAGATGTCTATTTGAGCCCTCTGAATGTGATTTGTACCTGTTTGAGTTACTCATACTTAGTTCCAATTCAGGCTCAGATATCATGGGCATTTCTGGGACTTGCCTTTGGGATAAGGCACTTCCTTGTGTGGATTCTGTTCCACTGGGGATATTGCCCTTTCTTTTCCCTTTTGAGGGATCAATTCTACTTCTGAGTCCAGCTCCATCTGATTGGATGGAGTATTGGGAACCTCTTCTGGTAGTCATAATTTAAAGAATAAGAAAAAATAAAAGTATTTCAGAATAAAATTCTTTTTATGGCAATTTAAAAAGAGGTGCTCACCTTCAGAGTCTTGAATGGTGGGCCCTGGAAAGTCTAATTTCTTAGCTTTCTTTCTTTTGGTGATAACTGGTGTAGGAGAACTTTGACAAGTTTCTTCCACCAATCTCTCAACAGTAGCTTGGTTGTCTTCTGTTGGGTTATCTTCAAACACTAAAAAAGACAAATAAATATAAGTCTTTTTATAAGAAGTGTTATTTTTTGGCAAGATATGGCAATTTTCCACGTAGAAATTGCTTTTATATCTTAAAAAAATGAAATAAATAAAGAAATGAATAAAAATGAATAAAAATAACTTTTTTTATTGGTTTTTAATATTTTTTAATATTTTTTATGTATATTTTTATTTTTAAAGAATAAAATAAAAAATGAATATGATTCTTATAAAATTAAATTATAATAAAAATTATTTTTAATTTATAAATTATCTTTTTTAATCACTAGAGTCACTCAAAGAAAGTTCTTGCAAGTCTAAGGATGTGAAAAACCACGTGTAAGACAGTACAATTGCTTTCCAAATGCCTCAATAGCTTTTAAAATCAATAAAATATAAAATTATTATATAATTTTATGATTATAAATATAATTTATTATGGATAAACCCAAATAGAATCTTTTTAAAGGTCTTTTTAAGTAAATATCACGGCCAGGCCCCCAAATGTAAGGTTTGACTATGAAACAATAAGTAAAAATTACTAATTTATTACTTATTGTACTCTGAATGTCCTTATAATTAAAATAAATAAGATTAAAATAATAATAATAATAAAGAAATATTATTATTGTGGCGTAAAAATATTATATTATTAAATAAATATAATAATATAATTAATATTATATGAAATTATAATATTATAAATAATATATTAATATAAAATAATTAATATATTATAAAGCTCTTTATTATTGTTACCAACAAATAATAAAGGCGTAAAAAATTGTTTTTTATTAATAAAAAACAATTAATAACAATAATATTACTAATATTAAAGTTATGAATTAATATAAATACTATTTATATTAATTAAAGAATTATTAATAAAGTAATAATAGAGAAATTATTATAATAAGAGAAAATAACCTACTTTTAACACTTAATATAATAATTTTGAAGTATTTTACGCCAAAAAATATAAATACAACCTTTTCAAATTGTATTTACAATAAAAATAAAGAAAATTACAAATTATTCAGTATTTTTACGTGGAAATGAGTTTTTAGAGAGATTTTTAACAAAAACAATTAAATAAATGATTTAATCACGTCAAAATAGATGATTATAGCAAGGTGGTCTTTGGTCTTTAATAATATAACAGTTTTATATATAAAGAATAAAGAAATTACCTTTGATTTAATTGATTTAATGTTTTTGATGCGTCTGAGGGGAAAATAGAGTAAAAAGAGCTCTATTTATAGTAAATACCTCCCTCCTAGAGTCCAACAGGCTTCTAGTAGACGTGTACTGATCATATCCACTGGAATTGATCAATATTTTAAGGTTTGAGGGTGATTACATCATGATCAAACCATATTACATCATTATTACACCATTATTTAGAGTTATCACTATAACTCTAAGTGTGATGACATCAGAGGCTTGGCAGAACCCCAAATTTCGTGGATTTTATTAGTTTTAATCATAAACTAATAGTATTCACCAATTTTATCACTATTAAGACTGTTAAACTTAATTTAAGGTTACAGTATGTGATCATAACAGCTCAATTTAAGCTCAAACTTTGAACCTCAATAACTTTTAAGTTTTTCACGCTACAGCAATTCAGAGAGTGAATTCTGATAGCCTGACATAACCTTATTATGCTGCCAAGAGCTTTTCATTACATCATCAAAACTCTAATTTTGATGATTTTTCTTGTAACTCATCTTTTCTGTCGAAATTCAATATTTTAAACTTCAAACCTTGATTTCAGGGGGTTATACCCTGAATTTAATAATAAAAATTACATCATTCTTCACGAATGAACTAGTAGAATCCAACTGTGTACTTTTTTTTAAGTTTGGAGCACTTTCACAACAAAGTGGTCAACAGCTCTGTTGATTTTTATCAATATTTCATCATAGGTTTTAACCTTGTTTATAACTTGTAAAATAAAGTTCATATCTGTGTTCTTACAGTAATTACGTGGTAACTTTATTTTTGGTTCATCATTCTATCATGTATATTTTAGAAGATATTAGCTATGATCACTGAATATATGCGTTGACCAAAAAAGTGCATATATTCAGGATAATTCCTTAAGTATTGATTTTGGGGATTAGCTTATTAATTGTTTTATATGTGGATGTTTGTGGGGAATCCACTGGTACAATTTATTTCACATGTTGTTTCATTAGTTTCTGAGATAAATAAGGTTTTATGATTTTTATAAGGTATTATACCTTATAATTCCTTAAATATTGACTTTACAGATATGCCATAAAAGTGGTATATGTGTATTTTTCCATGGGAAATCCAATGGTATAATTTATTTCACATGTTCATTCATTGGTTTTTAAGTTAAACCAATTTTAGTACCAATTTATGGTATTTTTTGTATATATTTGAGTAATTATTTTTAGTGTATAATTATTCTAATTAATTTTAATATAATTATATTAAAGGTATAATTATTATTAATCTTTTTTTGTGACCTTATTGGATATGTGGTCATATCTCAAAGGCTCACAAATTCGAAGCCCAATATGAGGTCTTCTCCCTTGGAAGTACCAATCAATAAAAATTCACATTCAAAGCTTGGGAAGGAAGGGAAATCAACCATATATTTGGTATGGTGAGTCACAAATAAGGAAGGGGACTCAGAAGAGTCCAAAATGGTAAGAGGAATCTTTTCTGGGAGTTCTTACATGGTCAAAGAATACGTTTTAACAAACTACCTTGCAATAAATGAGTTTGTAGCACCAGAATCAATCAGAATACTGTAAAACATATCAGAGAGAGAAGAAAAGACAAAAAAAATTAAAGAATTCTTGACACCAGTATTCATAATGCACCATTGTGCTCTTGATGGAAAAACATGAAGACCATTGAACACAACATGATCTTCACTCAGGCTTTTCCCTTGCTGGGGAATTCGCCTGATGGTTGGGTAAGCTTGTTTTCAGGTCTTTTGAAACAGGACTCAAGATTATTCTTTCCACTGCAATAGATACATAAGCCCTCCTTGATTCTTCTTTTATTTTCAGAATTCATTAACTTGAAATATTTAGTCAACAAGGAAGAATGGGGCTTGTCCCTCTTCTGAAAATGTTTCTTCTTATTTTGATTTGAACTTTAAAAACTTTGAGGATAAGAATAATTTGACTTTCAGGCTTCAGGCTTCTTCTCTTGATTATGACTCTTCTCCTTTTGCCTCTCATGGTACCTTGTATCAAGCTCCAGGGTGATATCCATTAAGTCTTGAATAGAGTCAATTCTTGAAGGATGGGAGGCCAATTGATCCAAAATCTTGGATGGAAATCCCTTTCTGAAATGGTGGATGAGAGCCCTTTCACCCCACTCCCCAATTCTTGAAACCAAATTCCTAAAATTAGTGATGTATAAGGAAACATGTCCATCTTCTTTCATTCTTAAGGCATCCAACTCTGCTTCAGCTTTTATAACTTCATTTGGGTCCCTAAATAAAGTAAAGAGCTGAGATTGAAATAAACTCCATTAATTGAGAAGGTAATTTGGATCTTGATTGGTGAGATTGGAAATATAAGGCTCAATCCATTTTTCAGCCCTTCCAATGAGAAATGAAGTGGCATAAAGAACTTTCTTTCTGTATTGAGGGAAATTTTCTGGATCATTATGAAATATTAATTGACAAGACTGAATAAATCTTCTGACTTTGAAGGGTTGAGTACCATCAAAGCATTCTGGTGCCTTCATAGATGGAGTCTTGAAGGCTTGTTATCTTGATGCTTCAGAAGATGAAGCTTCTTGAATATTGGCCATAATTTGAGCAATGGCTGCTTAATGGCCAATAAGGATGGTTCAGACTGATGAGAGACAGGCTTATTGGACTGGGCTAGAGTTGGTCCTCCAGTACCTTGGGATACCCCCACAGGAGCAGGGACACCTTAAGTACCATCAGATGTTTTCTCTTCCACAGAATTCTCCTCCTCCTCTTCACAATCTTCACCAGGAACCTTTAAAATGGTCCTTGAAAGTCCTGGAAAACTTCCAACTACTCCTGAGAAAGAATTTGATCTTCTTTGCCCTCTTCCTTCCTTCCTGGATGGTGCTGCTCCTTCCAAATTTGACCCTCAGTTGAGGAACTGCTGGGGTTCCTTCAAGAGGATCTCTTGTAGTTGAAGTGAGAAAAGCTTGAGCTCTGGCCTGAGATCTTGTCTGTCTTGCAGGAGGTGAGTGTTGGATAAGAATTATTTCAGGATAAGAATGAAATAAAATAGATGATATCAAAATTTGAAGATAAAAAACTTGAGGCAAATAAACAATAAGCTTGGAGTCAAAATCAAAATCAATCAATCAAATTAATTATTGAGGAAAATCAATTTATGTCAAAATCTTGATGTGAAAAATAAGAAAAATAAATAATCTTCAGGTCAAAAATATTTCTTGAAGTCAGTGTTGATTTTATGTCAAATGAGTCAATCAAATCAAAATAAAGTGAATTCTTCCTTAAATAAAAATTTTAGAAGAATAAATCAAATTGAATCCTGATATGAAGAACGTGTCTGAATAATCTTGATGACCAATTTGAAAATAAAATAAAAAATAAAATGAGACCTGAATTGTGATTGGAAAATAATTGATGATTGAAATAAAGAATTAAGAGAGAGAAAAAAATACAAATGGGTCAGCTTTCAATTTTCAAGAATGAAGAATGAATGAGAGAAAATTGAGAGGTAATAATAAATCATTAAATAAATAGGCATTAAAGAATCATAATTTTGATGAAATGGATGAATGAATATAATGAAAAGAAATTCTGAGTTAATTAATATAATGTCACAGGGGCTCTTGGTTAAAACAAGAGTGGCCTGCCGCTCAGGAATCAAGAGCTCACTTGGAGGGCTCCAAAAGAATAAAGGAATAGAAGAGGCATATATTTCTTTGAGAGGAAATGAAAGCAATACAAGAAATGCCAAAATAAGAAGGAATCCAAAGGCCAAAGATAATAAGAGAAAGCCAAGGACAAAGATCCACCAAAATGAATCCTCAATTCACTGTTTCAACCTTCCAGAAAGAACACTGGAATTAGTAAGGGATATGACTACCAATATCCATTGAAAGGCAAAGAAAATGTTCAAATGACTGACTTAATATTATCAGTATTTACTTTAATAAAATGAAAAGAAAATAACAATAAAAATAAATACAATATATTAATTAACTGGAGAAAAAGTCCCCAGGGAAGGAAAGGTAGCCATTATATGTGAAAAGCTGAAAGACTGGTCCTGGGGGTTGATCACCCAACTGTATTGACTGTTTTGGGTCAACACAGAACTTGACATCTTGAGAATTGAACTGTGTGACTGAATTCTCACAGTGGAATATAAATTGGCCCAAAAGGGCCAAGGGCATACAGGTTTCTTGAATACAGCCTGTATGAACCAATTGAGTTGTCCAAGGAGTACTGAAGTGCTTTATTCCTTGAAAACTGATTTAATGATCAAAAACCTCTTGAAATTACCCTTTGAATAATACTTAAGTGAAATAATGTCAGCCTGTGACTCAAAACCAGAGCACAAGCATGACAGCCAAAATACCATAAACCAATGGTATAGCCAAGATACCACCAAAAGATGGAGCTGAGCCAAATAAGCTCAAAAGGTATCAAAGGAAAGAGGAAACTCACCTCTTTCTGAAAATATAAGTCCCATCACCATAGGACAAGGAATAACAAAGTTATTCCTGCTCAAAGTTATTGCTGAGCATAAACCTTAATTTTCACCTCTCATCTAAAATCTGGAAGGAGAGGCTTAACCTCATCAAATGGGTACTCAAAATGAAACTCTAAGCCAGGGCTATCCAATGGTACCAGCCAAACTGGGCTAGCACCAATATTACTGGAGTTATGGTCAATTTCAGGCCAAATAAGGGTGAACAAAACATTCACCTCTCATCTAACTTCTTCAGTTTTAGTGTGAGATATTTGAAGTGGGTCTTTTTGGAAAGAGCACAATCAGGGCTATCTGATGGTGTCATCCATTTCCCCATAGTTCAACTAGAACAAAAGTTATGGGGCAAATAAGCTCAATACAGCTTTTTGCCTATACCACACAAATGTACAAAAATCATGTACATGGGATAACTTTGCCATATTTAATGATACCCATATCAGATGAGGTACCATTGTGTAGAGCACATACAGGGCTACACACTGAACCAATTTTGAGGTTGATATCTCAAGAATTGACAAAGTTATGGCTGCTTTAAGGTCAGATTCCCACCTGCTGTCATATACAGCCTTGCCATGGGATAATATCCCATAACCATGAATATGAGGTATCAAATAGACAAAGAAGCTTGTTTTTACTTCAATAATTCATATTTCAGTCAATACTGGGGTCCCATACAGTTTCTGTACAGCATTCTACACGTCATACACGTCAGAATCAGGCTGTGAGGTCCCCAGATGAAAATTTTCACACTGTATTGGCGAAAACTGCCCAGATGTGGTTTCAAAACCACATCTGAGCCCAATACAGGCTATACAGGCTGTTTGCAAGCCACAAGCCAGTACTAGAGGGTGAGAAATCTTCACTTCCTCTACGTGGAAAGGTCTAGCACCCTTTCCACCCCATTTCAGGATAAAAAGGAGGCCTTTCACAGCCAGAATTGTTTCCTCATCCTGCTCTTGAATATTCTATGTAGTAAATTGTCAAAAACAGATTTACTCTTGGGTAATAATCAGGGTATAATTATAATTTTACTTATTGTAGTTTTTATTATAGTAATCCAACTGGTAAGACTGCACCCAGGGTTCTCAATAGCGTTCACCACCACTATTTTTCAATAGTAGAGCCCTGTTATTATATTAAAACTCTTATTTTAAAATTATTTCCACGTGTCACAGTCATAGTTCTAGTTGTAAATAGCCTGATTACTGCTTCAACATAGACTCCAGCTGAAAAATAACAACCCAACTCCTGCAGGGCCAGGTGGTTGGGGTCCTCAAATGGTCTTCTGGTAGCCATCAGGGATTGCAAGACTGAATGACTGAAGATTCTTCCTTCAAAATGGGTGATGTATTTAGGGAACTTAATTAAAATGATGCATTTGGGTCCTGAAACCATCGCCATTGGATTGCAGAGGGAAAATGGTGCATAATGGTTTATTATATCATATATGCACCACACCTGAATCCTTTGGTATGGGGTACATGAATGAAGGAAAAGTTTTCCCCTGAATTGAGGGGAAGCCTTGCTGGACCTGAGCTGGTGGCCCCTGGTGGTTTAAATTGGGGTCCATTGTTTATTATGTCCAATCTGTGGTTCTTGGGCTTTTGGGCCAAAATGGGCTCAGGTGGGCCCACCTGGCCTTGGGGGCTAGTGGACTTCTTACCTTGGCCCCTTTTGGCCTCATTGGATTTAGGCCAAAAGGGGCCTAAAAGGTCCCATGGACTGTGGGTTACAGCCTGCAGGATTTAGAGGCCTTATGGGGGTTAAATGGCCCAAAAAGGCCATTTAGGCCATAGACGCCCTAATCAAAGGGGGTGGTCCAAATTCCCTGGATATGGCTAGAGGGGCCAGAGGCCCCTGGAAGACAGAATTAACCCCCCAGGCCCAAAAAAGGGGTATTGGCCTGGGGTTCAGTGAGGTGGAGAATTGGCCAAGGAGGCCAATGGCTACAGTATATGGCCCAAGGGCCATTAAACACCAAAAAGGGGACAATTGGCCATAAATTGGGGTCAGGCTAGAGTTTCCGTAAACACCCATTGGGCATGTTATTACATGT
This sequence comes from Austropuccinia psidii, assembly GCA_023105745.1. Lineage (NCBI taxonomy): Eukaryota > Fungi > Basidiomycota > Pucciniomycetes > Pucciniales > Sphaerophragmiaceae > Austropuccinia > Austropuccinia psidii. The sequence goes on along the minus strand of JALGQZ010000012.1, from coordinate 15,326,696 downwards.
GGTTGTGTCATTGAATCAAATAAAAAAAAGAAGGACAAATGAATAAGCCTTATTTCATCAACAGAAATTGGATAATGAATGCATGCTTAAAAGCAAACAAAAGGAAAATGACAAAGTGAATTATGAAGCCAAAAGATTTAAGTAAATAAAAAGATGTATGGTCCAAGAAAAAAATAATTATTTTTGAAAAATTCCAGTCTTTTGGAATGAAATAAGTACTTGAACATTATTGGAGATTATGAGGGATTTATTTATAAATTTTTTCCACGTGGATGAAACTACTTCAGGCTTTATTCTTTGGACTAGATTTTTCAATAAAAATGAAGATTTTAAAAAGAATTTTTCCTTTAAAGTTCCTTAGAGGTAATATAATGATTTAATTGCTATCTAAAAGGTATGGTTTTTAACTTATAATTTTTGAAAGTATACTAACCTTTTATACATTTTAGAATATTAAGGATCATTGTGATTCAACTGGAGGTGGCTTATTATACATGAAGCTCCATAATCATCATATGACTATTGAGAAAAGTATAATTTCCTTATGATTGATACATATTACTAAAATAATTTGAATTACAGGTTTATAATTTTCTTAAAGAAATTAATATGGATAATTGTGGGGAAAATTATGCTGATATGGAATTATGTAGATTTTCTCACACAAAAAATCAGGAATATGGAAAAAGAAGTAATGAAGACATCTTTTTTCTCACAAAGAAAATAGGAAAGAAATCTTGTCAATCATCCAGTGAAAATTGAGAATGTTTACCCAGAGTGGCCATGGTTTATTTTCTTTAAGATACACAAAATATCAATGCTCCACTACTGGATAGTAGGTAAACTCAAAATCTCACTAGACCAGCATTATTTGGTTTTTGTAATCCAGTAAGTTGTAAATTGAGCATAAGCATGGGAACAACATTCAGAGATCAAACTTTCATGAGTAACATGAATACAAAAATGAAAAACATAATTTCACCATTCATAATAATTCTCCATAAAATTAAAGATCAAGCAGAAGAAAGAAATTTCAGGAAAATATCTTTCAATTATAAAAGACAAATGTTGATGTATGAATGAGAAGAGGAAAATAATATGTGAGAAACACAAATACAAGCCTAAGTAACAAAAGAAAAATGAAATGAAAATGTATATTATGGCCATGGAGTCAAAGATTATAGGTGTTCCATTGGATTTGTGTATGGTCAAATAGGTATGAATCATCCTTCTGAATGCGGAACTGAATTATAATATTTTGCAATTGACATTTTTAATAGTTAATTTTCAACAATTTATTGCACTACAGGATTGAGTGAATTCAAATTTCTTGTAAATAACCACTTTATAGAAAACCAATTGGCCAATATTATTTGACATATTTTAAATTTGAAACTTTGTTTGTCTTTTTTATTTTAAATAATATTAAATTTCCTTGGTTTTAATTTTCTTATATATACTCCTGAAAGAATATCTTCAAATCTATTAGAGGCCAACTGTAAACTAAAATAGACAAGTTTTTTTAATACATGATTTTTAGCATTGAAAAAATTCAACTGAATTGAATTCTTTGTAAATATTAAATAAATCCAGTTTTCCTTTTTTTTATCACCATTCCTCTTTTAAAGTTATCTTTTCCAACAGTTGTTTTTTTTCTCAATTGTTAATTTTATTTTTCTCAATCATTGTATTTTGACCAAAAAGATTTTTATTTAAATTTCTCAATAAAGACTTATTGAAACAATAAAAGAGTGAAAATTATTTCTTTGAAATAAGACTCCATTTTTAAAGACACTCATACTTCTCACACAGATCTAAATTATGCTTATAAGATATTTATGCATGACATAAAGAAGATTCAAGTTAAAAAAGGCAAAATTACTCACTCAAATTGAGGAGATTAAATTATAAATTGAAGCTCTATCTGAAGATATGAACAATTTAAAAAAACACCTGCATGTGTAAGATTTTATAATAAATCAATTTCAAACTAAAGATTTCAGAGAATTAAATGAAATTGGAGCACATTGATTCCAATTAATGGTGTAAAAGTGACCTTTCTGAACTAAAATGAGTTTTACCTTGTAGTTTATTGTTAATAACATCACAAAGCTCATTGGAAATTTTTCTCTAAATATAATTTAATTCTTAATGAACTTATTAAAATGAAAAAATGTAAGGTCTCAAAAAAGAACCATCTTTTTTATTGTTTTTTGAAACATTGATTGAATAGCAATTAAAGCTGTGAGCATAGCCAGAGTGAAATGCTCATTGTCATAAATTTTGACTAACTATGAAATAATTTCGAAAATTAATTAATTTTAATAAAATTATGGGTAAATGTTTAATAATCTATCCTAAGCTATCTTCTTGTATTCTGCATTGATTCCGGTTTTTTAAAAAATTTCCCTGATTTCTTTTCAAAACATAATTTAAAATGATAAATTAAATGGTTACTTTAACTTTATGTAGAGGAACTACTTCTTTTGGTGACATAATACATCAAAACTTATCTTACAACTGTCCCAATTATTTCTCCGTTACAATTCTAATATATAAATCATTTAATTGTATTTTAATCATATTTGGAATTAAAAATTGCTTGCCTTGTAGATAAATAAATTTTATTAAAACATTCTTCATCTGAGTTTTAGCTATTTTTTGATGGTATGAGAATTGACAGCATTGATGAATATCCCAAATTTCCATTTATTAAGGAATATTGAATGAATCTTTCCACTCCTTTGATAAGATGTTGGCCAATCCGTTATTTCCAAAACAACTGACTATCATAAGCTGAGTCAGGTAGTGCATCATAAAGCTGAATACATCAATAAGTTAAGATAGTAAATTTTTTCAAGCCTAAAAAGATTTAATCACATTTCAAAAATTCCCTTTACCATCAACAATTCATTTAAATACAATCAAATGCCATACTTTCCTATTCATCTATGAACTCAATTGGTAATTAAGAGGTGGGATTATTGGGATGTGAGTTTCATTAATGGCCCCAATTCTGTTGGTGAGTACTTTTCTTTGTCTTAACATCGCCTTTATTTCAGCCCATTTCTCTACATCATCTTTGTAAGACAAACTACCTTACAAGATACTTTTTGAAAAAATTATTTTTCTTAAAATAAACTATTCAAATAAAATAATTAAATAAATTTTGAGTTTTGTAATGAAATCAAAATTTCTTGATATACTGCCTGTGAGGCTTGATACATTGTGGCTTTTCCCACTGTCTCATAAACGCTCCCATGAACTAACCTATACAATGTTATGCCTACCTTTTCTTCAATAGTGGAACCTCACATCTCTTACTGAAAGGAGTTGGGTATCTAATTAATTAATGAGAAAATTAAACAAAAAAAGTCCTTATTTCCCATTCAAAAAAGGCCAATGAAACAATTTTCATTATATAAATCTTCTTTGTGCCACACATTGAAACACCTTCCTTGTCTTATAAAATTATGGTGGAAATGCCTACTTTTGTCATACCATTTCAGATGAAATGACCAGGCCACTACCAAGCCAGTCATTATATAGATAAAATGTGGATTTTCATTGCGATTGTTTAAAAAAAAAAACACTAAATTAATAAAACTCAAAATAAAATCAAAAATGTAGAATTATAAGGTCATTTTGGATTGGTTAGTAGAAAAAAACCGAACATTAATTTTCCAGAGTACATTATAAACATCAAATGAAATTGAAATCAATTTTGTTTTTTTTTGACTTTATCTTTAATTAAATATATAAATATATATATATATATATATTTGAAATCAATTTCAAATTAATTTCAAAACCCAAACATAAACCAGGCCTCAATCTTCTGGAGTAGAAGAAAAGGGATCCTGGAGTCTGATACAATTTGGACATATCAAGTTTTTCTCTACTTGTAATGGTGCAGCATTGGGTCAGGTTGGGCTGACTTCTAGTGTGAGGTAAGGGGAGAATGTATTTTATACTCAACAAGTAATTCTAGTCTTAGTAAGGCTCATGTTTTAATGTATTAGTTTGCTAAATAAAGAAAAAAAATTGAGGTTTATGCAAGAAATAAAATTGTCAAGTAGGGTAGTTTGAGGAGTTGACTGGGGGGCTATTACATCCCCTTTTGTTTTTTGTTACAATTTTTAAAAGTTCATTTATAAACATGAATTATACTTTGTTTTCAAAAAAGTGCGCCTACTTGCAAATATACCTTTTGAGAATGATTTGCCGATTAAAATGATAATCTCTTTGATATCTACAAAATCTTTACAAAATGAGTTCTTAAATGGATGGAGATTTCGGCTTTGCTTTCAAAAGTTAAGCTCTTATGCAAAGTGTAGTAACAAAGCTTTTAAAATTTTGATAATAAGCAGGGTCTCAATATTGATGATAGAATGATTTTGATGAGTCGCACGCCGGGCAATTATTTTAATTGATAGCCCAGGCTGTGGATTGTAGTAAAATTGCGTCAGGATGAGAGCCAAGTCGAACATATCTTGGACAAATGTGACACATATTTCAGCTGATACTTTTTGTCACAAATGAATAAATAAGAAGCAAAACAATTACAAGAGATTTTTAAGATTCAAAGCTCAGAATGAAAACGAAGTTTATGATTATAAGGAATCATGATGCATTAGTCGGTTTAGTATTTCTTGTTGTTTTAATTTTAACCAAGATTCTGATTGAGGAGTTTTGAGAGCACTCATGATCTCAATTTCATTTTTTTCTCGTTCTAATCGATTGTATTCTTCAAGAGCTAAGACTTTCTGCTTCATTGTCTTTGTTAATTCTTCGATGGCGATGATCCTTTGTTGATATAGTTTCGAACGATTTTCGTTTTCATCTTCACCATCTTTGTCCCTTTCATCCTCATCCCCATTCTCGACGCCGTCTTCAACCTTCTTTTTTCTTTTATTTCTTTTTAGTTGATTTAAGGTTAGTTTTTGATTGTTTTGGGTCATTAGATCTGATGGTTTCTGTTGATCGATTTTTAAATTTAAATCGTGGTCATCATGATCAAACTGATGAACTCTATTGATTTGAGTGAGATCAGCTTGACGATCGATGATGTGGGATGGAATGTGATGATTAACGGCTTCATCCTCATTCGATAGTTTTCGCTTAGTTGGTAGCATTTTAGGTTTAGTTAGATGATCTACCCATTGATTTGAATGTCTTAATAAGCACCAACAAGAATAGTGTGAGAAGTTCTGATCTGTTTTAGATTTATAAGATTTTAAGGCTTCAACCAAAATAGTTTCAGTGTCGAGTGAAACAGTTGATGATAAGAATTGGCTTTCGATTTCTTCATAACATTCACCGAATTGACTGATACTTTGCTGCAATTTCGCCCACCTATTTTTTTTGAGAAACAGGAAGATAATTAGCGATCATGAGATGAGGATACAAAAATCACGACAAATTTCTTTCGAACCTCTGTTGAATTGACCTAGTAGGCCTACGTGATTCTGGATTCGATCTTAAAAAATCCTCTGTGACCCTCGCCCAAAAAGTTTCGCCATTTCTTTGATCGAGGGTAGAAGTGGACAACTCTTGTGAGATGATGAGCCAAGATTTACAAAGTTGTTCGTCTTCTTCTGCCTGCCACTTTTTACCTCGCTTGAGATGATTATGGCTGGAAGGAGTGATATCATGATGAAGCAGATGAGAATTTGATAGACGGCCAGAATCCCTTGAGATGATTAGTTGATGATCATTAGAGATGGCAGGTGAGATGACGTTGATATCATTCAAATGTATCGAAGCTTGATGGATCAAATCGCTTGAAGACGAAGGAAGGTGGAAGTTGATATCATCCTGAATGACTGCCGGATCGAACACATCATTAGGATCATTCAAATTCGAATGAGAGCCGGCTCTAGAAGTAGAAGCCACGATTGGTAAAATTCTATTAGGATCGATCAAGTCAATTTCTGAGTCTGCGCTGGGCATCCTTCTATTCTGGTAAAGATTTTAAAAATTTAAATTAAAAATTAAATTTTTTGAAAATTTTGGACCAAATTTAAATTTTAATAAAATGAGATTTATTTTTTGTAATTGATTGTATTTTGATCTTTTGAAAAAAACGTCATAAAAAAATTTCAGAAATTAAAAATAAAAGAAACACCAGAAAAAATCAATACTAATACTAAGATAATCCATATATTTTTTGCTTTAATGGTTTTTTTAAAACAAAATTTCAAATTATTTAATTGGGTAATTATTCCAAAAAAATAACATGTCAAGATTTATAAAATAAAGGGAATTAACAAACATAAACATTTTTGTTTTGTTCTCAAAAAGATCAGGATAACTTTTTGACTTGTTCTTTAAATTTCATTAAAAAACAAAAACTAGAGAAATAAATATTAAAGATTAATTCAATTATTTTTTTGAAGAAATGAGAAAAGTGTTATATCTTTTTTTTTGAAAAAAAATAACACTTAAAAAGTAAAATATGGCTTTTTTTTCTATTTAAAAGGAGTTAATTTGAGGGTGTGATAAATAGCTTCCACCCTTTTAACAAATCAATGCAAATTTTGGTATTAATTTAAATTCAAGATTGCTTTACACATGCTAGAATTCTCTGAGAATGTTTTGGCCTATCATTTAAAAGGAATGCCTGAATATTTTAGTTTTAAAAGAGGAACCATAAAAAATAAATAGAAAATAAAATTAATAAATCAATAAGTAATACCATAATTGAAAGAAACAATGGATCATGGAAACAAAATAATTGAAAGAAAAAGAACCATAAATTAAAAATGAAGAACAGAAAAAAAACCAAACCAAAGCAAAAAATCCACTCAAAAAAAAGGGTAAACCAAAAGAAAAAGTTAAAAATGAAAATAAAAGAAAGAATTGGACAGGGAAAAGAAGGAAAAAAAATAACTATTACAAAAGGCCAAAAAAAATCTCAAAAAAGTAGTAATATTTGTTTTTAAAAACACCTTCAAAACGCCTAAAAAAGAAAAAAATCCCTTGAAAAAATAAACTCAAAGAAAATAGTTCTTCTAAATAAAAAATATGTAAAATAATTCAAAGAAAATGTCCATAGAATACAAGGAAAGAAAGTCCATAAAAATGATTTTCCAATGAAAATACCAAATGACAGTTGCAAAAAAAATCTGTAGAAAAAATAAAACCAAATGAAAGGATAAAATTTCCCAATTCCCCATAGAAAATAGGCTTGAGAAAAAAACACCCAAAAACCTACCAGAAGAATGACAGTAAATAACAATCATAAAAAATAAAATAAAAAATAATACAAAATTAATTAGAAAAAGATAAAAAAAAGAGAATGGGCTAAATGGGACTCAAATAAGGCAGTTTTATTATGTCAGATGATTGTTAGAAACTGGCCTCAAAATTATCAAATTTAAATAAAGGACGGGAACTATTTCTTAAATTATAGATTTATAATACCAAATTTTTTATTATTACTTGGAGTAAAATTATTTGAGTAAAAATGTCAAAAACCCGGCGTAAAGTAAGAAAAAGGGGGGTTCAAAATGAGAGAATATAATATAAAATGAAAACCCCAATTTACAAATTCATAATTGCACTTCCCAAATTTTTGAGTTGATATCCCAACCCTTTCCAATTTCTTCACTTTGATCACTAATGAAAAATTAAAAATTCTCAAGCCTCCAAAAGTTTTAATTTAATTTTATCACTTAAATCTTCCTAAAAAATATTTTCTATTTTCAATAAACCAGTTATTTTCATGTAGAATTATTATAAAAACCTAAAATGACCTCTTATATTTTTTTAAATGAACGCCCCTCACTCCCATAAAAATAAATCCATTTTCTTAGATACCCCAGCTCATATAGAAAACCTATGGCCTTTTTCAAAATATAAAATCACTAAATTCAATTATAATTTTTTCTCTTCAAAAATACCCAAGAGTTAATCATGTTCAATACAAAAACCAATAGGAAGCTACCAAAAGATGAGCTCTTTATTCAAAATTTGATAGATTCTTCCGTTCCTGAAGGCTATTCAGTCTTTGAAAGAAGGGGAAATTATTGAGACCATAAAATAAAAATAAGATGCCAAAGAGCGGATGAGATTAGTCAGACTTTTACTGATAAAATAAATTAAAAAACTCAAATAAAATTATTCAATTCTTGTGTTTATTCTGAAATAAAATAAAAGAAGAGTGTTAGCCCCTCATAGCTATAAATTAAACCTGTAATTATATCCCATCCCCAAATATTTTTAGTAATTAATTCTACCCAAAATTTAAAAAAAAACTATTTCCTCCAATTTATCTTATACCTTCTTCCTATAAAAAGCCATAAAAAATTAAAGTAAAGCCTAGAAGTAAAATGGGAAAAAAATATAAAAGCTTTAATGAAAGACATATAAGAGGAAAGATTGAAGATAAGACACAAATCAATTAATGCAAGGAATACTATTCAAGAGCTTTTAGACTCACTAAAGCCAAAGATATATATCTTACAGACTCAAAAGAATATAAATTTGATCAAATTATCTCCTTATTCTTATTACATCACATATTACTTCTAATTTTAAAATAATTTTTAAATGTTATTCTCATACATATTTCTTCAAAATAAGGATTTTTACAACATTCCACTCAATAATATTTTGGAATTCGGGTCAATATTTATAAGTTTTTTCTATATTTCTTTGTAAAACAGACATCTACAGTCTTTTCCTTTTCAAAATTTTACAAATAGATATACTCGATGAATATAAAAGAAGCCAAAGCTCAATTTTTTTCAGTTAAAAGTATTTTAGAATGGATTAAAATCCTAAAAATTGTATTATAAGAATAAGAAATCATATTCTGCATCTGGCACATTGAAAACCTTTTGGCCCATCTCACAAAATCTTTAGGGATTCTAAACATAAATAAAAATTTATCACGAATTTGAAGAAATTGAAGTTTTCCCATCGTTTTGAATTAATCCCCATCTTATAACTTCTTCCATTCAATTAAGTATGTGTTAGAGCTTCCTTAAGAGTAGAGATTTATATATTATTGAGAGAAATTCAGAAATGATTCGGCATAAGAAATTCATAATTAGCTTAGAATTACTAGGATAATTATTAAGGAGCGAGGTTTTTCCTTTTAGACCAACATAAACCCCATTACATGGTTAGCCTCTGAATTATTGAGGCCATAGCGACCCTGTTGGATCTGGTAAAGAGATTAAACATGGAAGCTTAAAGCAAATAACTTGAGGTTCTTGAAAGTTTTTTTCGTGGTAAGTATGCTCCCATCATCTTATATTTATAGAAAATATTCTCAATATGCCCTATCAAAAGCTCAAGATTTATTTAAGAAAAATCCGGCCAAAATGATTATTTTAGAAATACTCAAATATTATATGATGTAATAAGATCTAAAAACAAAAGTAAGAGATATATGAAAACAAGGACCTCATTGATAAAAGAAAATTAAAATTGAAATTTCAATTAAGACGTTCGGTGGATTTTTTAATGAAAATTATGTTAGGATCTCCCAATATTAAATATTTATAAGCCAGATTTATGGATGATTTAAATCCCTAATAAAACCAAGAAAGGGAATAATGTCTTCATAAATTATGGGATATAATAAGAAAATGGCCTTTTTAAATTACACTATATAAAGAAATTGAGATAATCTGAGGTATTAAGAGCTTTCCCAGTAGAGGTACAAAGAATCCACATATTCAGACCCTCAAACCCATAGTGTTTTCCAAGGGAATATCAAGAGTCTCAAAGAGGACTGGAAAGACCCTTAATTAATTGAGTTTCTCAATTGAAAACCAAATAAAATAAAAAGGCCACACCAAAGTATCTAATAATTATTCCACCAGTTCTATTTGCCAAAATAAATTATTTATTATAGCCTAATTAAAAGAAAAATTAACAAAACATTAAGGAAAATATTCTTATCAATAAATAAATGAGGATAAAGCCAAGAAATTAATTTAAAAATGATTGACCAAAAATATATTGAAAATTAAATATTTGAGGGCTGGAAAGAATATCTGAATGAATGAATACCTCCACCTACAATTTGGTCCAAAACACTGAAGAATTAGGTTTAGAATTTGATACTGGTATCAATTAATATCAAATATCAAAGTATTTTGAAATGGTAAATTTGAGTAAAAATATCTTATAAGGGTAAATATTTGTTTTTAAATTTGTATTTGAAATTTTATTTTCCAGAAATTGAATTTTTCCATTCCATCATTTCTTAATACAACAAAAAAGATATGAATTAGGTTGGGGATAGCCACTATGGCTTAAGAATAATTAAAAGTCTTATTTATGATACAAGATGAAAATGCCCTTAAGTCAGAAGGGGAATTTGAAAACGAACTTTATGAAATATTAAAAACCATTTTTATCTTTTCTAATGACTGCATAAATATATTTGACGGAGACTATACCCCAGAAATGGAGAAATATTGGATTTAAATTCTATAATTTTGGAACTTAACCGAGAAAATTCATTTCAAGACAGATTCAATTTACTCAAAAATTTCAGTCTTCCACTTTCTTCCAATAATTTTCTCTTAATAAAAACTCCCAATTTTTGAAGAATTATCACTTTTTCTTAAAATTATTTGTATATTTATTTTCTTTTTTTAATTTCTAAAAACCAAAAATAGATTTGAAAAGAAAATATATTAATGTGAACATGGGATGAGCCAATTCTTATGAAATTCAGTTTAGTTTTTATTTGAAAAATTTTTCCACTAATGATATGTAAAAGATAAAAGCCCATGTGATTTATTTGAAAAACTAATTTATTACTGTTGATTAAATGAATTAATTTTCAATATAAAGTTTATAATATTTAAAAACTCAATAAGTACCCTTTTCCCCCTATTTGGGGAAAAAATACTTTTAAAATGGCTTAAAAGGATCACTTTTTAACCCTCAAAGAGAATATAGATGGTATAAAATGGTATAGAATGTTTTTTTGAATATATATGCACAAGAGTTATTCTAAATTAATAGCTTAAAACAATTCAATTGGAAAGATTAATTCAAAAGGCCCTTTGAAATGAAAGGAACTTTATGATGAAAGTGCTTTAATATGGCTCGGTTATGAAAAATATGACCCAAAAAAAAACCATTTTTGACACTTTCAGAACCCAAAATGGCATGATCTGTGATAAAAAGAATATTACTAAGATTTTGGTATATCCATTATTTCAAAAAACTCCTTGGTACCAATTCTATTGGACAATCTTCCAATGAACTGGGTTGAATGTGTCATAATGGCAGAAATTTCAGATTTGATCCATTGATTAAGCTTATGAAAAATGACTGAATAAACCCCCTTTATGGTTCCTTTTTATTGAAAGGGTAGTAAAGATGTTAATAAGAATAATTTGGAGGAGGGGTTTTTCTAGTTCAACCAAAAATTAGGGTTAAATGGAATTTAAGGAATATCATATATATGAGTATTTAATTCGAAAATCTCAGTTTTGATTTGAAAAGATAAGGTGTTCAATAAATTTATATATTAATTTTCTTAAAAATTCTCAAAAAATAGGTATTGAATCTTTTTTAATTAATTTTTGTCATGTAAGTATTTATTAATATTTAAGATTTAATTTTAAAACAAATTGTTAAGCTATATTGATTATTTTTTAATGTCTATACCAAAAAATGAGAAAAACTGGAAAATTATGATTTATATTTATTAGGATAAATTTATAGTATTTGCATCAGGTGGGTAATATGAATTTGAATGTAGGTACTGATTTTAGCTGTACATGTATCAGGGTACATCACACAAGTGTAGGTGCTCTGTTAGAGATAGATATTTGATCCTACCCATAGATTTTAATAATCCTAATTTGGATGAGAGTTTTCTGTATAAAAGTAGTTAAATCATGAATGAGCTCCATTTTTTGACTTTTTTCAGGTAAAAATCATTGTATCATTTTTTTTCTTGATATAAGACATTTTCAAAATATTCCTCATCAATATTATAAGAATGTGAATTGAAAAAAGTTCATAGTCATATATTATGAGAGGCCCTATTTCTTTTTTCAGAATTTCAACCCATAAGATTTGCCTATTTAGTTAAATTATTCTTTCCAGATGTCCTAATTAAATGCCCCTATCCTTATATATACTACTACTAGAACAGCTAATTTCAATTCTTCCCTTTTCTTCCAATTCAATTCTTTTGTATGTTCATATTTAAAGCTATTGCTCAATATTAAAAAAGATAAAAAAGTATTATTCTTTGTGAGAATGATATCAATTAATTTTAATAAAAATTTATTTTTTTCTATTTAAGAGAAATAAAACAACATTCAAGAAAATTTATAGCAATTGATCACACTGTGTATATGTTATAATAAATCAATTATCTACTTTTTTTTGTGGATTTTGAAAAGGAATCGATTAGGATGTTGAATTTTCCACCATTTTTAAGTAATTAATTTGCAGTGTAGACAGGATTTAATCCCACTTTTCCAAAGGAATTCAGTTTTGAAATTAATCTTTAAGTTTCAACTGGTAAGGAATTTTGGTTCATACCAGATTTATTGAGATATTTATCATTGGCCTTGAATTTCTTACTGAAAACTGATGATTAATTAAAATGAAATAGAATTCTCGTTTCCCCCATAATACTTTATGCCAACCTCCTTGTAGTGATAAATCCTTTGGCTAGGTTCTTACTTGACTATTATTTATCTACGAAAATAGAATAAATAGTCAGGAATTGTTTCACAATTGAGCACAAGTTTGGACACAAAAGTCAAATGTTAAAAATTTCACTCCAGTATTTTTAATAACCGTCTTGGATAATTAGCTCAATAAAAAATTCCTACATACATGGAATATTTTCATTTTCTATGACCACAGAATAATGAACAACTCCAACCTCCAAAGAAATAAATATACAATTTTGGTCCTCACTACCATCACTATGGTAGAATTACCATTTCAAGTCTGAATTTAATAGTAAAAGTTTATTTTAAATTTTATGAAATAAAAACTCACCTGACACCCAAAATCTCCCTTAAAGATAAAGCTAAAGTGTATAGAATACTTTCTTCATAATATGTTTGATTCCAGATTATATTTTCTTAAAATCAAAGGATATTTGAATTTTTCCTTTTTGAAGGAAGACTCCTCATGAAGGATACTAGTTGTTAGTGGTTCATATTCAAATTTATATGATTCACTGAGCTTTTTCACTGAAATAGTCTCTTTAACTACATTGAAAATATCACATTCAATCTTTCAAACAACTCTCATTATTTCAATGAAAAAAATATATAATATTTATGTTAATGATGGTTCCCCATTCTTCAGATATTTAGCTTTTAATATATCTATATCCTTTACCAACCAATAATTGAAAAATTAGCTTTAAAAGTTGTTTTCCTGGTATCTAAAGAAGTATTAGTACTCTTTTTGTTACTAATTCTGTCATTAATACTGATTTTGAGAATAAATTTTATTGGATATCCTTGAAGAACATTTAATATATTACTATTTCAAATAAGAAGATTCTGATTTAAAATTCATCAAAAAAAATTAAAAAAAAATTAAGGGAATATCAATATTTGAGAAAATTTTCAAAATAAAGAAAAATATTTCTGAAGCTGAGGTTTCGCGGAACTCCTCTTTAATTAATGGCCCCCCTTTTATTGAGATAACTTTAATGCGGCAGGAATTACTCATTTGAAAAATGGTAATCTTTTGAGATACCCAAGACAGAGCCTGTTGATATTTTGGTATCAAATCTATTTCTTCCATTCATTAATAAATATGGAACATCTAAGTATATATATTCATTATGAGGACATTTATAAAAGTATTATTTATTAAAACCTATTATTAAAAGAGAAGAGGTTCCAGTTATTCTAAATGACTAAACACATTTGATTAAGGTCTAGTGAATTCCCCTTTTAAATCTTAAACAAAAATACAAAGAATTGTTTCAAATTTCTCGTAGTCCACTGAAGGAAAATGGAATATTTCTTGTAATGATCCTTCTTTATCCACCTTACAAGCCTTGGAGGAATTTGAAGATACCCAAAATTGTCGAAATAAATTTTAAAAATTGGGATAAAAGTGAATTGAAGGAATTTGGTTTTTATTCGAAAAATAGAATCAAATTTATAGAAAAATTTATAAATTTAAAGATAAACTTAATATACCACTCTACTCAGGCAATTGAGATTGAAATATGAATTTTTATTTGAAATCTTATTTTTCAACTTTTTTTTGTCAACAAATAATATAAGAAAATTTGTATTTTATTATATTTAATAAGCTTATAAACAGGTTTCTATTTGATTCCCCAAGAAAAAATACCTTTGTTCAGATTTGTGTGACAATTTGGTCTATTTGATAAGCTTATTAAAATATTTCCATTAGATTTTTAAAGAAAAAATACCTTTGGTCACATTTGTGTGAAAATCTGGTATCTCACCTAATTCAAGCCTAAAGTGAATTTGAGGAATTTCAAAAATAGAAATATGAGAATAAATGAATCTTAGACTCAAATCAGATGTAGTTTCAAAAACCACTTTTTAAATGGAATATGAGGGTTTGATGTAGCTCAGAAGATATGATTCATTTAGTCATATTAAAAATGATTGTGCTGGTGTTTCACAAAAATTAGATTTGATTTACTTTTAAGATATTATGTTTTGCAGCTGTTTAGCTAAAATATATAAATGTGCTATCTATTAAGTCTTGTTAGTATATAAAAAGAGAGTTAATTGAAATATATTTTTGGAACGCTTTATAATTTGAGAAGAAAAGGATTCTGAGCTCAAAGGGTTCAAGAAGCCACCAAAATCACTGAACCTAGGAGTTAATTGTCAAAATTCTTGCAAAAGTTAAGTAAACTTCTGATTGGAGTGAATAAAAGAGTTTGTGACCCAATTTATTGAGGAGATATTGAGATCAACCAGGGCACCAGAGCTGGCTTTCAAGAGAGAAAAACAACTATAAGTCAAAGAAAAATACCAAAAAAATATGTATTTGTTTTTAAGAACTGAGGTATGCATTTTGACTCTTTTATAACCTTAAAGCCAGATAAAAATCCAAAAAAGGCTCTTTTAAAGGTAAAAATAGATAAAAAATCGTAAATAAAACAGTCATTTAGGACTAAACCAAGGTTTTATGTCGAAATAATTGGGTTTTCCGGTGTGAATATAATTCCCACGCTCTATAAGATGGGTTTTTCACTTTAAAAAGGATTTTTGGATCCAGAATAAAATTGCTTCTTTTTCACATCTGTTGTAATCATCATAGAAAGTTTTTACTTTGATCCTTAGCTTTATCGACATTAAGAAAAGTATTCTAAGATTTGAATTCCCATTCTCAACTCCTCCTTGAGGTTTATACCAGGTGAAAATCTCATTATGATCATTATTTTTAGTAATTATGGTCATTTAAAACCTCAAAAAAAATTCAACATGATAATTGATAACAATAAGATTTATAATTAAGATTAAATGTTCAATTTTATTTATTTTTATTATTTTTTCTATGTAAAATCCTTTTTCCAGATTATCTTCTCATATTTATTGATATTTGGATGTTAATGAATTAATACAGAAAAATACCCTTTTAAAAATCATTTTATAAAACTACTTATATCTTGTAAGTGAGTTTTGGATATATTCTTAGTGTTTTCAAAACAATGGCTTCTTATGATAATATTATTTCACACCACTAAAGCTTAAGAAGGGCTAACATTTTTTTGTTTTAAAATTGTGATCCTTGAGGTATTTTTACATAATAAAAATACCACAAAAACAAAAAGTATGAGCAGGATTTATCATTAGCTCAAGTTAAATTTAAAACAGAGAACATGAATAACACCTAATTAAAAATAAATGAAATTAAGAAAGAAAAAAAATTAAAATTTTTCTTATACAAATTTTGAAAAAATAAATCTTATTAAAAGTTCTTGAAAACTCCATATTTTAGAAATATATATATATATATAGCTCAATATTCATTTTTTACTATTAAGAAGAATATGGGCTCTACCTTACCATTTGATTCTTCATGGAAATCTACCTTGGGTCAGCTCTTGGTAAGAATTATGTAGCTTAAATTTAAATAAGATTGGCTGAAATTTTGATAGTTTAAAGTATGATAATCCTAAAATTATCAAATGTAAACTCAAAAAATTCTAGAGGCTGTTCTGACCATCATCATCTCGGTTAAAAATTAGGTGTGGTGAGTAGCTTAAGAGCTATGAGGAATAAGATTATTTTGATGAATTTTCCCAAAATGTGTGTGTGTATTACATAAGTACAAGCTTTATATGAGGTAAGTAGTTGTGAATTCAAATTGTGTACTATAGAAGACAAATAAAATTGTATATTTATATTTTCAGTATAACAAATTTTTTAGGAAATATATAATAATAATTGGAAAGATTAATTTCTGGGGTGAAGAGGAATTTTTCCTAAAGAATTCCATAGTCCCCAAAACTGCTTAGCTTTTCTTCAACTTATAAATTCCAACAAAATATCACTACATTTGACCTTTTTCACAGAATTTGTGATTCAATTGAGAGTGTGGTTTTTATTACAGGAAGGTCAGTGTTACTTTTTTTTCAAGTGGTTAAGACTAAAATAAAGTTGATAAGAGAACCTCCAAAGAAGTTTTGGACATTTTGAAAGGTCTTTTAAACAAATTCAAATGTTATTTGAAGACTTCAAACCAGCTATCACCATATTAATGGCTGTTTTATAAGGCTCAATAACATCATTATTGGTTTTTAATATCAATATGTCTCTAATTTTTGGTGAGAGAAGTATTTCATTTTGGAGGAAGAAAAATTGAGGCTATGAAATAATCTCATATTTCCCCATATTTTCTTGTAATGCTATAATTTTTTTCCTTTGATAATTAGATTATTTACACTTGTAAAATCAATGATTGTTTTTATGAACAATTTGAAACAAATTTTGAATATCACAGCCATATGAAAAAATTATTATAGTCATTTTGGGTAACTTTGATAATTATTTTAACCCTTGTAATATTCCCTAAGGTAATTAGAGAATATTTAATAAATATAGAAATTGTCACTGTTTATATATAAAATATGATGTAATAGAAATATCTTCTATTTGAAAATACATCTTAGGACTCGTTTCTAATATTTATTGCTTCCAGTCTTTTACAAATCAAGTTAAAATAATATTTTTGTTGCATTAGATATATTTATCATCAGTTTTTATTTTTGGAAGAGTAATACATAATTATGATATAGTCTATTTTTATACTTAGAAAGCTAAAAGAGCTATTTTGTGTTTTTTTCTCAAGTTTCTATTATAAAATAATTTTAACTTATACAAATTTTTAGAAAAGTAAAAGTATGTGATTTTGAATCAAGCTTTTATCTCCACAACTTAAATTTGGGGAACCTGCCATAATTATTTTACTGTGACATAAATAGTCACCATTTTTGGGTCTTTCAATAGATTAAAAATATTAATACTCTATAAATAATCCTTCAACTCTCAAAAAATTTGTGAAAAATATCTCTTTTTTCTATCATAATTGAGACTTCATATTTTATTTCCTTGTGTAAATTCCTATCTTTTTCAGTTTAAATAGCCTTTTTCAATTTTATTTTGGTGTCTGAAGACCTGGTAAGCAAAGTAATTGAACAAAAATCAATTGTCATCAGTATTATTCCTGAAGTTGCTGTTGATACAGTGAGTGATAGTACTGTAATTATAATCCAAAATAGCCAAGAACCAATTTCTTCTGAACTGGCATATTTTAAAATTTATAACACCCTCCAAAGAGCCCAGATATTTGAAGAAAGTGTTTTGATAATTCCCTAAGCCAGATAAAATACCATTTAATCAAAAATACCCCCTAAATTACTTTAAAGAAAGGTTATAGATGTGATTATCACAGAATCCTATAAGTAACAGGATTCCAAGAGTCATTAATTAGTGAAAATGACATATAGTTACCAAATTATGGATCTGGAACCACCATTCTACCTTTAAATGGATTTCAAACCACTCAAAACAGAATCAGTAGATATATATCAAGCTAAAAAGAAGGCTTACAACACTTCTCTTCAACACAAATAGCTTCAAGTAGTAACAGATATTTGTAAGAGTTCCATGAAACTCTACCTTCCTGGAAATGGCTCTTGGGAATTTAAGCACTTGAAATTTCCTTAATTGAGGAAAAAAATTGATTCTCATTAACCTATAATGCTGCAAAAAAATCCAAAATGGGACCAAAAGACACCAAAGAAGCTACCAAAACTCCCATAAAACGGAAATTAAGAGCAGTATCATTATGAAAAAGAAGCCAGATGTCATAGCCAGGGAATATGAAAAGCTTCAATGAGGAAATTATACATCCAGGGATAAAGGCTTCCATGGAAAATTTGTTTCAGATGGCCAAAGCCATGAGATAAATTCAAAAGGGGGAGGAAGCAAGATTAGAATCCTGGAGAATATTTCTAATTTTGTATTCAATTTTCCAAATTCTTACTTAGCCTTTGATTATTCATGAAAATTCATCAAGAATATGTAAAATTCTTGACATGAGAAATATAAATTTTAGCCAAAAGGAATGGAAAAGCTAAGTGTTTCAAAAGCTTCTTTACAGAAACTGAAAAATATGTGAAAAAAGACAAAGATTCTAAGAGGAAGGAAATTCTAATAATCATTAAGGGAAAATTTTCAAGATAAATATCAAATATTAAATATCAATGACATAATTGTAGCAAAACAGAAGGAACCCATGAAAATTCTCAAATAAGATGAAATTGAAACTGTTTCAAATAATCCACAGGTATTTTCTCAGGTAAAGACAAATAAAATGAGCTTAAAAAGATTTTTTAATACCTCAGAAAAAATTCTCACGATATAAATTGAAATTAGACAATGTAAACTCTGATAAAACAAGAAAATCAGGAATGTGGAAATAAATCATAATGAAAGTAGATATGTATATAATTGATTCAAAGGGATTAGTAAAAGGGACTAAAATTGAGATTCTAGGCTTATAGATATGAAATAATAGTAAATTATTTGAAATTAAAAAAGCTACTGCACATATTTTCAGCAATTCCTACACCTCTTGATCAAAATTAAGAAAGGGTGAACTCTAATCTACCAGTATTGGATATAGAAAATTCACAAGTGTAAAGTTAACTTATTACTACTTCAAGTAATTCAGAACCATAACTGGCTGAATAACATACTGAGGGGAGCTCAAAACATCAAAGAATGGCCTAAATTCAGTGGATAAAGAGAATATGACCCTATTTAAGCTATAAAATGTATTGAAATGATAAAAGAGGGATCTTAATAATCAAAAAGATTAGTCACAGATAGATTTTTCAGCTTAAAAAATAAGCTCATAGATGTAAATGAAATTCAGCCAATAAGATGAACACCAAGGCTGCACTTGGTGAAAAACCCAGATCATCAACAAATGGGCCAAGAATTTTCAGAGATTTGAACTAGAAAAAGAAGTTGAATATTCCTTATTTAGTTCTTGGAGAATAAGATAAACACCATAGTTCTTCAAAAAAAGGGAATACTTACAGAAATTAACACTGACATGTCAGAGTTCATAATTCATGGAGGAGTTCTGAGATTAGCACCATGACACAATCCACTACAAATGATAGAAGGTGTTGTATTTGGCATGTGAAATAGGAAATAAGAAGGATAAAGATTGGGTATATTACCAAAATAAATTTTAAAATTATAGGTTTTTAAAGAAATAGAAGCCAAATATTCAAGCCACAAATTGAAATTGAATTGATTTAAGAATAGAGTTTGGTGACAGTTTAAAAATCTCAGTTGTTCAAGAATATATCATACACAAACCCATTTATCATTACAGATCCATTTTATTGTGTACCATATACATATTTTCCAACTGAAAGGATGATTCAAAACTCTAGGATTTTTTCATAAAACTTCAAAATTATCTTAATATTGAAAGCTAGGTTTTCATTTCTTCTTACCATTTGAAAGCCATGAACTAATAAGATGATGAATATATAAATTTCATCTTGAAATGAGCTTTTATTAAGTAAGAAAATTTTTCTAATAAGGAATTTGTTCCAAAATGAATTAATTTTTAATAAAATTATTTATCTTACAATATATATATCAATATAGATATTATATATCTACATTTTGGCCTCTCATTAGAATAATATATTATATTAAAATTGAAAATGAATCACTAATAATTTGAGTAAAGAATATAAAATAAAGGAAGATTATACTCAATTAAAATTTACATTGGGTACAAATCCCAATTATTTCAGAATTTCAAGATATTCATGTATTATCTCTATACATATCAATAAAATATCAAAATGGCCAGAGAAATATTTGGTTTTTATTTCATAATTCCACAGGTGGGTTTTCTCAATGTTTCAAAATATTAATGAAAAATAATTTAAATCTACATATATGAAGTATTATTTCAAAAAAAATTCTTCATCCTCACCATCAAAGATATTTGGCATATATAGATTATCCTTTATTAATTGCTATATATATATATAGTATTCATACTTGATGCCTTGCAAAAAAATTTAAAGTTCTATTAACTGAAGCTACTTAGTAAATTTCTTCAATATAATATGAATTGGAATATTTAAATACAAAATTTTTAATTTTTAACTTAAAAAAATTCTTAGGGAAAATTGTATCACACATTATTTCTCTTTACTTAATAAATCTTTTATATAGTATACTTATACAGTCACAATATATGAATTAAGTTTTTGGTAAGTTAATTAAATTTCTTTAATTTGATGAATCTTATTTGGAATAATCTCTTTTATTACTTGAAAATGATTCATTTGTATTTCATTTGATTTAATTCATGTTTGAGATATACTATTTTCTTATTTTTATATCAATCATTTGTAATGTGTATGGTAATTGGTATAGCCATTCAATAGCTCTTTATATGTTTCAAAAAATGGAATTTCTTTTTATTTATTGTAAAAGTTAATAATTTAAAAACGGGCTTTTAATTCATGCATCATGAAGAACGAGGAAATCGAAATAGGTTCCATAAGGAACCCGTGAAAGAACAAGATTTTTCTGCATAATTATTCTGTAAAATAAATAAGGCCAAACTGTGAAGAGATTAATAATGCATAAGAATTCACATTTTGAACTACTATGAATCCTAAAGTATTCATCAAATAACAACAGCTGGGTTTTATTGTATTATTACAGTATTACGCCTGATTTTATTTTCAAGGGGGATGAAAAAGGAGTACCTGAAATAATATGTTATTTTTTGAAATTTACTTTTTTTAAAAATTATTTTCCAATTTGATAGAAATCATCTGGATTGAAAATGTACTTTTTGATACCTAAATAATCTAAAAAAATGAATTTATCACAATATTCTAATTGTAAATTGTTATTTATGAAATGATATGTGAAGCCTATTCCATCTTTTTGCGATAAAAATATAAAAGAACCTTTCACGTAATTTTGGAATTAATTTTACAAGGATAAATTGAATTATTCCTTTTTCAGATTTCTCACAGAAAGAACAGAGATATAACCTTAAGATTTTATGGTGGACATTTTTATGCTTAGCATGTATTACTTCAAAAAAAATCCACTAAATTTTAAATAATGATCTATATTACTTAATGGATTATTTGCTATAATTATAAACTAAAACCCAGAACATTTATGCAAATTCTTAGCTTACTTGGATTTAAATTTAACAATATTCCATGTTCAAGAACATTTGTTTTCAACATTGAGGTTTTCTTTTTATTGAATTTATTTTTCATTGATTAGAAACATTTCTTGTATTATTGAGGGAATAAAAATATACTTGATTTTTTGGAGAAATATCTTTTGAAAAGGGTAATTCTTTTAATGAGCCCTCAAATCATAATGTAGTAGTATTCAATCCCTATCTTGAAGTTATTGAGAAAGAATTATATAGACTAGAATATTTTGTGATTGTAATACTTGAGAATCCATCCAATTACTAATTTAAGAAAAAAAGAATCAATTTTTGAGTTAATTTTTCCTCAATTATTGAAATAAATATGAGATTCAAATTCATAATTTCAAGAATAAGTATTGTTATTATTTTGGAAATGAGCTATTGTGCTGAATTTTATTTGAATAATCCAGAAATGATTTTTAATTTTCAACTTTAGAAAAAAGCCAAACAATAATTTCATTCTATTTTCTAAAAAAAACTCTAGTAGAACAAATGGAAATCAATTAAAAATAGGTTGGAAATATTTTAAAGTAAGCTCTTTATTTCTTTTATCAAAGTTATCAACTTGATATTTCTAAAACCATTTCAAAGTGTTGATATGAAACTTTGATTAAAAATCAAGTACTTTTCCTGTCCTCAAAATTTTTATAAGGTAAAATTTTTGTTGAAGATAGTAAATTTTAATAGTTTTGATAAAAAACACACAAAAAGTATTTTTTATCAACTTTTTTGGTATTAAACAATGATGTTATAAAGATTTGTTGCTTTAAAAACAGTGATAATGGATCCAAAAATAATCTACAATAGAGATTTCAATTGGGATTAATTGAGAAAAGAACTGAAGGCAATAAATATGAGAACAGAGTCTCTAAAAAGAATATTAAAGAGAAAACATGCCCAAAAGTAACTAAAGTTAATTTTAAAACAAAGTCACAAAGCTAACAGTGATGTAAGATGCTTTAATTCACTTTTGGGGTGGTTCAAGGGTAAAAATAATTATAATGATTTTCTCATGTGGTTAAAAGTTTGAAAATGATTTCATATTTTTGGTTAGAATCTTTTATCAATTGGTTCAGCAGTTTTTAAACTAATTATAAAAGGAAAACAATTTAATGTTAAGAGAAAAGTGGGGAAAAGAAGGAATTCTTTTATAGCCACCAATTTTATCACTAAAAATTTAAAATTTGATCTAATCAGTAATTCAAAACACACTGAAAATAGAAAAGCCAATTATGGAATCATTGAACCCTGGTTTGGAAGAAAAAGGGGCTGTTCTTAGCCATTTTAGTCCCTTAAATCAGCCATTGCTATAGTAATACTTGGTTTAAAGCCTTCAAAACATGTCAGAATGTGTTTATGAGACCTTGAAGCCAGTTAAAGTGGCTTTTAATAGGTTTTTCTCAACTTAGGGGTAGTTTTACCCTCTTGGAAACAGTTAAAAATTCCCTGGCTGGTATCAAAACCTCATCATCAATTGAGTCACAGAACTTGTGACTCAATTACAGGCCAAAAGCTATTAAAGTTTGGATGAATTTCGACATCTAATTCCTGTAAAAAAGGAATTTGGGGGAGTCTGGTCCCCTTGTAGCCAAGATTTCTTTCCCCCCAAAATTGATCTTTGCATTTTATTTTTTCTTTAATTCCTAATCATGTAATCTCCTTAAATTTTACACATGTAATTTAATTGAAGAATCACAGTACACAAATGTAATTATTTATTGCTCATATGAATATTTAAGTTCACATATTCAATGAAAATGCACACTTTGACATTTCAATTGAAGAATTCTTGAATTACTCAGAAATTCTAAACCAAACACCACACCTCAATTTTAACACCAAAATCAATGGTTAACACCAAGGATTTAAGTATTTTAATATTTTCATACAGAAAATAATAAAAACTTAATTTAAGCCTATTTGGAATTGAGTTACACAAGTTTGACTCAGAGGTGACCCCACCTGATGTTTTATGAGGAATCCAATGGTGAAATTATTTCAATAAGTTCATATATTGGGAAAAAGGGTATGATAATTTTTATCAATCCTTTTCCCAAAAATATTTTAATTGCAGGTTTTTGATAAAAATTCAATTTTACTTTATTTTTTAATTTTTTAATTTT
This sequence comes from Austropuccinia psidii, assembly GCA_023105745.1. Lineage (NCBI taxonomy): Eukaryota > Fungi > Basidiomycota > Pucciniomycetes > Pucciniales > Sphaerophragmiaceae > Austropuccinia > Austropuccinia psidii. Next base: position 15,302,829 of record JALGQZ010000012.1, on the reverse strand, counting down.
AATTTAATTTTATTGATAACCTTTCATTATAAACTTTATTTTTGTATTCAAATTTTATATTTATATTTAATTTTGTTTTCATATCAAAAAGAAATTTATTGTTTTCAATTATAAATAATTTAATTCTTTGTAGTTTTTTGGGTACATGAATAGACCTCTAAGGCTCACAACCATTGCCTTCAAGCTTATTTTAATTTTTTTATTCTAATTAATTCTGTGAAAAATTCCGTGGGGATGTAGGAGGTAATCTTTCATAAGAGATAAGCTTTTTATTATCTATTTTTGAAATTCTTTGCTTCCCTTTTTATGATCATTATGATGGTCATTATCAGGAATATTGTTATTCTTTTAATAATCTCACAGTACAAGGCTCTTTAAAGCCTCCTGGTGTAATTTTGTTAATTATTGTAAACAAAATGAAGAAAGTAGGATTTCCCAGGCCCCTAGACTTGAAAATTCAATAGTCATTTTTTAAAAAAAAAGTTCAAAAGAAAAATAAAAAAATTCTGAGAAGAAGAAGATTTATATTTTGTATAGAAAATAATAGGTGAAGCAAAGAATAAAAAGAATAAGAAACTAGCAAAATAATTAGTAATATATTAAGTTTACTGTAGGAAGCCTAGATTTTATTTTACATCTTTCTTAGATAAATGAAGGAGAAGAAAAAACTCTGATAATAGATAGGTTAAAACCATTGAATTTCTAAGAAAATCTTTGTCTCTTATGTCTTCAGTTCTCAAATTGAAACGTTTGAGAAAGAGTAAAATGTGGTTTTTTAAAAAGAGAATAAAACAAACTATCATGAGCTAGAAGCTTTTGGAATGATACAAAACAAAAAAATGATAGTTTCAACCTAGTTTCAGCTAAGCATCAAAGCTTAGACTTTGCTAGGTCCCAGAGACATTAAAAATGGATAAACTTGTGGAAGGTGTAGCCAGTTTTCTCAAGGTAAATTCTTAAGAGGCTTAGAGAGTGCATTTAGCGCAGGACCACAGAGAAATTCTTATAAAAAGAGATTATTAATATATTGCAGGAAGGAAAAAATAGAAAAGAAATTTTCTCTAGTATTCTTAATATTGAAACCTTGGAAAGGATCTGTGGATAATAATTGAATACAAGTTTTCAGTAATATTAAAACTAATCTGAATGAAAATTGATAGAGTGCAAAATTGGCCAAAGTGTAAGATTTGTCTATGAGACTCTTGATAATATTACTATTAATCAAGAGTACTGTGAATGTTCTTATAAAATATATTGAATGATTAATTTCTTAATTATTTCTTTTACTTGTTATACACTACTAGTGATTATAACAGTAAGAATCAATTGTCTACTAGAATCAATTACAAGAATATCAATGATATAAAGTTAGTTTAATTTATATTTATATTTTTCAAGAATAATTATAATTATAATTCCTAAATAAAAGTGAACAATGGAGAAAAACTTTGAGAATTAAGATAAAACAATCACTAATACTCCAGAATCACTTTTGAAAGGATTGGCACAGTGATTTGACAGATTATTTGTGGATCTAAAGGATCAAAATTGATTCATCAAAGTAATAAAAAAATATGATATTCAAGAAGTATTGGAATTAGCATATTTCTTTGATTTTACCTCTTTCAAATTCATTCTTAGAGAATTGAAACACTTAAGAAAAGATTTAACTAATACTTACATGTTGATACTAATGATAAGATTAAATAATAAGATGATGGTTGAAAAAAACAGCAAGAGGAGGCCTCTTTTGAGTCAAAAAACAGCCACAGAGATGTGCAATAGAGAATTATGAAGAATAAGTGAGTGAGAAGTCATTTATCCTCCTTGGATTATTGTTTAAATCACTTTTTGTCATGTAATATTGTCATAATTACTTAATTAAGTCATTTTACATGACTACAAACCCATTTATGGTTGAAAAATAAAGGAGTAAAAAATTTAAATATTAATCTCAAAGGAAACACTGTTTTTTAAAAGTTATCAATTTTGTTGGAAATTCCATCACAGGTTGTATTTTCTGCAAATTTTTGAAGATTCCATGTTGCACATGGAATCATCAAAAATGGACAGTAAGTAAAACTTTTGATTTGAATTATGAAGTCATGATTATTTTTGGGTTTTATCTGTATTATCCCTTTCTCTATTTTCATTTAGATTTTCAGAGATATTAGTTAAGAATTGTATTTTTAATGCATTTTTAAAGCTTTTACATTATTTCTTTGTAGAAAAGCAAATAGAAGAGTAATAGCTGGCTGCCATGGGGTAAATTCATGGATACTAGTACAAAAAAGCTTTTAAGTACTCTTTTATGGTTTATACATAAAAAATCATTAATAATGGATTTGGTTACAGGAGTCAGAATTGCTCATTGCTTCCTTGTCACATCAAAACAGCAGCTTATCTGCTATTTTCCCATGACTTGATGGGTCTTTAGCTTGGTAACCAAGTTCCCAATTGGTTTTGGAAAAGAAATTAGTCTAAAATAAAAAAATTATCAAATATTTGGAGCTTGCCATTCCTCAGGGGCCTCAGAAGTTGGGTTCCCTGGCTCTCTTTGATGTCTTTTGTCACCCATAGCTATTTTCACATAAAAATAGGAATTCAGGCTTCAAGACTGATATACACTGTGGATGTATCAAAAATCTATGTAAGAATAAAGTAAAATCAAGTTCCCCAAAGAAGAAAAACACTATTCTTAGTGTTTGTGTAACATGGGATTTCTCACATTCCCATCATTTTGGTGTGAAATTGAGAATTTATTTTTCACAATTATTTTATATGGTATCAATTATGTGGTTTTGAAGTAGTTTCCATATTAACATCTCATAAATTTAATTAAAGTTTATTCACTCTATGGGTTTACCCTGCATGAGGTTTTGTGTAGAATCCAAATCTGGCCTCAAATCCATGGATTTAGTTACTCAAAAAAGGTTATTCATCTTTTTTAGAGAAAAAATCATTAATTTTGAATATATGCATGACTTATTAGTTATGAATAGTTCAGTTTTTATTTTAATATTAATTTTGGCCTATTTGGGTATGTAAAATTACCTTAAGGTGCACATTCCCTCCCACTAAAAAAGAAAATTTTACCTCAATTTTATTCATGGGGTTTAAAAAATTTGAAAGCCCCAAAGGGGGGTTTATTCCCACTGTTCAACTGCTTTATATTACTCAGATCAAGTAATTTAAAGAAAATGAAGAGAAAAATGAAGGCTTGTGGCCTTCTTTCATGCGTAAATCTTCTCAAATATTTGTCCAAGTCAGGTATATCTGATTCTTCCAGCCATTCATCTTAATTTACTGGGTTTCTATATCTTCTAAGAAAATATCTTTGATTTTTACCCCTAACTATTCTCCCTTTAATGACTTTATTTATCTTTTTGTCTTCAATCTGTTCCACTTGTGGTATAGTTAAAGGAGCTGGGTTCCTTAAAGGAAGCAATTCTTTATCAGCTGGTTGATAAGTTTTAATCAGGCTGACTGGAAAGGTGGGGTGTTTTTTTTTCTAATCCACCACTCAATTTCACTTGAACTGAATTGGTCCTATGTAAGGAAACAAAAATAAAAGGTCCTAAACAAGAATCTTTAAGTGTCTTTGGGCCTTTAATATTATTTAAATTCAAGGTTGAAGCTAGAACTAAGTCCCATAATCTGAAGTCTGGTACTTTATGACTTTTGTCTCACTTCTTTTTTGCATATTCAAAAGCATCATTCATGCAAAGTTTTGAATTAGGTTAAAATTTATAAAGAACTATCTTGAAGATGGAAGATTTAGGATGAATTTCAATCAAGTCTTTAATCAGTGTATCATCTGGGAGTCCTGGATTACATCTTTTTTTCTAACATATCAGGAGTCTGACCCATGGAAGAATGAACAGATGTCTTATATGCTAGTTTTAATGCAGGTATCAAAGTGCACAAATCATGGGTAAATATATCTGAATCTTTAAATTGTAAACCATAGGCACAAAATCTCCTTATCATGTATTCTAAAATTTGGATAATGATATCTGCTAACCCATCAGGTTGAGGGTGATATGCTGTAGAGAATAATAACTTGGTTCCAAACAATCTGTGAATATTGGTCCAAAGTGGATATGTAAATTTGGGGTATCTGTCACTTATCATACTCTTAAATAACCCTGTATGAGAAATTACTTGATTACATAAAAGGAGAGCTGTATCCATAGCAGTGTCATCTTTATTACATGGTAATAATCTGAGAGTCTTTCTATATCTGTCTACAATGAGTTAGCAGGAATTATAACTCTTTTCACCAATTAGAGGAAGTGCTGTGACCCAATCCATGTGAGCAACTTCCCATGGGAATTTTGGTTCTTTAATATGGATCATAAGTCCAAATTTATTGCAAGTCTTTCAAGGTGAAAAGACCATGAGTCTAAAAAATATGATTATATAATCAATATGAATGATAATTTATCCTTCATAAAATTCTGTGGGGAAGATGGTATTCATCATTCTTTGATAATGAGATGGAGCAATTTAATACCAAATGGCACTCTCAGATACTCATAGATACCACGGTGAATGATAATTCCAAGTAGTTTCTCGGCTTTTTGTGCCAAGATAGTCTTATGAAAGCCTTTCAATGAATCTAGTTAGGGTATATACTTGGCTTTAGACAATTGGTTCAAGGTTTATTGGGTTCTAGGAGCTGGAGAACTATCTGGAACTTTGTAGGTATTCAGAGCTCCAAAATCTCCAACCATCCTTGATTCATTATTGTTCCAAGAGATAATGACAGGAATTGTAACTTCAACTTCTCCATTTTGGCCTACTTTCCTTATTACACAAAGCCGTATTAACTGTTGGTTGTGTTCATACAAAGCTTCTATAAGTCTGGGGCTTGCTGTTTAAGCTGGTCTCCTAAGTCCTGGATGGTATTGTCTGTCAATATTAAGAGTAATATCAACTTAATGTCCTCTAATAGCCCATAATGATTTATTATCTGAAGAAAAGGCATTGTTTTCAATGTATATATCACATTATTCAGCTCTTGCTTCATTTTGTTTATAATCCTTGATTGATTTGGTATTCATGAAGTTTATTTGAAAATAATTCCTCTTTATTCTTATTTTTACTTGAAGATAATACTGGTATTTGTTTGTGCATATTGGAAAAGGAAAATATTTGTCTTTTGTTTTATCCAATTGTGAAATATCTATCCCTATGGTTATTGATGTTAATAAAATGAATTTTCAAGTAGTCATTTCCAAGAATTATATGTTGAGAAGTACATCTTTTCATTACTAATATCTCTGTTTTTGTTCTCACACTTCCTTAAGGGTGTGAAAATCTCATGTTGGTATCTAATATTCCCAAAAGGTACAAATTATTACTAGCACTACTGTTTTTCATAGCTTCTATTGGAAATAGATGGGTTTCCATTGTGGAATTATATTTTTAAGATAGTATTTCCATACAAAAGTGCAGAATTCTCCTATGTCCAGATTGACTTTAGCTTCTACATCATTTATCAGGATTGATGTAACACAAGATTCTCCAGAATTATAAGCTTTTCCTATAGAAGGTTTGGCTTCACACATTCTGTAATCCTAAAATTTGATCAAGCTATAGAAGCCCTAACTTTATTGTGGTAAGTGAGTATGGAAATGAATAACTTCAAAGAGTGCTGTGATGTTTTAAATATGGAAGTTGTCTACTGGTGTGTCCTCAGAAATTTTAGAATCTTGGTCAGATTATTATTTCTCTTCAGTGCACTGAGAATCTCCAATGAATTAAGCTTCATTTATTTCTGACTTTATAGTACAGGTTTTTGTTAAACATGAGGTAATGCCACATTTATGACACTTCAAGACAGGTCTTTCTGGTATTCTTCTTCTATATAAGTTTTTTGCACAATATTAGGCTCCACCAGGTTTTTAGTCCAGGGTTAACCAAGTCTTATCCTAGTAACAATATCTTTTATTGCATTCATATAGGCCTCTGTTGAACTGGGCTCTACACATCTGCATTTGATATAATTTTTTAGTTCTCCTCCACATTTTTTTAATACTTTCATATTAATAATTTGATTCAGACATATCTTGGTGCAAAGCAGATAGTCTGTCTTTCTGTTGAAGGAGCCAAGTAAGTGTTTTATATTTCTCTAAATCAAAAATTTATTTTTCAAAAGAATTTTCCATTTTAAATATTCATTAATTATTGGCCCACTTGGTGCTTAAAATAGATTTCCACCAAAGCCAATAATGTTTGCCATATTCTTGTCTCATATTGTAATACCATTTCTTGTCAGTCCTGGTAAATAAGGAGTGTGATTTGGTAACTATGACTTTATCAGTTATGTGAAAGTCCTCTTTAAACATATCAATGTTTCTAATAAGCTCACCATTTTTATATTCTCCTTCACCAGAGAATTTTGGCTATTATTCTAGTTTGGGAGAATCTCTTGCAGTAATTGTATTTTCTCCTGGAAAGGGAATCAGTGTCAGCCTGTGACTCAAAACCCAAGCACAAGCATGACAGCCAAAATACCATAAACCAATGGTATAGCCAAGATACCACCAAAACATGTAACTGATCCAAAGCAGCTCAAAAAAGTATCAAACAAAAGAGGAAGCTCACCCCTTTCTGAAAATATAAGTCCTATCACCATAGGACAAAGAATAACAAAGTTATTCCTGCTCAAAGTTATTGCTGAGCATAAACCTTAATTTTCACCTCTCATCTAAAATCTAGAAGGAGAGGCTTAACCCCATCAAATGGGTACTCAAAATGAAGCTCTAAGCCAGGGCCATCCAATGGTACCAGCCAAACTGAGCTAGCACCAACATTACTGGAGTTATGGTCAATTTCAGGCCAAATAAGGGTGAACAAAACATTCACCTCTCATCTAGCTTCTACAGTTTTAGTGTGAGATACTTGAAGTGGGGTCTTTTTGGAAAGAGCACAATAAGGGCTATCTGATGGTGTAATCTACTTCCCCATATCTCAACTACAGCAGAGGTTATGGGGCAAACAAGCTCAATACAGCTTTTTGCCTAAAACATGCAGATGTACAAAAATCTTGTACATGGCATAACTTTGCCATATTTAATGATAACCATATCAAATAAGGTACCATTGTGTAGAGCACATACAGGGCTAGACACTGGTTCAGTTTTGAGGTTGATATCTCAAGAACTGACAAATCTATAGCTGTTTAAAGGTCAAAATCCCACATTCTGACCAATACAGCCTTACCATGGGATAATATCCCATAACCATGAATATGAGGTGTCAAATAGACAAAGAAGCTTGTTTTTACTTCAATACCTCATATTTCAGTCAATACTGGGGTTCCATACAGCTTCTGTACAGCATTCTACGCGTTATACACGTCAGAATCAGGCTGTGAGGTCCCCAGATGAAAATTTTCACCCTGTATTGGTAAAAACTGCCCAGATGTGGTTTCAAAACCACATCTGAGCCCAATACAGGCTGTACAGGCTGTTTGCAAACCACAAGCCAGTACTAGAGAGTGAAAAATCTTCACTTCCTCTATGGGGAAAGGTCTAGCACCCTTTCCACCCCATTTCAGGATAAAAAGGAGGCTTTTCACAGCCAGAATTGTCTCCTCATCCTGCTATTGAATAACCTACGTAGTAAACTGTCAAAAATGGTTTTACTATTGGTTAATAATCAGGTATAACTATAAATCTTAATTATTGTAACCCAACAGATAAAGCTGCACCCAGGTCTTTCAACAGCGCTCACCACCACTATATTACATATAGTAAAGCCCTTTCAATCTTAAATCAAATCATCTTCAACTCTTATAAATCCTTTTTAACCATTTTTACTGTGAGCCTGTGAGGTATGTATGACATACCCATAAGGCCACAAATGATTTTATAAACAGTTAATTTTGTCTTAAACAGACTTTTTAGTTGAATTTAAAATAAAAATAAGTATAACGTTTTTTTGGATAAACAAAGTTATAAATATTATGTCATTTTTGGATTCTACACCAAAAATAACCTAGGGTACACCCATAGGGTGTTATACCCAAAAGCACTTATTTTTTATGTTATTGGAAGATTCAAGAATCTCACAGTACCAATGTAACTTTTTTAACATTTTTTTAAAATTGTTAAATTTAAGCTTAATTAAGCTTAAATTTAAAGTTGCATAAGGTTTATGCAAACTTACCAAAATTTTAGTTAAAATTGAGGTGTGGTGTATATTTACTGAATCGGCTAAGGATTTGCCATACAGAATGTAAATACTGCGTGAGCTCAATTTAAAAGGGTTTAAGGCCATAGTATGGCTTTAAATAAATAAAAGGGCAAAATCCACGCAGAAAGGTGGGACAAAGGAAAAAGACCAAATAGAGCTGGGGTACCCAACTTTTTGGATCTGCAAAGATTCAATTAAGGTTGTCCACCTGTATTGGAGGATTTTCAACCTTATTTAAACTTTAAGATTAGACTTTGATCCAACCTTAAGGTTTAAACTGGTTTTATCCCAAATTGGACAGGAATTTCAAGCTGCCAAAGGGTAAATCCCAATATGAAGGCTTGAAATCAAGGTTTTAAAAACTGTCAGAGCTTAATTAAGCTTAAAACTTTAAAGTTTCAAGCATTAAAACCTTATCAAAACTTAAGGTTTGGTGTGTTTTGCTATTTTGCATGGAAAAATAGCAATAGCTTCAAAAATTCATTAAAAATCCAATTCTTAATGGATTTGCTTGAAAATTTCACACAACTTAGAATTTAATATTATCAATATATAAATTAAATTTTAAGTATCTTTTATAAATAAATTTCCTGGGTAATTAGCCTGGAAATTTACTCTTTTAATTAAACTCAAAGAAAATTATGATTTCTTTAAAAATTAATTAAAAATTGAGTTTAAGAGATTTTTGATTGAAACTCTAATTCTAAGTTGTTCATGTGATGAAATTTAATAAAAATAAACTCATTTTATATTAAAACTTAAAATAGTTAAACTAAATGAGGATTAAAGTTACTTGGAGTTAAGAATAACACTGGTAGCTTTAAATTGGAAGTAAAAATAAGTTGCCTTAAGTTAAGAACTTTATTTTAAAGCATGGTTTTTCAGTTTTGACCTGATCACGCCCTCTACATCCATTTTGAATCATGAGAGCTGATCTGAAGACATAAAAAGAGTCTTTTCATCACTGTTTTTGTCTATCATTCATTATTAATCCAATCATATTAGAAATTTAAACAGGTAAAGTTTTATTAAATATAAAATCTTATTATTAAAAGTAATTCTTAAGTTATTTTTATTCTTTATTTATTAAAATTAAAGAATTGAAGTCATAGAATTTAGATTATTTTTGTAATCACCAATAATATATTTTATTATATAAAATTATCATTTTAAATATCTTTTAAAATCCACAAATTCCTCTCAAAAACTCTTTAATCATAATTTATAATATGAAAAGTTGTTTTATCTTTAAATTTATTGATTTTTGACGTGTTTTTTAACTTATAACCTTTATTTAGTATAATAACTGTTGTATTAGACTTGTTGTATTAAATAAATCTTATAAGTAAGTTTTCTTTAAAGTTCTATATTTTTTTTATCTAAATATTAGTTTTTTATATAGAATTTTTATTCTAAAAGAATTATTTCTGCACAGTGTGTGTTTAATTCTTTTTATAAATAATATTTATATTATTTATAAGTGGTTAATATTCATATTTTCCATGTGTAATTGTCTCATTAAGAGCTTTACACTTCTTATTGTTATAACTGTCAGTGACTATAACAATAATAGAATAATTATAATTTATTATAATTACTATTATATTATTATAATAATAATTAAATTTATTTTTTTATATATAATTATTTTTAATAATTATATTTAAATTTGTGGTTATAATATTTTATTATATTATATATTTCTATTGAGGACAGTCACAGTACTCTTGATTTTGCTACTATTATCAAGAGTTTCATAGACAAACCTTACATTTGGGGGCCTGGCCGTGATTTTAAACCAATTTTTGGGACATAAATCATATTCTAGACCTTATTTTACTATTTTTTGACGTAAAATTGCCATCTTTGTCTAAATATTGGCTTTTTTGGGACTTATCCCTTATAAATAATCTTTATAATATTGATAAAGTTAATTTCTTCTTAAGAATATTGTTTGAAACAATATACTATTGAGTGATTTGGAATAAATTTCTTTTGTCTAACTAGTGGCTTCTTCATATCACAGACTTGAAATTTATTCTTTGAGTTATTCTAGTATAAAGTGAATAATAATACAATTTTGATTAATTAACTTGTTAATTGCATAATCATTATTTCTTTAAAGAAAATAATAAATCAAATAGAAAATTTTTTAAAAATAAAAATCTTTACTAGAAACATCTTTTCTTTTATCTTAGACATTTTTCTTTATTTTTGACGTAATTTGCCATAAAATTACATTAAAACAGCTTTATTTAATAAGTTGAGTTTATAAGTTATTTTCATTATTTAAAATAACTTATATTTTTAATTTTCTCTAGTGTCTTCCATCAGAGAAAATTCTTCAGACTCTGAAGCCTCAGAGTCCAGTATTGAAATTCAAACCAGTCCAGCACCAAGGGGTTTGATAACCAAAGAGCCCTTTAAAGGTCCTGCAGGTGAATTCAATTCAACTTTACTCTATTTTTTTATTAAAATTGACGTGAAATGACTCCTACTAGAAGTGGAAGTAACTACTCCATCCAATCAAATGGATCTGGACCAGGACATTCCAGCCACAAATCCAAAAGGCAAGAATGTCCTCCCAGAGGAGAGGCACAAATGGAGGATGCCAGAACTTCCACCAGTTCCCAAAGGTTAGCCAGCACCTTTGAACCTCTTATTGAGAGTCCAGAAGCTGACATAACTGCTATTGCTGTTAGACCTGAACCATTTCCAACAGGCAGCTGTGGAAATTTATCAATCCCAATGGAAAAACTGGTTCCTGGCGTCAAAACAACAAGAGTGGGAACTCCTTCCAAGTCTTTGGATAGGCACCATGAACTCTTATCTTCAAGTGAAGAAGTTCATGGGGCCAGAAAAGACAGAAGATCTTCTGCTGGGTTGGACACCAATGTCTGTCAAAGGACAAGTCCAACAGATCAAAGCTTGGTTGAAAAACCAAAGCATGTTGTCAGAGGATCAGAAGAAGAAATTGGCTCAAGGCAAGGACAACAGCCCAGTGGAAGCTCCTCAAGCATCCACCAGCAAAAATCCGCCTCAACAAGTGCCAAACAAGCCCAAGCAAGCCCCAAAGACCAACCAGAAGGGCAAGCAAAAGGCAAAGGGAAAGGCAAAGCCCAAGTGGAACAAACCTTACCCTCAGAATTACAGAATCCCAAAGAAGGAAAAGACAGCCATGGACAATGTGTTCAATATGGCAAGAACTTTGATGGAATTCAAAAACAAGGAGGAGGAAAGATTGAACCAATCCTTTCCAAAGAAGTAGATCTTGTAGAACTTGTAACTTACTTTGAATCTTGTAATAAAGAAATTATGGCAAAATTTAAAGCATTTTATCATGTCCAACAAAAGTTGGGTAATGAGATACTACAAGTAAAAGACCAACAAAAAACCATAATTGGCCTTGAAAATGTTAACAAGGCAAATATTCTGTCTTTGACACAAATTTGTTAAAGACTTGAGTTTAAAGTTACCTTACTCAATCAACCAGATGAACATTCAATTTCTTTTATAACTGGACAGTTAAAAGAACTGAAAATACAAGTACAAAACTTGGAAAATTCAACTGGTCACAATGCAGCTCTTTTTCAAGAACAATTGGAAAAAAGTGATAAAGCAAGACTTGAATTGAAAGAAGACATTCAGTCAAGTATTAACAATATATCACTGAAAAATGAATTGCCAAGGCAATCCACACCAATTCTTGACAGAAATGTCCTTAACTTGAATAATGATTTACATCATACAATTTCAAGTCATGATGTGGAAACTGCTTGCAATTACAAGGACATTCCAAGATTAGAGGAATGGCCAACCTTCAGTGGTGAAGGGGAATATAATCATATGGAATTTATGAAAACAATTGATATGTTAAAAGAAGACTTTAACATACCAGAAGAATACATAAGTGCCAGATTACACTCATTATTACCAAATCAGCAAAGAAATGGTATTATAAAATGAGACAAGACCACGGTAAACATTCTTGGCCTTGGTGGAAAGAACAAGTTATTTCTAAATGGGCAAATGATTCCTGGAGATTTAGAATGGAAAATTCTTTTGAAGAAGCCATTTTTAATATTGAGAGGGACAGGCCCATGACTTGGTTTCTTAAACATAAGGACAGATTGACTGCCCTTCATCCTGATATGTCTAAACCAATGGTACATAAAAGGATATTAAGAAAGTGTGGTGGTGACCTTGAGCATGCTATAAGAAGCAGATGTATTGAGCCTTGCTCTACAGAAGATTATATCAATGCTATGGAGGATATCACTACTAGAACAAAAATTGGAAGAAATCAGTATAAACCCCCAATAGACAACAAGACTAGCGGGAAATAAATTTTAAAACCAAATAAACCACATGAAAGACCTCCTTTGAAATGTCATAAATGTGGAAGTACATCTCATTTAGCAAACACTTGTCCAAAAAAGACAAGAGTCAATGAGATAAATGTTGAAAAAGTGGAAGAAACAAAAGAAACTGATGTATCTTTACATGAAAGTGATTCTGAGCCTTCAGAAGAAGAATAAGCATCAGAACAACTTGGTATAGAAAATATTAATGTTTCTTTTGAGATCACTGAGGTACATACTCACTTACCACAGTACAGTGGTGAATGTATGGATCTCATACATGTGCAAGATGCCAAAATGCAAAAAACCAAACCTGCTAAAGGTAAAGGTTATACAGCTGGGTCATCTTGTATCACCAATATTGTGATAAATAACACAGAAGCCAAGATACATCTTGACTCAGGTGCTTTTTGCACTTGTGTTGGAAAAGATTATCTTGACAAAATTTATACCAATTGGCAAGACAAGTTGATGCCAATTGAAGGTGTAAAATTCAGCAGTGCTAGCCAGAACATGCACCCTTTGGGTATATTTGAAGCAGAAATAATATTTCCTCATCCAGCAGGGAGTATAAGATTGAAAGCTGAATTTGTTGTTATGAACAATTGTACTTCACAACACTTTATACTTGGAAATGATTATCTCAATATCTATGGTATTGATATTAACAGTCATAAGGACAGGTATTTCACTATAGGGGAAAATAAAAGGCAAAAATTTGCTTTTTCTCTAGAAAGAAAAGAAATTACCATCATTCAACAAGTAAAGAATGTTAAAAAAGAAAAATTTGTGTCAGATCAGCTAAGTGAAGCACAAATTAGTCCTGAATTAACACCAGAAATGAAGGAATAACTTATTGAAGTTTTATTTCAATATAAAGAAGCCTTTGCTTCTGATAATGAACCACTTGGGGCTATAAAAGGCCATGAGGTGGACATTATGCTTAATGTGGAAAGGCCTTATCTGCCACTATCAAGGAGACCAGCTTACCCAGCTAGCCCTAGGGCTAGAGAAGCATTAGAAAATCATATTAATGAACTAATGAAACTGGGAGTTCTTAGAGAAGTTGGGCACAATGAGGAAGTTGAAGTCACAACTCCAGTAATCATTACTTGGCATAATGATAAGTCAAGGATGGTTGGTGATTTTAGAGCACTGAATACCTATACTATTCCAGACAGGTATACAATCCCTAGAATTCATGAGACTTTGACTCAATTATCCAAAGCAAGATTCATCACTTCTATGGATGCTCTAAAAGGCTTTCACCAGAATTTTTTGACACCTCATGCTAGGAAATTATTGAGAATAATTTCTCATTGTGGTATTTATGAATATTTTAGGATGCCTTTTGGTATTAAAAATGAACTCTCTCATTACCAAAGAATGATGAATACTATCTTCCCACATGAATTATCAGAGGGATGGTTAATCATTTATATTGATGACATTATCATTTGTTCAGAAACCTGGCAATTACATTTAGAGATACTCTCATTAGTACTTAAGAAAATTCTACAAGTGAACATGAAAATTTCTCTTAAAAAATGTAATTTTGGGTTTCATGAGTTAAAAGCTCTAGGACATGTAGTATCAGGACTAAGCCTTGGTGTTGATAAAAACAAAGTGGCTGCAGTTTTACTGAAACAAATGCCCCAGAACAAAAAAGAAATGATGTCTTTCTTAGGGTTTGCCAGCTATTACAGACAACACCTTAAAGATTTTGCAATCCATGCCAGATCATTATACAGAATTTGTGATCAACAAACTGTTTTTGAAATGACACAGGAGAGAATTCAAGCATATGATAAAGTCAAGTATGCCTTGACCAATGCACCATTATTATTGATGCCAGATTGGAAACTTCCTTTCAAGCTGTATATTGATGCATGTGGTGATGGTTTAGGAGCTGCTCTTCATCAAGTTCAAATTGTCAATGACAAGCCTTATGAAGGTCCAATTTGTTTCATTTCAAGACAAATTAAACCTACTGAGGCCAGATATGGAGCTAGCCAAATGGAGTGCCTTTGCCTTGTTTGGGCTCTGGAAAAACTTCATTACTATCTTGATGGTAGTGTGTTTGAAGTAATTACTGATTGTAATGCAGTTAAATCACTTCTTAACATGAATACTCCAAACAGACACATGTTAAGATGGCAGATTGCTATACAGGAGTATAGAGGCAATATGACCATAGTACATAAAGCCGGAAATATTCATAAGAATGCTGATGGCTTGAGTAGATGGGCATTACCAAATACACCTGATAATCCTGCCTATGTTCCTACAAGTGCAGAACCTCAAATTCCAATTGAAGGAATTAATATCACAGATGTTGGAACAGAATTCTTTGAAGAAGTTAGGGAAAGCTACAAGCAAGATAAGAATTGTCATATTCTTAATGCTCTACTTGACAAAGATTGTAAAGATGCAGCATTGGCTAATTCTCTGAATGATATTTGGAAAACATCTTATGATAATGGAAGATTCCATTTGTTTGATGGTATACTATATCATAGATCTAAACACACATGTGTCATGGTCCTATGTAGTAGAATGTTGATTAACACAATACTACTAGAATGCCATGATAACATTTATTCTGGACATCTGTCTGAAGACAGAACAATGGAAAGAATTAAGACATGTGCCTGGTGGCCATCTTGGAGAAAAGATGTCATTGAGTACTGTCATAGTTGTGATAGATGCCAGAAAGCCAATAAAGCTACTGGTAAAAGATTTGGTCTGATGATCCATATCCAAGAACCAAGTACCCCATGGGAAGTGTTTCACATGGATTGGGTAACTGCATTACCACCTGGAGGTGATAAGAGTTACAATGCATGTCTTGTTATTGTAGACAGATATAGCAAAACACCAATCTTTTTACCATGTCACAAAGATGACACAGCTATGGATACAGCTCTTTTGATCTGGAATAGAGTAATATCCCATACTGGTCTCTTTAAAAATATCATTAGTGACAGAGACCCAAAATTTACATCAGCCTTATGGACTAATTTACATAAGCTTTTGGGTACAAAACTATCATTCTCAACAGCATACCATCCACAAACAGATGGCTTAGCAGAAAGAATGATTCAAACCCTTGAGGACATGATCAGAAATTTTTTTGCTTATGGCCTGGAGTTTAAAGATTCTGACGGCTTTACCCATGATTGGTGTACGCTTATACCAGCATTGGAATTAGCCTATAAGACCTCCATCCATGCTTCCACAGGCAAGACTCCTGCAATGTTAGAAAAAGGATGTAACCCCAAACTTCCAGTTGATACTTTGAAGAAAGATCAAGTTGATATTCATCCAACTGCTTCAAGCTTTAAATTGTTGCTTGATAAAGTAAGGCACCATGCAAATCAAAGCATGAATGATGCCTTTGAATATGCTAAGAAGAAATGGGATAAAAGTCATAAAACCCCAGAATTCAAAGTAGGGGACTTAATACTAGTTTCAACCTTGAACTTTAATAATATTAAAGGTCCAAAGAAGTTGAAAGATTACTTTGTAGGACCATTTATTATTAAAGCCCTTAATGGGACAAATGCAGTACAAGTAGAACTGTCAGGATAACTGGAAAATAAACATCCAACATTCCCTGTCAGTCTAGTAAATCATTACACTTCAAGTGACAAGGAATCATTTCCTTTAAGAAATGAAACACCCTTAGAAGTACCCCCACTGGACCTAAGTGAGGAGAAAAAGGTACTTAAAGTCTTGAAAGAAAGAAGACTTAGGGGAAAAAATGAAAGAGAATACTTGGTCAGGTATAAAAATCCACAACATGAAGATGAGTGGATTGTAGAAAACAAAATACCTGATTCCCAAAAGTTTCTCAGAAGATTCAGACATGAGAGAAGACCAATTGCTCAATAAAAAGTTTGAATTGTGTGCTTTACATACTTGGAAGTATAAGTAGAGAGGTTGGACAGTGGATTATACCCCCCCAAATAACTTGGGGGTACACTACAAAAGAAAAATTGTGGTACAATTTTTTTTGGTGGTAGGGAATGTGAGCCTGTGAGGTATGTATGACATACCCATAAGGCCACATAATGATTTTATAAACAGTTAATTTTGTCTTAAACAGACTTTTTAGTTGAATTTAAAATAAAAAATAAGTATAACTTTTTTTTGGATAAACAAAGTTATAAATATTATGTCATTTTTGGATTCTACACCAAAAATAACCTAGGGTACACCCATAGGGTGTTATACCCAAAAGCACTTATCTTTTATGTTATTGGAAGATTTAAGAATCTCACAGTACCAATGTAAATTTTTTAACATTTTTTTAAAATTGTTAAATTTAAGCTTAATTAAGCTTAAATTTAAAGTTGCATAAGGTTTATGCAAACTTACCAAAATTTTAGTTAAAATTGAGGTGTGGTGTATATTTACTGAATTGGCTAAGGATTTGCCATACAGAATGTAGATCCGGCGTGAGCTCAATTTAAAAGGGTTTAAGGCCATAGTATGGCTTTAAATAAATAAAAGGGCAAAATCCACGCAGAAAGGTGGGACAAAGGAAAAAGACCAAATAGAGCTGGGGTACCCAACTTTTTGGATCTGCAAAGATTCAATTAAGGTTGTCCACCTGTATTGGAGGATTTTCAACCTTATTTAAACTTTAAGATTAGACTTTGATCCAACCTTAAGGTTTAAACTGGTTTTATCCCAAATTGGACAGGAATTTCAAGCTGCCAAAGGGTAAATCCCAATATGCAGGCTTGAAATCAAGGTTTTAAGAACTGTCAGAGCTTAATTAAGCTTAAAAACCTTAAATAAGCTTAAAACTTTAAAGTTTCAAGCATTAAAACCTTATCAAAACTTAAGGTTTGGTGTGTTTTGCTATTTTACGTGGAAAAATAGCAATAACTTCAAAAATTCATTAAAAATCCAATTCTTAATGGATTTGCTTGAAAATTTCACAAAACTTAGAATTTAATATTATCAATATATAAATTGAATTTTAAGTATCTTTTATAAATAAATTTCCTGGGTAATTAGCCTGGAAATTTACTCTTTTAATTAAACTCAAAGAAAATTATGATTTCTTTAAAAATTAATTAAAAATTGAGTTTAAGAGATTTTTGCTTGAAACTCTAATTTTAAGTTGTTCATGTGATGAAATTCAATATAAATAAACTTATTTTATATTAAAACTTAAAATAGTTAAACTAAATGAGGATTAAAGTTACTTGGAGTTAAGAATAACACTGGTAACTTTAAATTGGAAGTAAAAATAAGTTGCCTTAAGTTAAGAACTTTATTTTAAAGCATAGTTTTTCAGTTTTGACCTGAGCACGCCCTCTAAATCCATTATGAATCATGAGAGCTGCTCTGAAGACATAAAAAGAGTCTTTTCTTCACTGTTTTTGTCAATCATTCATTATTAATCCAATCATATTAGAAATTTGAACAGGTAAAGTTTTATTAAATATAAAATCTTATTATTAAAAGTAATTCTTAAGTTATTTTTATTCTTTATTTATTAAAATTAAAGAATTGAAGTCATAGAATTTAGATTATTGTTGTAATCACCAATAATATATTTTATTATATAAAATTATCATTTCAAATATCTTTTAAAATCCACAAATTCCTCTCAAAAACTCTTTAATCATAATTTATATTATAAAAAGTTGTTTTATCTTTAAATTTATTGATTTTTGACGTGGTTTTTAACTTATAACCTTTATTTAGTATAATAACTGTTGTATTAGACTTGTTGTATTAAATAAATCTTATAAGTAAGTTTTCTTTAAAGTTCTATATTTTTTTTATCTAAATATTAGTTTTTTTATATATAATTTTTATTCTAAAAGAATTATTTCTGCACAGTGTGTGTTTAATTCTTTTTATAAATAATATTTATATTATTTATAAGTGGTTAATATTCATATTTTCCACGTGTAATTGTCTCATTAAGAGCTTTACACTTCTTATTGTTATAACTGTCAGTGACTATAACAATAATAGAATAATTATAATTTATTATAATTACTATTATATTATTATAATAATAATTAAATTTATTTTTTTATATATAATTATTTTTAATAATTATATTTAAATTTGTGGTTATAATATTTTATTATATTATATATTTCTATTGAGGACAGTCACAGTACTCTTGATTTTGCTACTATTATCAAGAGTTTCATAGACAAACCTTCCATTTACCATGTCACAAACATAGTTAAAGCTGTGACTAGCCTATTTACACCTTTATCAGAGTTTCATCCTGACATTTTGGGGGCCTGGCCGTGTTTTAAAATTTTTTTTGGACCTTATAAGTAAGTTTTCTCTCTTATTCTTTATTTCTGACAGTTGTTTTATCTTTTTAGGCCTATTTTCTTTTAAAAATATATATTCTATATATACTTTTACCTTAATACTCACATTATAATAGTACTTACCACATGGTTAATACCCACAAAAACCTTTATTTTTGGCGTGTTTACATATAAAAACACATAAGCCATCAATAAGTCCTGTATTCTTGATTGAATAAGGACACCTCTGACTGAAAAACCATCGGTTTAGGTGTGGTTAAGTGTATTGTTAACTCAATTACACTTATACAGAGCCACTTATTCAGATTACACTTGAAAACCACAAGTGTATCTGTGGGATACTGGCACACAAACAGTGTGACAGGGTACCATAAGCTGTAATTCTGACATGAAATTGTTGATTCAATTACACTGTCATTATACAAGGGCACATTGTAGTAACATACAAGCCCAGAGGCCATTCTTAGACATGCAAAACCAGCCTTTTAAGAAGTCTTAACTGACATAAGCCCTCTTTTTCCTGTTTGATTCAGTGGAAGAAAACTATATACCACTTGAAACCCAGTAACAGGCCAATATACCAGTGACACCCTCGGAACCAGAGGGCAGCAAGGGTAAAGGAAAGAGGCTAAGTGAAGGTATCATCACAGCCAAGAAGTGGACTCCAATAGCCACTCAGAGGAGTAGAAAACCACAAAACTCTGCATCAATACAAGGTAAACCAACCTTAACCACTTGTACAGGAAAAATTACAATTATTAACCCAGTTGTAACCTCCAAAGTCAAACTGCCCAAATCAGCAGATAAAAAATTTGTACAAGGCACAGTCAAAGTTAAATACCCTAAGAACATAAAGTTTTTGACTGCTTGCAAACACTGATATGTCCCCGTATACCTCAGAGACCTTGGCTTCCAAAGGAACCAGCCAGAGGACAGAGAAGGCTTGTCCAGAACCAGAATACCTGGAAGAGGACACCTTGGACACAGTGGTGGATGGCAAAACAATGAGGGAGATAATATCAACCTTGCCATTCACACTCCAATTCAACAGGAACCTCAAACCAGAGGACTGGAAGGATATGGATCAAGTTCTTCACCTCCACCAACTCCTCAAAGATTTATTTCAATGGAGCATGGACAACAAAAGGTTCAACCTGGCAAGTCACTGGGCAGAACTTGGAGAAAGTTGCAAGAAGATCTGTCTCAAAGAGATAGAATCAAAAGACCTTATGATAATCACCAAAGGTTGGAATCCTACCAGGCAGTTCAGACTCCTGGAGGCAAGGGCACAGAGGATAAGGGAGAATCAAGCCACTATCCAAGCTATAGAAGAACAGTTAACCCAGACAGGACCTACTCAGATTCCTTCAGGCTCACAAGGAGCAGGCCAAATCAGCTCTCCAGTGGCTTCACACCATTCAGAAACCAGCAGCTCAGTGGCCAAGAGTCGCCATTCTTCACAATTCCAGGAAGTTTCCAGGAGAAGACAAGGAAACAAGGGCAAGAAAAAAACCTCCTTCAACAAGAGGAGGAAAGAGTCAGACCCCATGATCCAGAAGCTGTTAGATTTGGTGAAAGAAGTACACAAGAACCAGAAGTAGTTGTAAACCACTCTAGAATCAGTAGTCCTAGTAATAGAAATATTACCCACACTCAGATTGAACACAACATCATCACACCTGAGAGTAACTTAAACAGTGATGCACTGTGGTTACAAATGTCCCAATATGCTGAACAATCTGCAAAGCAGTTTGCAGAACTTGAAGCTGGCCATGAGAGGATGAAAAAAACAAAAGCCTCCTTGGAACAGATAGTTAAGAATCTTCAATAAGGATATTCTCAATTGAGCAAAGCCTCTGAAGAAACCAACAAAAGACTGAATCTAGTCTTTGAAGAACAACACCACAGCAAAAGGGACAGGGATTGTCTGTATCAAGACATAAACAAACTGTTTAATGTCTACCATAGCTTGAAGCCCCATCCACAAGGCCAAGTTATGGATAATCCATATCAACCAGATGACATCAAACCAGATGCCATGTTGATGAATAAGGCAAGATCTCCATCACAATACCAGGATGGAGATGGCATGTCTTATTCAGAGAAGGAAGCCTTGAAAAAACTTCCTGAGGCCTCAAGCTGGCCCAAATTGTCTGTATCAGGAGAATATGATCATATGGAGCTCATAAATTATATTGATGGACTCTTCATTGATGTACCAAGCATACCAGACTACTGGATCACTGCTAGGTTAAATACAGAATTTAAAGGTCATGCTAGTATATGGTACACTGAAATGAAAGAAATCCATGGCAGAAGAAACTGGCCATGGTGGAAGAGTCAAATCATCCAAAAGTACCGTAATGGTACTTGGATATGGCAAAAGACCATGTCATTTGAAAATGACAAATACTCTGTGGACAAAGATCCATATGAGTGGTGTCTCAGACAGTCTAAAAGACTTGAAGCCATTGATCCTCAGATGAACATTCAAATGAGGAATCACAAACTTCTGATGCAACTGCCAGGAGAACTAGAGAATGCAATAAAATGCAGATGCAACCAAAATTTCACTCTAGATGACATTGCCAACACCTTACAAGACATAAGGAAGAGGACTAATATAGGGAAATTCACCCCATATAGAAGCAGTGGTTTCAAAGAGAAACAACCTCTCAGGGTAGAGTTTAAAGACAAACCCAGAGAAAGAGTTGCAGAAGTGGCAAAAAAGAAGAATTCTTGTCACAATTGTGGTTCAACAGACCACTATGCCAAAAACTGTCCAAAGGAAAAGGAAAAAGTCTATGCCATTGAGAAAGTCCCAGAAGAGGAATCCCCAACAGAGGATTCTGAATCAGACTCCATGGGTGATGCCATCAGAGAACCATCTGATGATGATCAAGACCCAAGAGAGGAATTTCTAGTGGAATACCAAGAGGAAACCCCACTAGAAATTCAGGACATACAGTTGGAAGCAGGCATGCCACAGGACACTGCTAACAAGAACTTGTGCAAACACACACAAGATGCACAAATATTCCTGGTTACACCAACCAAAGGAATGACATATATACATGTTACAGCCACAAAAATGACTGTTTTTATTGACAATGCTCAGCATCCACTGATCATTGATAGTGGAGCACACTGCTCCATAGTGGCCAGAAACTATCTGGATAACCACTTCTCAAACTGGGAAAAACAGCTCTTGCCCACTAATGAAAAGAACTTCAAAAGTGCATCAGGGATGATGACTTCCATTGGGACAATTATCAAAGAGATAATTATACCCCACAGGAAGGGTAATATCAGACTCAACCCAGAGTTTGTAGTGCTTGATGATGCCCACATCCAAGGGTTTTTACTGGGAACAGACTACCAGAGGATGTATGGCATAGACATTTACAACAGTAAAAATAGGCACATCACCATTGGTACTAACAAGGAAAAGATATTTTCACTTGATATATACCAGATATCTTCTCGATATCCACTAGAAGAACTTCTGAAGGAATTCAGAGAGGGACGGTTTAGCACTACCCTCACCAGTAAACAAAAACTAAGTTTACTGAAGATGCTTAGAAAGAACAGACCAGCATTTGCCATTGGTGAAGAACCATTAGGCAAGATCAAAGGTCATGATATAGAACTATATCTGGATGTGGAAAGGCCTTATCCACCCATGCTTAGGAGACCTCCTTACCCAGCAAGTCTGGAAACCAGGAAAGAAATTGAAAAACATATCAATGAACTCCTGGACATGGAAGTCATCAGGAAGATTGGACACAATGAAATAGTGGAAATAACCACTCCTGTCCTAATCACCTGGCATGATGGCAAGTCTAGATTGTGTGGAGACTTCAGAGCTCTGAATAACTACACAAAAGCAGACAGGTACTCTATACCCAGGATACCTCATTCCTTGGATAAACTGGCAGAAGCCAAATACATAACCAAAATGGACTGTATGAAAGGCTTCCACCAGAATGGAGTTAAACCAAACTCCAGGAAATTACTAAGAATAATATGCCATATGGGCATATATGAGTATAACAGGATGCCATTTGGCATCAAAAATGCACCAGCCCACTTTCAAAGGATGACGGACACAATATTTCAAGAAGAAATATTAGAAGGCTGGATGGTAGTATATATTGATGATATCATTATATACTCAGAGACATGGGAAGACCATGTACAATATATAGACAGAGTGCTAAGTAAATGTACACCCATCAATCTGAAAATTTCACTAAAAAAGTGTAATTTTGGCCAACAAGAGCTACTAGCTCTAGGACATAAAGTCTCAGGTCTTAGTCTGGCAATTGACCAGAATAAAGTAGCAGCAGTACTGCAAAAGCCAGTACCAAAAAGCATCAAAGAGATGCAATCCTTCCTTGGGTTTGCTAGCTACTATAGAAACCATATCAAAAACTTTGCACACATAACTAGTAGTCTATACAAGTTATGTTCAAAAGATGTACTTTTTGAAATAATCAAGGAAAGGAGGGATGCATATGAGAGGATCAAACATGAACTCACAAATGCACCTGTTCTCATCTTTCTTGACTTTGAACTACCATTCAAGTTATACATAGATGCAGCATGTAGCCAAGGCTTAGGAGCAGCCCTTCACCAAAGACAAATTGTGGATGGTGAACGAAGAGAGGGTGTATTATGTTACATCTCTAGGCAACTGAAAGATTCAGAAGCCAGGTATGGGGCCACCCAGACTGAATGTCTATGTCTAGTCTGGGCTCTAGAGAAACTCCATTATTATTTGTAGGGTGCAGTCTTTGAAGTCTACACAGACTGCACAGCCTTGAAGTCTTTACTAAACATGAATACTACAAATAGACACATGCTGAGATGGCAAATAGCTATCCAGGAGTATAGAGGTAACATGACCATCATATACAAAGAAGGTAAAAGTCACACCAATGCAGATGGCCTCAGCAGATGACCACTGGACAAAGCCGAAAGCAATCCAGCTTATGACCCTGAAGTTGCAGCCAAGATCCCTATCCATTTCATGGAAATATATAGAAGGAAGAACTTCAGATTTTCTGAATGGGCACCAGAACAGGGTACCCTTTACAGAGAGAACATTGCTTCAGAGGGAACAGAAACTCCCATACTGGGGATAAGCTCCTCAGAACTGCACAATGAATTTTTCAATGCAGTACTGAATTCTTATTCCAAACACAAACAGTGTGGCATGTTACTACAACTCCTTCAACAAAAGTACAGGAGTCCAGAACTGGAATCCCAGCTGGAAGAACCCTGGTTGAGGGCCTATAAGGATAACAAGTTCTTCCTTATAGATGGCCTGCTCTACCACAGAGAAAAACACACAAGTGTACTCACAGTGGTAGACAGAGACCACATCTCTCTTATCCTACAGGAATTTCATGACTGCCCCTATATGGGACACATGAGTGAAGACAGGACCAAAGAGAGGGTAGCAAGCACAGCTTGGTGGCCCAAGTGGGAACGAGAGTTGGGAGAATACATCAACACTTGTGAAAGATGCCAAAAGGCAAATAGGAAACATGGGAAGAAGTATGGGTTACTTCAACATATAGAAGAACCCAAACACCCATGGGAAACCATCAACATGGACTGGGTTACAGGACTTGTCCCAGGAGGCAAAGAAAACTACAATGACTGCTTGATCATAGTTGATAGGTTCAGCAAGAGCATGAGGTGTCTACCATGCCACAAAGAGGACACAGCCATGGATACTGCCCTGTTATTTTGGAATAACATCATATCTACCTGTGGAGTCCCTAAAATCATCATTAGTGATAGGGACCCAAAATTCACATCTGAATTTTGGACCAACTTTTATGACATGCTTGGCACCAAGCTTGCTTTTTCCACAGCTTACCCTCCCCAAACAGATGGCCTAGCTGAGAGGATGATCTAGACTATGGAAGACATCCTTAGAAGGTTCTGTGCCTATGGCACGGAATACAAGGACCATGAAGGATACACCCATGACTGGGTTACCCTTCTACCAGCTGTCCAACTGGCTTATAGTACAAGTCAGCACTTTACCACAGGAAAAACACCTGCAGTGGTAGAGAAAGGGTGGAATCCCCTGTTGCCTGTGTGTGAGCCTTAGAGGTAATTTCATATACCCAAAAGACCACAAATACAAAAATAACATATTAATATAAATAAAATAAATTTATTTATATTATTAAGATAAAAATATAAATATAAATATAAAATTATATTAAAAATAAAAAAATTAATTACAATATAAAAATAAAAATACATTAAATTTTGTAAGTGTAAAATTACATTTATACTTGAAAAAATTAAGTAAAAATGAAATTTTAACAAAATTGTGAAAAAATAAATAAATTTGGAAAAAAGTTAAAGAAAAATTATTATAACTTTTCATCCAATAAATAAACATATAAAAATTATTTCACCATTGTGTTGCTCATAAAAAATCAGGTGGGGTCACCTCTGAGTGAAATTCTTGTAACTCAACTCTAAATAAGCTTAAATTAAGTTTTTAGTATTTTCAATACAAAAATTGAAAATCCTCAAAACTTTAATTTAATTCACACCACATGTGGTGTTAACCATCAATTTTTGTGTTAAAATTGAGGTGTTGTGTTTAGTTTAGAAGTTATGAGGAATTGAAGTATTTTCAATTGAATTCAATTGAAATGTCAAAATGTGCACATGTATTACATAAGTGAACTTTGATTTACATATGAGGTGTCAATTATCACTGTATTTTACTGTACAATTGAATTGAATTACATATGTAAATTATAAGTATAATACATGATGAGGAATTAAAGGAAAAATAAATTGGAAAGATTAAATTTGGGGGGGAAAAGGAACTCCAGCTCTAAGGGGGAGCTAGACCCCCAAAATCCTTTCTGACAGGCGTGGAATGTCAAAATTCATGCACACGTTCATCACTTTTGGCCTGGAATTGAGTTACAGGGTCTGTGGACTCAATTGATGATGAGGTTTTGATACCAACTGGGGTAGTTTTAGCTGTTTCCAAGAGGGGAAAACTACCCTTAAGATAAAACAATCTTAGTAAAAACAGTTTTAACTGGTTTCTACGCCTCTTACACACATTCTGACGTGTTTTGAAGGCTCTAGGCCTGGTATTGCTATAGTAATGGTTGATTTAAGGGTCTAAAATGGCTAAAAATGGCTTAAACCAGCCTTTTTTGGTCTAAACCAGGGTTCAATGATGCCATAATTGGCTTTTCTGTTGTCAGACTGTTTTTCACGACTGACAAGAGTAAATTTTACTTTTGGAGTAAGAGAATTGATGGCTATAAAAGAATGTCTTCTTTGCCCCACTTTTCTCTTCATGTTAGAATCTTTTCCTTTTATAATTAGTTTAAACATTGTTAAACAAATCAATAAGAGATTCCAACCACCTTTATTAAATCATTTTAAACCTTTTAACCATGTGAAAAATTCATTATAATCATTGTTTGTAACTTTTATAATCATTTTTACCCCTGAACCACCCCAAAAGTGAATTAAAGCATCTTTCATCACTGTAAACTTTGTCACTTTGTTTCCAAATTCACTCTGGTCACTTTTGGGCGTGTTTTCTCTTTAATATTCTTTTTAAAGACTTTGTTCTTTAATTAATTTCTTGCAGTTCTTTGCTCAATCAATTCCAATTGAAATTGCTCTTGAAGAAATTTCTTTTGTAGCCTTAAAATATCTCTTGTAGAGTATTTTTTGGATAAATTTTTATTGTTGGTAAAACAATAAATTTTTATAATATTATTGCTTTATGCTAATAAAGTTATAAACAATAAAATTGGCGTGTTTTCTCTTAAAAATAATATTTCATACTATTTTTAATTGATTTTTACCTTATACAAATTTTGAGGACAGGAAAAGTACTTGATTTTTAATCAAAGTTTCATATCCACACCTTACACTGTGGATCACTTAAAGAAAAATCTTCTGACCATCCACTCCACAGCCAAAGACTCCCATGATATGTGGAAGAGGGCTTGTGACACAGCTGCCAAATGCATAGCTGAGGCAAAAGAATATAATAAACAGAGGTGGGACAAGACACACATGGAACCTGACTTTAAGGAAGGGGACCAGGTGCTAGTGTCTACACTGAACTTTAATAATCTTACAGGACCCAAGAAGATGAGGGACTCATTTGTAGGGCCTTTCACTATCATTAGGTTGATAGGAAAGAATGCAGTGGAAGCCAAACTTACAGAGGAATTTTCCAGGAAGCACCCAGTCTGTCCAGTAAGTTTGGTCAAACCATACTTCCAAACAGAGGAGGATAAATTCCCCTCCAGGAAGAAGAACCCCACACCACCTGATATAGTGGAAGTGGAGGACTCCCCAGGACCTGTGAGTAAGATCATCAGGGCCAGGAAGATCAGACTTAATGGAAAGGATCAAAGACAATACTTAGTCAGATTCAAGCACCAAACAGCTGATAAAGACAAATGGTTGGCAGAAGATGCCATACCAGATGGGAACCTTCATCTAAGGAGATTCAGGGCCTCTAGGAGGACTGAACAGTCTCATAAATGATGTCCCTTTTTTTAGAGGGAGGGTATGTCAGCCTGTGACTCAAAACCAGAGCACAAGCATGACAGCCAAAATACCATAAACCAATCGTATAGCCAAGATACCACCAAAACATGGAACTGAGCCAAATCAGCTCAAAAAAAATCAAACCAAAGAGTAAACTAACCCCTTTCTGAAAATATAAGTCCCATCACCATAGGACAAAGAATAACAAAGTTATTGCTGAGCATAAACCTTAATTTTCACCTCTCATCTAAAATCTAGAAGGAGAGGCTTAACCCCATCAAATTGGTACTCAAAATTAGGCTCTAAGCCAGGGCCATCCAATGGTACCAGCCAAACTGATCTAGCACCAATATTACTGAAGTTATGGTCAATTTCAGGCCAAATAAGGGTGAACAAAAGATTCACCTCTCATCTAACTTCTACAGTTTTAGTGTGAGATACTTGAAGTGGGGTCTTTTTGGAAAGAGCAAAATCAGAGATATCTGATGGTGTCATCCACTTCCCCATATCTCAACTACAGCAGAAGTTATGGGGCAAACAAGCTCAATACAGCTTTTTGCCTAAAACACACAGATGTACAAAAATCTTGTACATGGGATAACTTTGCCATATTTAATGATAACCATATCAAATAAGGTACTATTGTGTAGAGCACATACAGGGCTACACACTGGTTCAGTTTTGAGGTTTATATCTCAAGAACTGACAAAGCTATAGCTGTTTTAAGGTCAAAATCCCACATTCTGACCAATACAGCCTTACCATGGGATAATATCCCATAACCATGAATATGAGGTGTCAAATAGACAAAGAAGCTTGTTTTTACTTCAATACCTCATATTTCAGTCAATACTGGGGTTCCATACAGCTTCTGTACAGCATTCTACGCGTCATACACGTCAGAATCAGGCTGTGAGGTCCCCAGATGAAAATTTTCACCCTGTATTGGTAAAAACTGCCCAGATGTGGTTTCAAAACCACATCTGAGCCCAATACAGGTTGTACAGGCTGTTTTCAAACCACAATCCAGTACTAGAGAGTTAAAAATCTTCACTTCCTCTATGTGGAAAGGTCTAGCACCCTTTCCACCCCATTTCAGGATAAAAAGGAGGCTTTTCACAGCCAGAATTGTCTCCTCATCCTACTCTTGAATAACCTATGTAGTAAACTTTCAAAAACAGTTTTACTCTTGGTTAATAAACAGGTATAGTTATAAATCTTAATTATTGTAGTCTTCTATTATTGTAACCCAACAGATAAAGCTGCACCCAGGGCTTTCAACAGCGCTCACCACCACTATATTACATATAGTAAAGCCCTTTTAATCTTAAATCAAATCATCTTCAACTATTATAAATCCTTTTTAACCATTTTTACCATGTCACAAACATAGTTAAAGTTGTAACTAGCCTATTTACACCTTTATCATAGTTTCATCCTGACAATCAGACTCTCTTTTACAGAGAGTTTTCCTTTAGTTAAAGGTGTGTAATTTCTGCAAATATGTCAGTTAGAATCGTAATTCTTGTGAGTTTGACTCACTTGTGTGATTATCTCTTCCTTTAAGTTCTGCCTTCCATTCTCACTTCCTTTTAGATGTGTGGAAAAAATATTTGTGTTTTTAGCTATGCACAAGAAATCTTCATTTAATTAAGTGAGTTTGTTATTGATATTCTTAATGGAGATATTATCCAATTAATGATTCTGAAGCTTAAATTCACCCTCAATTCTGTAAAATGTATTGGAAATCGGCTCAAGAGGTGCATTTGGAACTTTAAGCCATTCAGTAAAGCTTCTGTCATCATTTATCAATTCATTGATATTTGATGTTAATTTTGTTAATTCTTTTTAAAAAGCATTAAATTTTAGATAAATAATGGACTTAATATATTTAACTTCATCTATCATTTGAATGGAAAGGTCCTTTTAATACTTTCTTGTTCCTTGGCTGTGAACTCCATAAGAGCTCTGGACATATTGAACACACTTTACATGGCTGAAGGCTCCAATTTGGGAATCCTATAGCCTTTTGGGTAAGGCCTGTTCCAATCAGAGTTGCCTTTGACCTTGCCTTTATGGTTCCCGGGACCTCTCTTCTCCTTCTGAGGTCTTTTTGGCTTGTTCTTGAGGAGTTCTGGAGCTGGTTGACACTAATTCTCCTTCCTTTTCCAAAGCTGGGGTCATTTCCAGTTCCTTCTTTTGGTCTACAGATCAAAGAATTTGTTTCTTCAACCAACTCTTTATCTTTTTACCTTGTCATTGAAAGACAATGGGCCCAATCCTCCTAAGAGCTCTATGGTCTTCTCCTGACACAGAAAGCTCTTGATGTGTAAGTAAGAGTTCATAGCCCCCTTCTAAAGGCTCGGGCCAATTTCCCACCCTTCTTATTTGGCTTCTTTGTACCAGTTTCTGTAATAGGAGTGATATATTTCTATAGCTGCCACTTGGAATTGGTTCAACTCCAAAAATATTTCCTTTAATATGTTCAGTTTCAGAGTTAATGTCAAAGGTTTTTGGTACAGACCTTGGGGAATGGGGGGAAGCTCTAGCATCCTCCAAATGTACCTTTCTTGAGGAAGGAATGCCAATTCTGACACTGGTGTTGTGTCTTTCTTGTCCAGAGCTATCTTGTTGGACTCAATAGTTGCTTCCATTTCTGGTACGCACCATTTTCATGTCAATTTAAGAGAAATTTAAGCATAAAGTAAAAGAGCACACACCTTTTGGTGGTTGTTTGGATAACTCTTATTTGATGAAAGTGCCTCTTTCAGAAATTTTCACTTCAATACTCTCTTCAGATTCTGGACTGGTAATATATCTATTACTGAGCTTATTACCAGCTGAAATGTTTTATTAAAAACGCTAGAGAAAAAACTATATAATAAAAATCATTTTCTATAAGTTTTATTATTATTATTTATATTAAAAAGATATATTTTTAGAGTAAGAAATCAATATTTCAGATTTTGAAAAAAAATTCATTCAGAGTAACTTAAAGAATTTTATAATTTTTTGGTTGTTAAAAATTCATGGGTAAAAAAATCGTAAAGTTAATCAAAATTCATCAATTAAAGGACTTTTGAGAAAATTTCAAAATTACAAAAAATTCAGCCCCAAAATGAAAGAAAATATTATTTAATTGATATATTTTAAATATTAAAAACATATTAATTAAGGGGTAAAGGTTTGAAAATATGGGCAGGGCCCCAAATATGATATTTGTGTAGATATGAAAGTCTTTAAAACAGAGAAATGAAGTATAGAATATGATTAAAGCCTAAAACTTTGGCTAATATCATGGCCAAGCCCCCAAATTTAAGATTTGTCTATGAAAATATTGATAATATTACTATCAATAAAGAGAACTGTGAATCTTCTTATGAAATACAATATGTAAATCCATTATAACCACAAAAAAGTAAATAATTTCTTAATTATTTCTTTTATTTTTTATACACTACTAGTCACCATGAAAAAAAAAGCTGTCCCCACTGGCAGGGGTAGCAGGTCCAACCCATCTTCCAACTTTCTTGATACTGGGCTCCAACTGGCTATTTTTACTTGGGAACCTTCAAAGACAGATTTTTAATATTCAGAAATACATCTCATAAACTGAATTCAATTGTGTATCTTCTGAAAATCCTCAGATATACTTAATTCCGGCAACTTCTTTGACAAAAAAACCAAGTGTGTTGAAATCAAGATGAAACCATGAGTCATGAAAAATTTTCTTTCACATTTCTAAAAAAAATATCCTCCTCCACTATCTCTTATCATAATCCTGTTTTATAGGGTTTTTTCTATTAAAGCTCTTCTACCAGATCTCAATATTTCCAACCTTGAAATTCTTTTCATATAGGTATTTCTCTTTAAATAATCACTCATAACTAATTTCTCTCACTCACAAAAAAAAAAAGTTTCATAATCATCCTGTCCCAAAGCCTTGATTGATCATTATTTAATAAGCTGAATACCAATTCAAATATATCTTTCCCTTCTTCAACAATTGGTAAACAATTTATGAATTTCTTGTGAATATCAGGTTCAAAAGTGTTATCTCCCAAACAAAAAATTAGCTGAGCATACTATCTCTCTTATCCCCAAAATACATCCCATTATAAATTGGACACAAACTATCATCCCTATCCTCACAAAAGATAAGATTTAATCTCACCAAAAACTCTTTCCCATGATTTAAAGAGCCTTACACCTCTTATAACTCAAAATTAATTCCTTGCCATATCAAATGATATTTAATTTACTCAACAATTGAAAATATATTACTTTATTGGATTTAATTATGGAATATTTTGTAAGCTATATAGATTATATCATGAAAAATAATTAATTATATCATAATTTGTTGGGGAAATTCATTTTTACTCAGTTTCTCAATATCTGTTTTTTTTTTCCAAGAAAAATAAGAAGCCTTAAAACAATATTTACAAATTAAAAACATGTTAATGGGTTACTCCTCCTTCTACAAACCAAAATTTTCAAAACTCAATTTTACACTCATATGCTCCAATTCTCAAAATTAATAATAGTTTCATTCAAATTGAAATTCATCACCCAGGTGCACATAGAATAAGAATTAGGAATAAACTTGAAAGGTTTTTTGTAGGATCAAATCTCACTTAAGGTAAGTAATTATTTACATTAAATTCAAATTTAATTATATTCTTATGACCTTTTCTCATACCTGTTTTTTCAAAGATAATTATGTATTTTATATAAATATTTGAAATTGATTTCACCATTTCTTTTCTATTTCCAATTTTTTCAGTATAAATAGCATGATAACCATAGTGATCTTTTGCCATTCATAATTTTCTTCTTTTATTTACAAATTAGCTTTATAAAGTTGGAATTTTCCTATGAAAACATAGTTGCACTTTTATAGTGCTATTGGGTGTTAATGAGCAACAGCTAAAAAGAAAACTCTTTAGAGAACCAATTGACCATTAGATAAATGTAGTTCAATTTATAGATATTTAGAGCTTCATGCAGTGCTTCATAATAATATTCAAAAAATTCTTTGTTTGGGTTTGAGAGTTATATATTGAATTGGAAACTCCCCCTCAAATGAATACATCTTAATAAAGCATTAATGCTTGATTATAAGTTGAGAGACCTTTCATAAATGATATCTAGATTAATTCACCAAGATAAGACTAGTTGTACAGCTTAGAATTTTCAAGCAGCTCGTTTCATTTCTTAATTTGATATAATTTGTTAATGATATATACTTCTTAAGCCTTAAATATCTAAAACTATATAATTCAAATAATCCACACTCCAGATATTTGCAGTGTCTGATACCCTTCAGCTTTGGATTATAACCAAACCACATTGATAATATATTTCTCTTTTTTTCAAAAAACCAAAAATACATATTAAAAATGATCAATTCAAATTTTCACATAATTTAATTGAATCAATGAGGTTTAGAACAGGAGATGCCAAATTTATCAATCCCCAAAAAAGTAATTGGAAAAGAAAAATTTTTTAATCTACCTTGCATTGTTTAAATCTTCCTTCAAGCTAAGAATTTTATTCAGATTCTTAAGAATACATCTTTATAGACATTGACATTGATCTATGACTCATATTATGGTAGCATCTTTTGATTTGGAATTTGTTCATGAAGTATGTGTTAATACTATATATTCAAGACTTAAACATTATTTACGTCCTTAATTCAGAAATTTCTTCTATATATATTGCCAAAAAGTACATGGTAGAAGCTGAAAACGTGGAGTTGAAATTTGTACAATTGTTTCAAACTAAATTTTGTTCCCATATAGACAAAAGGACTATTTCCTCTTGAAAAAAGTCTTTTTTTTCAAAGAGTATTTTACCAAATGGAAAAAAAATGCAAACAGAATTCATGGTCATCATTTGGGGTTATTCTTTTGTTTTCTTGATTGAGACAAAAATGGGTGGAAATAATTTGACTTGATTTTTAACCCCATTTTGAATTACTAATTTCAGCTTAAATCATCATTAAGATATCATAGCTCTACTATCTAGCTTCAGAAATTTGAACAATTTTTATGTAAAATCTTTTCTTAAATGGAAGATTTGTCAAATTTAAAGAGAGTAATATGGGCATGAATTTCTCTATATAAGAGTTTGCAATATTATTAAGAAAAATTATTGATAAAAATACTTGGTATGAGATATTTAGATATACAAGCCGAATAAGATCAAAGTCATCTGTGGAATTCTCTTTAAATTTTCTGAATCAACTGCTAAGTGATCAAACATTGTGACAATTTTTCAAAATATTTATGTCTCAAGAAGTCATCATATCAATAAATAACTCCTAAAAACCTTTTTATGTTCTTTTTTACTTTCTTTGGCACTTAAGATGAAACTTATTTTCACCTTCATTCAGATTTGCCTCAAACCTTTTTCTGATCTTCTTGCACTGGCTGGGTTGGAGTCAATTTGGACACAAATTATATATTAGATTACTAAATATTCCATGATTCTTATACATTCCTGAATTATAAAACAGAAAATAGTATGTCTGTGGTGATTAATTGAAATAACTTCAACATAAAATTAATTGGATAATACCAAACAAAGACCCTCTATAAAATTGTTGATCATTTTGGAACATGAAATATCTTTGGAATTTGAGCTTTGTTCAATCTCTTTTGATGATGTTATGATACAACCATGAAATTTAAATTACATTCTAACTTGAATTCATTCTTATTCAAAGGTACTTTTAACATAGAAGTGCATTGTTTTTTAAAGATATGGAAATTCCTGAAGAAACCTCCTTCCTCATGCCTCTACACCATCTTCAAACATTTTATTCTTTATTTCATATCAATTCAATTTGTCCTTACCTTTCTTTGTATCAATTTTTTGTGCAATTATTATCACATGTAGCCAATATTTTTTTTCAATAATATCAAGCTTTTTTCATTTTTTTCATGTTTTTTTAAGTGTTTTATGTAGTTCATTCATCTTTTGATTTTATTTATTTCTTTGACTTTGAATTTTTGGCTTGTGTGGGCTTTGTTACTTTATTCCCTTTTGTGTAATTTTTGGTGAATTTCATTGATTGTTAGTTTATTTGGGTAATTTTCTTAGATTTTTATTTTTCCTATGTTTTTTTTATTTTCATTATTTTTTGTGATTTGTTATGTTAAAATTTTCAAATTTCAATTCTTTTACTTTCTTACTCCTAAACTTTATTTCATATTTATATTCATTTTTTTATCTGGTTTTTTTATTCTTTTTTTTCAATCTTCTAATTTTTCTTTTGTTAGAGTTATGATTTCCTAAAAATTTTCAAACTTTTTGAATTTTGTGATTGATTTTTTGTTAATTTGTTTAATTTTTATTTTTTTTGGTTTTTTATAATCTTTTTTGATTTTTTTTTTGATTTTTTGTTTCTATTTTTTTTTATTTTCTTTTTGTGTGAAAATACTCCAAATCAGCGTTTCTACACCGATCTGGAGTCTTATTTGGTTATTTGTTTGTGATAGCGCTATTGGGAACAAATGTCCAAATATAACTCCAAATCAGTGTTGAAACACTGATTTGGAGTATTTGCACCCCACAGCCCCAAGTAATAAAAATAGAAAAAATTTAGAAATAAGAAAAAAAATATACAAAAAAAATAAAATGAATTTGAATTTTTTCATAAATCAACATAAAAACAAATTAAAAAAGTTAAATAAAAAATTGAAAAGCAAAATAAAAGTCAAGTTCTTTTTGTGAAAAAAAAAGAATGTCAACATGAAAAAAGATGTCAAAGGAAAAAATGAATCAAAAAAACTTAAAAATAAATACAAAAAATTAAAAGAAAAAATTAATTTTTTTCTATCAATTGAAAAAATACATATAAAATTCAAGCTAAAGTCTTATTTTCATAACAAAACAAATCAAAATTGAATGATAAAGTTGCAATTCCAAAGAAAAATTAACTTTTATTCTTATTGAAATTTTTAAAGATGATTATTTTCCCTGTTTGGAAAAGAAGCTTTAAAATAATAATATTTTGACTACTAAAAAACAATGAAAAGATACAATCAAAATTTCTTGCAATACATAATTTTGTTGAAGATGAGGAAGATTGAGCCATAAATGGACAGTGTGAAAGCTTGATACTTTGATTCTCTCTAAATTTGTGAGAAAATTGACTTAGTGTGAATAATGATGAGGAATGAAAAACAACCTTCAAAATTTGGAAAAAAAAACAAGTCTATTTTTTGAAGGAACATGTTGTCCCAAGGATCATTAATATGAACATGAAAGTAATTTAAAATTGGTACAGAGCTTTTATAACAAGAATTTTCCATCATGTTGGAAGAAGCTTATGAAGCTTTGATGAGGGTTTTGAGCTGAACATTATTACCAATGTAGATAAGAGCTCAAATATTGAAAATAAAACCACCACTAATAAATTACATAGATGAATAGCTCACAGTTTGAATCTAGATACTTTCAAAAATAATATTTTTCACATAAAGGTGGGATATGAATGAGTAATTAAACATAATCTGTTTATGCATAAATAAAATATTAAATTTTTGGGTTATAGATTTTCATAAGAATATAAATTATTGAATACAAGAGCAAAATATGATATGGTGGAAGATTTTGTTTCAAAATGTTTCATTTATTTGAAAATCCTTTTTTGAATTTTAAATCTTTTAATTTACAATAATATTGGTATTAAAATTTTTAATGGTGAACACATGTGAGGTGATTTAATCATTTCAAATAAAAAAGACAATGGAACTTATGAAAAATTGTATAACAGATTTTCATGGAAGAAGATTCTTCAAATGTTGGGAATAGGTTTCACTTATGAGGTCTTTCTATCAATGAGTAGTAAATATGTAATATATGAGGAAAGAAATAAAAATTCAATAATATTCTATTTTCATTTAATAAAATTCTGAATGACCAAAGCTGTGGCTGAAATTATTGGCAAAAACATTTCAAGGTTAGAACCAAGGTTAAGACCTGGGTTAACTGCAGGTTGGATCTGGGTTGGTGTCGCTACCCCTTATGGCAGGGGTAGGTTTTCTTCATGGTGAGTATTGATCAAAAAACTTTCAAGGGAGATATCTCAGTCAGGTTTTGAGATATCAAGAATCCAAGAGCTTCATGAGCTCTTAAATTTGGTAATCTTAATATTAGCCCTTCTCAAAAATTTCAAAAGCTATAAGTGTTTCTAGTTTTTTTGATGTATTTTTGTACATCAATATATGGCTTGATAAACTTCCAAGAAAGATATCTCTGTCAATTCAAAGGATATCAGAATTTTAGGGCTTTATAAGCTCTAAAATTTGGTATGATTCACTGTACAGCTGCATAAATATATGTAATAGATACAGGGGGTTCTTTATATTTTTGTTTTCAGAAAGCCTGTATTTGGCTTGTTGAACCTTTGATCCAGAATTTCTCTGCTATCTTTGAAATTACAGGGGCAAGTAGTATCTCAAATTTAATTTTTCACTCATATGTTTAATTTGGTTGTACTTTTGTACAGTTTTTTACAAGCCTTCTTGAAATTCTGAGGGTTTCTTAGTGAATAAAGGTGGTATTATTGTATTTCCTGAAGTAGAGACGCTACAGAGGAATGAAGGGTACTATTGGATAGATCTCTTTGAGAGCTCCAATAAAAATAACATTTTAGTGATTTTTGAATCAAATATGCATAAGTTGGATGAGAGGTGAAAATAAGGTTTTTTCTTATTTGGTATGATCTTTGACAGGGAATATATTTGTCCTGTCTTATCCTATTTGTGTAAGGTTTGTATATTTATATTTTGGAAGCTTCACTCTTCATATCATACCTGTATTTGATATTTTTGTCCAACACTCTTCATACCATTACTTATGGTATGCTGGATGTCATGCTGATGTCTGTTTGGAGTCACATGGTAACATCATTTCTCATAAGATACATTCAAAATTTGGAACTATTCAAGTTTGGTTCCCCCTTCAGGTAAAAAAGAATAATTTTCCATATTAAAGCATCAATCCTACTTATAAATCTTTCAAATTTCAATTTTTAACTGAAAATAGCTAAATATGATGATAATAATCCTGAATAAAAATTTAACTAAAGTTCAAATTTGAATAAAGTTTTCCATATTAAAAGCTATATTAATAAGATTATATTTAATATTAGAATATTAATTCCACATGGAGGAATTAAAAATTAAAATTTTACTTTGTAATAGTAAAAGGATAATAAGACTACAATGGCATATAAAAATGGAGGCATTGAAACAAAAACTTGAAATTATGCAGCCAAAACACTCAAAGCAGTTCATAATCAAAAAAAATTCAAAAAATTATTGATAACCTCATATCAGGACACCATAGCTATGGAACAAAGAATTCCATATTGAATATTACACTTTACACATACAGTATCAGCAAACTTAAAGAAACTATACACACATGAGTGTATGCCTTATATTTCAAGCTCAATTTTAAATGTCTATATACAAAACATACAGTTTTCCCACCTTATAGTATCAAAAACTTTCCAATATCATCTTGAAATGATATAGAATTTGTGTTTAAATCTAACCAATCAAATACCTTGTATTTTTGAATTAGAAACCATGTTTTTCAAAGGAGTGACATGAATTTTTGTTCATATTTTATATTTCAAACTAAATTTGTTATTTTAAATATAGCCCCCCCCCCCCAAAAAAACAAAAAAATTAAATTGTCAAAAAAAAATCATTAATTGAATTTTAAAGATGATAAAGTAGGGATAAACATGGAATATAGTTTAGAATTGGTTTAAATTAAACTTTAAATAAATTTTCAATCCTTTCAAGACATTTTTTTGTTCTTTTTAACATCATTTTATAGTATAGTTTTGATATTTTTTCTCTTTTTTATTTATACTTGTTTTCATTGTCATAATTTTTTACAACTTGATTTTTCTTTAATATTTTTCCTCCAATTTTGTAGATACTACCTTTCTTTTTTGTATAAATTTTGTATTTAGTATTCAATTATTTGATTCTTATTGAGAAAACACTTTTATTGAATAATCAAATTCTTGAATATCATCAAAGGAAATTTATCAAATCAGAAAAGATAATTGAAAAAAAATCAATCAAAAGAAAGGTTGAATTAAAAAAACATATTCAAAATCAAAAAAATCAAAAATGGTTTTCCTGTTTGAGGAAAAAAAAATTATTTGAAAAAAAAAATTGGATCAAATAGAAAAGAAATAATTGAGTTTATTTTAATTGAGTTTGATAAAAAATCATAAATAAAAAGGATTTTCTTTTCTTTTATTTAACAAATAATGTATTAAAAAGTTTGAAGAAATACTCATTAAGAAAAATTTAATACTTTCAATTAGAAACATGAAAATTTTTCAACAAAAAAATCCAGTATCTTTTTCTATATGAAATATAATTTCTACTAAGGTGTAGGATTTCTAAAATGTTAGAAATTATATTTGGGATCTGACAAAGAAAAATCTTAATAATTATAAAAGTGATATTTTCCAGACTTTAGACTACCTATAATTGAGTAATTATGAATAAATTTTTTGACTTAAAACTGAAGAAGAACTTTGATTTAGGAAAAATTTTTTCTATAAATGTATGAAATTAAATAATTTTGACATTATATCATAGAGATAATATAGCTCAAGGAAGCTAAATAACCTCAATTATGCTGAATAAATTAAATATAAGGAGTATCATAGAGCCTTTAAGAATCAAATAGTCTATAGATATTGAATATCTTGAGTAACTAAAGTATCACATTGATCCACATTGTCACCTCAATAATGAGACCTATATCCAATGAATCTTGAATAACATCTTTCATTGAGTAATATTCAAGAAAAAAACAAAAAATCACATTGTTTCCACACCTTATTGAATTAATAATATTTAATTTTAATAATTTCAAAAAAATGATCTAAATCAAATTATATTAAAACTCATAAAATAAGTAAAATTATAAACTTTTCACATCTTTTTGTATACTTAAACTGGTTTCATATTATTTATTTAATAAAATTCTTAAGTGAAAAAGAAAAAAATGAAATCAAGTAAGCTCCATTAATTTAAAATTAATTGACTACTAGGAGACTTGTAAGCTGAAAATAAAGCTTTAAGGAAAAATAAATAATGATACAAAGGATCCATATCTAAATTAATTGGAAATAAAAAAGAATTACTCAGAAATCTTTAATCTATAATTAGCTAATTCATAGAATTCAGCTTTAGCTTCTTAAGCTAAAATATAATCAAAGTTTAAATAATACTAAATATAAATGCTGTCAATTTTTCCTTTCACAGGAAAAATTAAATAATATTGAGTAGTCAGAATTTTTCCTAAATTTAATAAAATTAATTAGAGGAAAATCTCATTAGTTGGTATATTTTATAAAGCTCATATGATCTATATAAGAAAAATCTGCAATAAAAAATATTTCAAAAGAATATTCTAAAATAAATTATTAAGTAATTATTGTAGTGAATATTTATTAGTATATTCATATTTGAATTAACTCAATAGTTCAGTTTTTTCACAGGGGGTAAACTATCAAATCCAGCATCAAAATAATACATTATTCAGAAACCAAATCCCACAGCAAAAACCATATTTTTTCTGTTTTAAATCCCCTAATATCCTAGCTGATTTCTGTGGTACTTTGTTCAAATCCAACTTTCTTTGTGAACTAAGGATTTTGGTTTCAGAAAAAAAATTGAGTCCAACTGAACCACATTTCAAATTTTTATGCACAGTCTTCTTTGTAAAAAAAAAAACAGAAAATTAATGATCAGGTCCTATTGGCTGAATATTTCAAATTAAGTCCTTGAGTATCTTCAACAAATTTTTTTTGTTTTTTTGATTCAAATAAGATCCCAATTTTTTGAAAAGGTTTTATTATTATTTCAAATTTAAACTTTGAATTTCAAGTGAATTTTTAGCCCATTTTTTGAATTGAAACCAGCTTTCATTTTTTTTT
Source organism: Austropuccinia psidii (assembly GCA_023105745.1). Taxonomy (NCBI): domain Eukaryota; kingdom Fungi; phylum Basidiomycota; class Pucciniomycetes; order Pucciniales; family Sphaerophragmiaceae; genus Austropuccinia; species Austropuccinia psidii. Next base: position 15,262,381 of record JALGQZ010000012.1, on the reverse strand, counting down.
GTAAGAAATTCATTTCAAAAATTCATACTAATTTTCTTCATTTATATTTTTCAGGAAAAAAAGGAATACTTATGGATTTCTCCCTTTTGTTTGGTTTTGAAGAATTAAAATAGTTTTTAGCTCTATTTCCACTGATTTCATGAATCCAACTGTACCAGCTTCAGTATATCATCACGAATCAGAAAATGTAAGATTTGAATATAATGATATTCAATCCCTTCAATTTCTTGAGAAAAGCTAATTATAAATAATTAGTATAATTATATGAATAAATTTTTTGTTTAAAAAGAAATCTCATTTATCTAGACTTTTTTCTTACAAAAACCTCAAATGCTGTATATTTGATTTGATTCTTTTTAGATTACTTGATTCAAGTAGCGTAATTAGGTTATAATTGAATTAGTCCTTTTCTAATTTAAAATTGAAAATTATTGAATAAATATACTTTTAATGCTTCAATATTTTGATAAAATTAGGATATAAATAAAAAATTAAAAATATAAATAACATTAATATTAAAATTGATAAAAGATCCAATTTATTGTAAAATTAGAGTTTGAAAGCTTTATTTTGATAACAAAGAAAAGAACAAAGGTGTATTCAAAATATAGTTTAGTAATTAATAATGGGACTAATTATTGGAAATATATTGGGATGAAAAGAATATAAAACCATCTCAAAGCATGCTCATTTCATTGAATAAGCTTCATAATTTTGTTATTTCAATCTTATTTTTTTTCAATTTAAATATTTTGAGTGATCATTCTATAAATTTGGTCCTTAAATAAATTCTAATTCAACTTTAGCTTATTTGAATTCTTTCGTTAATTAATTAATTTTCTATTTCAATAGATTACATATATGTGTGTTCAAAAATTACAAAATTCCATAGGCTTAATATATTATAAAATTTAAATAAATTTTTATAAATTCATGATAGACACCAACATCAATTCAATGATTTGTGATCTGAAAAAAGAGTAGTATTTGGAGAGATAAATTTATTTGTTTGATACCAAAAATAGGTTTTTTTCACCTTGAAATACCTCACCATTTGAAATGTGGTACTTACAAAAAACTCATGAAGTGAATGTAGGATTTTCTCGAAAAAAAACAAGATCTTTAATTAAAAATTTTCCAACTTTGACACCCCTGATAGAAAAATAATTATATTGAAATTATGGTTAAAAAGTGAAAAACTAAAAAAAAAACTCATCATAAAATTTTGTCTTATCCAAAGAAAAAAAATTAACATGTGTCAAAAATTCAAAAGTATCAACAAGTCTTTTTACTTTTTTATTTCATTAATAAAGAAAATTGAATAATTTTCACTCCATTCCCTTTTTTGAAAGAAAAAATATAAGAATAATTAAGTTTTTAAGATAATTCCTTTGTTTTTTTTTTAAAAAAAAAACTAAGACTAAAATATTATTAAGAATTTATAATTTATAATTTTTTTCTATTTGAAAAGAAAAAAAATAAAAATATATCAATATATTCAAAAGTTAAGGTTTCCGTTTCTCATTATATAACATAGCTTATTATCATTATAATGTATATAAATTCATATATTTAATAATAATGAATAAATAATTTTTTTATTTTTCATTTTTTTAATAATTTTTGAAATAAATAATCACAATAGGGTACTTCAAAACTACTAATTACCACATCAAAATAGTTTGTCATTTTGAACTAAAATCTATACTGAAATGAACCAAATCTTCAATTTTCAAATACTATAGGTTTCTTGATTAAATGCCTTATTATTGACTCAAAATCTGAATATCTTTTTTTGAAAATCTTGAAGTTCGATCATTCAAAAAGAAAATGAACTTAAATCAAACACATCTCATTATTTAATTAATAAAAAACTCATATTATCAAAAAAAAATTGAGCTCAACTTGACATAATTCCATTAAAAATTGAAATTTACTGAACTCCTAAAAAATTTCAATCAATTGGTAAGAGTGTTATTTTTTTGGATTGAAGTTTTTCTCACTTTTTTTTTCTGAACATCTAAGTTTTTTTCAATTTTTTTTCAAGCAAGAAAATTATTTTGGATTAAAATAATATTTAATCTATTTATTATTTCAAATTATGGAATAATGTGAATCTTAGTACTTAACCAAATTACCCTTATGACTCTAGAAACAATTATATTTTTTTGTCTCAAAAAATCACTTTTTTTATCAAGTAGTAGTGTATACCTTTTTCCAAAGGAAGATTTTTTTTCTTTTTAAAATAAAATAGATCTCTCTTCAAAATTATTATATAAATAGCTTAAATAATTGAGGTTTCAGGATAAAAAAATATTCTTTATAATTGTAGAAATCATTCACTCAAAAATGATATCATTCAATAGAAGTATTTTATGATGTGACTATTTCTATAACGATAAGCTATTTTATCATAAAAAAAGGATAAATGAAGATTTGAGATTTCAATAAAATGAGTAAAAGAGTCAAATTGATTGAAAGGATATTTATAATTAATTAGAGTAAAAAAGCGATTAGGATCTCTTGATTTCTATTAAGTAAATAAAGCTTAATAAATTTATTAATAAGACTTAATTATTTATGAAATTAAATCTAATAGAGAAAGATGTTGAATTCTCATATAATTTTCAATCCGGTAATTTTTCTTATTATTATCAGTTAAATGAAAATCAGGACTTAACAAATAGTTTTCAAAAGAATTCTTTTTCATAGCATTAAATTTGCTCATTGAAGTTTTTAATTTCTACTATGTGGCAAGCTCTAAATATCAAAAAGGACTGGTGATTAAATCTTTATGTTTTAAGATAAAATTAATTGTTTTTCAATACCATATAGGTATTTTTTGGAGGTTTTAAAAAGGTGTATGATATAGCTCATAATATAGAAATAATGTAATGATACAATCATTTGATAAAGTTGATTCAATTTCAAGAAGAATACGTAATTCTTCTTTGGCTTTTATGTAGTACTCTTTTTTTAAGTTATTAAATTGAACTGAGATCTCAACAGATTCAAATTCTCGTATGGGGTGATTTAAAAATGAATGTATGATTTCCTCAGTGGAATCTGGGATTGAAAAGGTCTAAATGAAATATTTTAAGCGAAAAAAACCTATTTTTTTTGCATTTTGAAATACCTCATATTTTGAGGTGTGATATTTTCAAAATCCTAAACAATTAGATGAAGTATTTTATCCCAGAGAAAAATCAAGATTTGGAATTTGGAATTTTTAGGTTTGAAACCCCCTGATAGTAACTTACTTATTACGGTTGTTATTATTCATGAATTTTCTCTTGATTTTACCATCATTATTATTATTCAAAGAAAATAAAATAAATGATAATAAGATCTCAGTATATAATAAGGCTTCCACCTAAAAGGAAACCCTCCTAAAATTCCCTTTACCCAGCCCTATCGAGGGAAGGAAAGGGAAATCTCAATGGGAATTTTTTAGCTCACTCCCCAGTAAGCTCGGGAATAGGAAGGGCTGTGACCCCAAAATGGGGAGCCAATATATATAGGAAAGCTTACAATATTTCATTTTATTCAAAAAAAGAAAAGAAAATAAGAGACAAATTGAAAAGAAAAACTAAAAATAAAAGAAACAAATTAAAAGATGTCACCTCAAAGTCAATAATTAGGTCCTGGGAGTACAAGTGCCTAAAATTAAATGTCCAATTTTTAATGCAAGACAGTTCTACTACTTTTATAGAGGAGATATAAGCACATTGATAAGTGAAAATATTCCTACCACAAGAAAAAACGCTTTCTGAGGGTGAACCAGTTGCATTAATTTGAAGTTATTCTTATTGCATTGGGGCCAGACTTGTAAATGCTAATCTTCCTGTTCTTCAAGGGAGTAAGATTTCCCTTTTTTTGCGCTCATTTGGTTAAACAAATAAAATTCTCAACTCAGTATCCAAAATACTAACCTCTAAAGCAAATTATGTTAGAATTTCAGAAAATAAGCACACACCTTGTTTGTTGGTTAGTTCCAGTCAGTTACCTTCCAATTATTGTATGAAATATGGCTTGGATTCTTCTTTAGATTTCTTAGCTAATTCTTTCACTGAAGTACCAAAACAATCCAAGATTTAATCATGCATAAAAAATAATTTGGGCTTAAATCTTGGATCGGGAATGGCCAAAAAATATTCCCAGTTTATAAATATATTTGGTAATTTTTACATATATAAAATGTGCTTCTGGCTCAATTGAATCATTTTCATCTTTCTGACATGCCTCATATGAGTAAATAGACATTTAAAATTATAAAAAATGGAAATAATGTACCTTATGCATATGCTTTATGAGAAGGATATAGGGTTTAACTAGAGGGTTCATTGTGGGAAACTTTGAACCACTAATTATATAGCTTAATATAATGTTTTGAGGAAGTTTATGATTACCTTCACCTTATCCGATTAAATAAAGCTAATCCCATACAATCGCAGTAATTGAGAGCTAAGAACTGACCATAATCTTCTTTTAGTGATAATTTTAGGACCAGAATAACATAGAAGGAATTTGAACTTGTAAAGAATTTTTATAATAATATTGTTTCATCTTCTGGATGATCTTCATAATATATGAACGTGAATTCTGTAAGTAACTTCTTGTGTAATTTTGAACTTTAATTGAAATATAAGTCAAGGTGAGAGTTATAAAATACTTGATTTTTTTTCCATTGGGTGGGCAAACTAATTAAGAAGTTTCCAATGGGAATTATTCAATTATTTCTTAATTAATTGATTAAGGTAATCCCATTTAAATTGAATTCATACCATATATTACTGAAGTATGAAGAACATTTGGTCAATATTTCTTTAGAATTGAATTATATTGAAAAGGAATCCTTTAAGTTATTCTCCAGATTTTTTTCCTACTGGTAAAAATAAGTCATTAATTATGGGAAGAAATAGCTACAATAACAGCTTACCTTTAATTTAATTAAGGCCAAATATTACGGATCTTGGTTTAAAATTTTCCTCCACAAATTTAAAAGTCACAGACGTATAAGCTTTCATTCTGGGAATATTCCATGTATTAGTTATTAAGGAAATGTAATATTTTTTGTGGTAAGAATTATTCAAAGATTTTTCTTGCTGATAGAAGTAAATATTTCAAATTTCTGAAGTTAGTTCAGTGTGTCAGACCCTTGTGTTGTTTATATTTGGATTTAAAATCTCTAACATATCTTAAAACACTTTTCAATATGCTATTGAGATGGGCATATTGGTTTAAGAAATAAAAGATGGAAGTGCCATTTTGAAAAAATCATTGATAAGACCTGTCAAAAAGTGAAAAAATTGGTAAGACGCATACTTCCAAAGGAATTAAAATGAGGAAAAAACTATAAATACTCCTCTTTTGGGCTTCAAGATATGGATGTACTGTTCCAGTGCTCCAACACCAATAAGGTATTGCTTTTCGGGATTTTTTAGTGGTTGAAAGACAGTTAACTTATCTATAATGGCCTTGGTATTTCCAGTACAGTCACCTCTTAATTTATTTTTGAAGGGCTTTCCAATTCATTCTAGTATTTTTGATTCAAAAAAACCTTATTTTACTTAATTAAATTAGATCCATAACCACAACCATTCAAGCTTGGTCAAATTTTTGCAAATCTTTCCAAATTATGCTTGGGTCATATTATTGTCACTAAGGATTTTTTATGGTGATTTTTTTACTGATGAAACTAACACATTAAGCTTTATTATAATCTTTTTCAAAATTGAAAAATTTGATGAAACTTTTTTCCAAAAAATAAAATTAAAAAAGTGGTAAAAAATAGAAAATCAATTTGAGAGCCAAAAAAGGAAGGATAAAAAGGCTTTTTTTCAAAGAATTAAACAAAACTGTATTATTAGTTTTTATTAAAAAGAAAGTATCAATTAGAGAAAAGAAAAAAAGAAAATTTAAATCAAAACAGAAAAAAATTGAAAAAGGAGGAGGAGATATGAAGAGTAAATATGAAAAAAATATTTGGACTCAAGCCTCCTTTTACTTCACCTGGCTCAAATAATAACTAGCAGGTATTTTAAGGGTGGGATTTCAGGGAAAATTCCCTGGTTTAGAAGTTGAGCCAGCTTTTGGATGTCCTGAAAATTGTAAAATCTTGCAATTGTTAGAAGCTTTAGTATATAGTAGTATAAAAATATATTCATTAAAATTCAAAGTGATATTAGAAAATTAACTAGTTAATATTTTACTTAAATACTTAAATAAACTAGTATAAATATATAATCAACCCCATTTTTTGTTTTCTTAATTTGTGAAATTAGTTATAAATTGGTAAATATGAAAAAAATTAAATATAGAAATAAAACAAAGACATTCTATATTCATTAACTGAATTAACAAAAATTAAATGACCTTTTTAATTAGATATCTTAGTATTTCTTCTTCTTACTTATTTCAACTCAAATTCATAATTTCTCAATTACACCCCCCTTTTTCCCTTTAATGAAAGAATTATGATTTAATCATATATATATATATATTTAATTGAAAAAATAATTCCTTTTCAATAATTATTGTTTTCTATTCTTTATTTATATCACTATAATAATATTTCATAAATATTTTATTTAAAAAATAGGAAAGGAACATATATAATTTCATTTTAGAATTGAATTTTCAAATTTTTAAAATAAAAATAATAAGGAAGATTAATATAATTACCATTAATTTCTATTTTTTTCTTTTTGATTAAATCAAATAAAAAATAATTTTATTTAGTTTAAATAAGAAAAAAAATTAAATTGAGAGAGGATTCTTTTCTATACATATGTTAATCTATATATTTCTGAATTTGTTTTTTTTTGATAAATTTTTTCAAAAGAAAATAAAAATAAACAATAATAAGAAAAAAAATTCAATATTTGAATTCACAAAAATTTTTCAAATAATTTTTCTCCTTATTTTTTGAATTTTCATTTTTTTTCAAACTTTGTAATATTTCAATGTTTCTTATTTCATTATTAGCTATATACTTTACTTTATCTTTTAATGTATTTGTTTTTTGTGTATCTTTTTTTAAATTCTTCTAAACTTCTAACCCCTCATCATCTATTATTTAAGCTTCATTTTTTCTTGGGTGTTTCATTTTATAAACACAAAAAAAGCCGAATTACTAAAAAAAATAAAGGCTAAGAGACTTCAGATACCTCTTTGGCTTGTTTTTTTATCTTAGCCGAGATTCTCCTGAAAAGTGGTGAAAACAAAACAGGTTTTTACGCTGAGTATCAAGCCTTTACGGATTATTTTCAAGGCACCTAGGCAATTCACCTTAAATCACTTTAGAAATTCCCCAAACTTTTTTTACACACCATATTTTTTATTTTTTATTTTGAATGTTTTTAGTTGCTTTTTTATTGTTTTTAATATTTTTAGTTGTAATTTTGTAATTTTTTATGTATTTCGAAATTTCGCATGGATTTTTTTGAATTGTTTTTAGAAAGGATATGAAAAAATGTATCAGGTTTTTTCTCATAATTTTCAAGTATTTACCTCTTCTAGTCCAGAAATGGTGAGGAGACTTCTAGGGAAAAAAAATAGCCCTTTTTATCTACATTTTTGATACTGAATCAGAACAGAATGGCTCACTATTAACCATAGTTTTAGGCCATAACTATGGGGGTGTAGTGATGTACAAGAGATGTCACTTCATTCCTTTGGTAGGAGATGTCTGTTTTCATAATGAACAGCCGTATTTTTTTGAGTTCCTGATCATAATGATTTCTTTTGAAAAAAAAGGTAGAGGTACATAACTACAGTGACACAAATAATATATTTGGAAAGTTTTTCTCATAAAAAGGACACATGGACCTCCTTCTTTGAATGGACTTGTCAGTGGGTGAAAAATTTACACAAATTTATTAAAAATTCTTGTCAATAAAAATATAGCAAGTATTTATTGATTTTTTACCAAAAAATATATCATGTTTTACAATTATGAAGCTATTTTACATGGATATAGTAGTATTAAAAATAGACAAAATAAGATAAGAAAAACAAGGAATTCTTTACATAGTTTGCAAAATATCAGAAATATTTTTATGAAAAAAATAGAAATAATTGTAAACTAATTTCGCTAATACAGTCTATACTAAATCTAAAAAAGGCCTGAGATCATTGTCCTACAATTTTGTGGGACCACCCTTGGAATCAATAACCACCCCCATTTCCCTATTAATCCCAAAAAGTAACCCTCTCAAAAAGTGGGTGAGAGTTTTTCCCAAGAATCCTGAATTGTGGCACATAATTCATTGATTGTGTGGGGCTAATGATTCTTCATTACCTGTATCTTGAGAGTCTTTCAGAAATTCTCAATTGAATTGAGATCTGGAAAGTAGGCTTCCCAGGATAGCTTTTGAATCTTATTAGTGGAATTACATTTGTTGGATATTTTGACTTTGAAGATCAGAGCTCAATCGTAAATAATAAAAATTTGGTCTTTTGTAAAAATATATGAGGAAGCAACAATGTGGTCGTAAGATCGTAATGAGTGCAGTTCATATGCCATATTTATTAATGTTTTGGCTTTTTGGGAACAATTTTAAAATACAAGGGGGGCCTTGGTTCTGCTTATTAGCGCACACCATACTATTATTGAGAGAAGTCCTGAGAAATGATTGACCTGAAGATTCTCTAATAGATATTTTTCTTAAGTAGGTTTCCAAACATTCACTTGTGTAGATTTCCTCCCCAGCTCAAAAATTGTTTAATAAATCCAAATTTTTTAGGAAAACTGCTAAATTTTCCAATTATTGAGCTTTTTTTCAAATATCAGTGGTTGTGTGAAATCTACTTTCCGCAGGTATGGAATTCTGGAGGAGACGCATGATTTTTTTCCAAGATCATTTATTGCCTTTCTAATATTCCAATGAATTACTTCTTTGGAAATCATCTGTGAATTTTTTTCAAGTTGGCTTGCCTATTTTTTTTCTGAAGTGAAACCTAATTGATTATTCTCTTAATCATTGATAACTATTGGTTACCCCCCTTCTAGTGACTTGAAAAGTGTCCCAAAATCTCGAAAAATATTGATTTTGTCACAAACCATTAATTTGGGAGCTTCAATATTCAAGTAAATTGATCATATTGACAGTACAGTATTCCACATTCCAAATCCTTTAATCTTCTAATCCAATAAGAGGTATTTGGAAATTCCAATTGAAAAAAAAGGAAATTAAATTGAAATTTGATTACTTGAAATAAAAGAAAAATATAATTAACGAAAAAAAAAACAGAGAACAAAGAAAATAAGCGTGCAGGAGAGAGCCTAACTAAAACAGAAGAGTAAAGATAACTAACTTAAAGAAAAGTAATAACAAACAAAAATTAACCACTAATACTTTTACAAGCTTAAGGAATGAAGAAAATGACAAAAATCAAATAGCATGAGATATTATTCGCCATAAAAATTTTACAATTACAGAAAAAAAAGCTGGGAAGGAAGAGCGGCTGGAGGAAGCAGAATTTGATTCATAAAAAACCTAAAAAGAAAGATAAAATAGAAAAAAAAGGAAAAGTGTAAAAATCTAAAAGAAAATATGAAAAAATATAAAACAAAAAAAAGATATTGCGCATAGGGTCTTCACTTTAGGACCATTCAGTCAATGTCCAAATATATTCTGTGATTCACTACATAAAACACAGTACTTTACTGTAGCAATACATAGCTATACATAACTTTATAATCAAAAAATTTATGCAGTCAATTTTAATTCTTCAATTAAAAACAATATTTTTTCAGATTATAAAGATTATTTTCTTTTATTCTTTGATTTTTTGTTGTTCTGGTAAGAAATATTCAATTACTTATGTGTTTTACCAACTTAAGTGAAAAACATATAATTTTATGGTAAAAAAATTTAAATAAACCACTCTTTTGAAAAAAATCCTCAAAGAAAGATTTTGAAAATTCTTTAAATTTTTTTTGGCTTTTTTGTAATGTCTTTTCTTTGTAAGGATAGGAAATATTATTGATATTTGTCTTATATTAAATTTCTTTCCAAATGAAATTATTTTAAAAATGGACATAAACTGTAAAAAAAGTCATGAAAATTCTTCTAGCTCATGAAACTGGATATCTTTTTAAAAAGAATGTGGGACTCTTGGGAATACCCCCCAAAAAAATTGAATATTTTTGGGGATTATTTTGAGGTAAATATTTTGAATGAAAAAAGGTGGTCTTCATGTTGATTAAAAAAATTCTCCTTATGATAATTTTGGCATTGTTTTAGTGAAGGCTATTGTATTACTTGAATTGAAGTTGAGATATTATTTCAATTAAAGTTACAGAATTTTTTGAATGAAAATTATGGCAATTTTACAGCCAAAATTATTGATTTTTTTCATTGAAAGCGCTGTTATTTTCTTAATTGCAATAATTAAATATTTTTTCAATCTTATAATGATTTCTAATTATTGAGCTTTTATGATTTCAACCAAAAATGTGATTGAAGAATGCATTGTGTGTTTTTACCAAATTCTTTTGTGGTTTTAAAAAATTAAAATCAAAAAATCTAATTTTTAATAAAGACATCTTGCATGCTTCAGCTTTATTTGATTTTTATTTTGTAATTTTTGCTTATTTTTCTTATTTCTTTATCTTTGATTTACTTATTTATTTATTTATTACTCTGTTATTTTGATTTTTTGCACCTTTATTATTTTTTGATTCTTTTCCAATGAATTCATTTTTTTAAAAAAAATATACATTCATATATATATATATATATCAAAAAACTAAGATCTTTTCAATTTAAAGTTTATGTTTCAAATTCAAAACAATAAAAAACAAAAAACTTTTGTTTTTTTATAAAAGAATCTTGACATATTTTTTACATTAATTAACCAAAATCAATAAAATTATTAATATTATTTAAGTGGCCTAAATTAATTGATTATTTTCAACTATCTATCAAGAAATGAATATTAATATGAATATTTTTTTTATTTAGAGAAAAAAATTAAATACATTTTTGAGACCTTTAATAATTAATTGATTCATCTATTGAAGAAATAAAGTTTTTTTTTCAATTGATCAATTGAAAAAAAAAAGTCCACTTTCTTTATTGTTAAAAAAAATAAAAAATAAAAAGCTCAATGTTATAAATAAAAGCTGCTTCCCACTTTTTGATACAAAAAGAATACAGAGAAAAAAATTAAAATATATATAAACTTTGTTTCAATTCTTTCTTTATATTTTTTGAAAATTATTATAATTACCAAATTTTCTTATGAAGAGATATAAATTATAAAAGATAATGATGATGAATATAAATAACCTAATCTAATTATTTAAACAATAAATCATATTGATTTCACTAACAAAAGGCTGTATATTGACCACCAAAAAGTACTAGCTTTCTAAAAATCTATTTAATTACTATTTTAATTATATCTTTACCTCCTCACCAAAAAGGGTATATTTCAATTGAATATTATTTATACCCTCAAGTAGCTCTTTTTAGAAATAGATATTATGGAATAAAAATATTTTTGTTTCTTTTTTAAATTATATTCCTTTTTAGTAGGATATATTTTAATATTACTAAAAAAGATATATTTTGAGATTTGATAATTAAATTATGGTATATTAAGATATTCCAATGATTAATATATTTTCCTTCAAAAATACACACCCATAATCTATCTGAAAGTTCTTTTTGAAGAATTTTTTTCAATTTTTTGAAAAGCATACCTATTTGCTCCAACTCCCTCTTGGATTAAGGTGAAAAAAGAAATTTTTTTTGTGGTCCTGTTAAAATTGAGAAAGTGGGATACATTATGTCATTGTTTTTCATTAAACCACTTTCCATAAAACTTCTTCAAGGCTGTAATCAAGTAATTATCATGGATTGTACCTATAAAGTTGTTATTTATACATTTGGGATTTATTTCTCAGGCCATATATTAATTAAAAAACATCTTTGAGTAAAATTGGAAGAAAATTGAAAATAAAATAAAAGATCTTATGGTAGTGAAATATTGGGAAAAAACCTGGAGTTCTTTTAAAGAAGTATTACATTCCTTCCTGTACCAAAATCCATTGTCAAATGGGGGTGGATTCTACCTCAAGAGTTGAAGGTGCTCATGAAATGGTTAAACTTTGTATCCAGAATTCCACTGGTACTCTCCTATAGGTTATTAGATCCTGTCAAATTTCTTTCAAGAAACAATTTATTTAAATAATAAACAGAATATCCAAATAAATGACTTTCCATTTCAAGAATTTTTCTCCTCAAATATTTTCTCTCAATCAAAAATTGTTTCATTATTCACTTCAGATGGCCTTTGAAAATTTAAAAACAAAATTTCCTTTCAATGAAAGATGCAGAAACAAATACAGTAATTATAAAGGAATATCTTGAAATTACAAGACCCAATAGGAATTTTCAGGCACCAAAGTCTCCAGTTATGGAAGTTCCATGAAAATGGGAAATTGAATCTACCTGAAAGGACTTTTAATCTTCAATTTATTAGCTATTTTTACATTCACTTCTTTTCTTTGCAATATTCTTATCAGAATGGTTATTAAGGAGATTACAAAATTTTTGAGAAAGAAATAAATAATAAAGCCAAAAAAATATTCAAAGATTTTGGGGAAGGCCTTGTTAAAAGACAAAAGGAAGAAATAACCCCAATAATTTAACATTTTAAATATTTTTTAACTAGTAAGGTACCTTTCAATAAAGTTCTCAAAAGTGAAGAGGACCAAGGATATTATTAATACCCACTTGAATGGGAAAATAACCATGGAAGATCTTAAGGAGAAAAAAATAAAAATAAGAATGAAAATAAAATAAAAATAAAAATAAAAATAAAAATAAAAATAAAAATAAAAATAAATAAAAAAATAAAAAAAAAAATAAAAAAAAAAAATAATGAATTAAACTGTGAGAATTTCCAAAGAGATTATCACACAAATGATGAATTCTTCAAGCTCTTTGTGAGTTTTTGATTAATTTTAATATGGAATATTCTTTTTCTTTTAATATATATTCATTTTTTTTCCCATTTTAATTAAGTATCTGAGTCAGAAGACTTGTTAAAATTTATATTGAAATACACTTTCAAGCCCATCAATGTCCAGGGTGATGGAAATTGTGGCTACAGAACAGTGTCCAATTAAATTTACAAGACTCAAGATCAATGGGCCAATTTCAGAGTTGACTTGGCTGAAGAAATTCAAAAAAAAAGAACTTTATGAATCCATGAATACTTTTGTTCCCTCATTATCTTCTTATTTGGACAGAATTGAGTGGTATGAAGATGTTGGTTAGGCTCCAAAGAAATTTTTTTATTTTCATTCCTGATATGGGGAATCCAATTTCAAATAAGTATCAAAGACCAGTTTTCTTTTATTAAACAGCCCAATATTTCTCTTTTTTTTCCCTTATTTCTGTCCTCCAAATGATAATCCACCTATTTTCATCTGCTTCTTGAATAGCTGTTCTCATTTTGTTCCATTGGATATAATCATTTATAAAGTTTACCCTATCCCCCCCATTACTGTGAATTTGGAATTTCATACCCAACCACAAGCCTTTGGGTGGGCAGATAAATTTAAGAAACATAGGATGTTATATTTGTCCAATCTTCCTCCCCCCCCCCTCAGAAAAAACCAACTATTTTGGAGGTTGATTCAGATTGATTTTTTTTTGTATATACAATTTATGCAAATTATTCCCTTAATAAGTCCTATTTATTTCTTAAATCCCAACCTCTTTCTCTTCTTTTTTTTTTTTATCAATAATGTAACAATTTCTTACTTAAAAATAATCATATTATAAAAATGAAAAAAAAAAAAATCTTGAAAGAAAAAAACACATTTTTTTTAGGCTTTTTACTTGTCTCAAAAAAAAAAAAAAAAAGAAAACCAAAATTATGAGCATCTGGGTTTTGATTCTTAAGATTTTCTCCCCTTCAATTTTTTTTAAAAAAAAAAAAAAATGAAAAAATCAAAAATTTTGGAAATCTTGAAATCCCATTTTTGAAAAAAAAAAAAATAATAATAATAATCCTTAAAATTAAACCTGAGGAATTTTTTTTTTTTTTTGAAAAAATAGGTCACTTATGTATTTTAGACATAAATTAGTAAAAAAAAAAAAAAAATTAAGGGTTTAAATGTTTTTATTAAAATCTTAAATGTGTTTACTAATACCTTAAAAATATTATCATTTTTAAAAAAAAAAACAACTTTTTTTTTTTTTTAATTATTATTATAAATAATAATAATTTTTTTTTTTTTTTTGAAAAATTAATATATATTTTTTTTTTTGAAGAAAAAAAGTTTTTTTTTTTTTTTTTTTTTTTTTTTTTTTTGAAAAATTAATATATTTTTTGTTTTTGAAGAAAAAAAGGTTTTTTTTTTTTTTTTTTTTAAAAAAGAATTTTTTTTTTTTTCAAATCTTAAAACAAAAAAAACCAAAAAATGTTTTTTTTTTTTTTTGTTTGACCTTTAATATAAATATAAATATATTTTAATAATCTTTATTAAATTGATAAGTAATAATTATAAAGATATTGATAATGATTAAATTAAAAGTAATTCATATAAATTCAATTTTTAAATTTATTTAGATTTTTTTTTTTTAAGAGTCAAAAGTATTATTAATAATAAATCAACTTAGATATAAGATAAAAAAATTTCTTTTTCAGAAAGAAAGGATTGTCAAATTAACAATAATATTAAATTTATCATATAAAAAAAAAGATTAGAATTATAATTTTGAACTTTTACTTATGTTATTGAAGTGGTTAAAACACCTTTGAGTAGAACTCTTGTTTACTAGTTTGATTATTTAATGTTTTTGGATCTCTTGACTGAAATGGAGTCATGATTTTGCAAGCTATTCTTCTTTTTTTTTAACCCAGTTTAGAGATTGTTTCTTCAGCTTGTATTATTTTTCTTGATTTGACGCAGCAGAGGTAATGGAAGGAGCTGTTGAATTAGCAGCATCAGACATAGCTTTAACTCGAGTGAAGACTTGAAAAAAAATGAGCAAAAAAAGAAGAGAATAACTAAATCAATAGGATTGCCAGGAAGAATTGAGGTACCAAATTTGCTGCAGCATTCAGTATCCCAACATTCAATTTATGTTTGAGAAAGCAGAATTTTGCAGAATTCTATGGTTGTACAGAAGATACAAAAGACAAATAAACAAGAGCTGCCAATATTTCTGTAAAATCCCGCTACCAAAGGGATTTACAGAAACGGCCGCAAATGCTTTCAGATGAGATCTTTTTGAAGAGATATTTTTTGATTTGAATATCCAATAATTGATTACATTGATAGAAAGAGCCATAACAGTCAAACAAAAAAAATACAAATTGTTGTTATAAAAGTATACAAATATCCCAAAGGAATTTATTTGCGGATTACTATACATTAATTCAAAACCAAATCATAATAAGCCAAACCAGTCAAAATGAATAAGAGGAATGAGTAGATAATATAACAAATGAGGTTTGATTGATAAGATTCAAATCATCAGATTGAGATGAGAAGGAAGCCAAGTTAATTTTGAAGAGTTGTAGAGGGAAAAGTTAAAAGTATAACGATATATCAATTTAAAAGTTTGAAGAAGAAAGAGTTGGTTTAGGGGTAGTCAAGTTTTGAGTTTTCTTTTTTTTCTTTAAAGGTCTAGATGATGGGTTGGTTGTAGAATTTGAATTGATGAATTGATCTGAATGAAGTTGATGATTGAAACTGGGTCTTTTATGATGATTTGTAGTGTGATGATGATGATTAAGTTTAGATTTGAATGAAAGATTATCATTTAAATGAAAAGGTTGATTTGATTGATGATTGAAAGAAATTGAATTTGATGAAAGTTTACGAGCCCAAGTTGAGATGAATAGAATTCTTTTCATTTTTTTATTATAAAAAAAGTAATGAGAGCTCGATAATAGACTACCTATTGAATCTTCTTCCCAATTTAGATTTGATTGAATTGAAAGAGATGAAGTTGAAGAGATGAGATTGCTAGATTGATTGGATGAAGAAGAAGATAGATTTTTAGAGATTGAATGAGAATTGAGATGATTTTGATGATGATAAGAGGGATTTAAATCGTCAATTTCTAAGATGAAATCATCCGAGTTGATGATTGAATTAGGTTGATGATTTAAACCAAAGATTGAAGAGGCTACGCTTTGAATTTCGTCTTCATTATCCGAGTCGACAGCATGAGGATCGCTATCGATATCAGGAGAATAAGAGTAAACTTGACAATGATTTAAATCGATGATAGGATCTAATACGGTCCAAATGGTAGGATTAATATTATTTATTAAAGAGTCAAGATTTGAATGATTTTTTGTTAAATGAGAAGAATTAGGATTAAAATTAGAATCAGAGGAAGTAGAAGTAGAAGTAGAATTAGAATTAGAAGTTAAAGTAGAAGGTGATAATGAAAGAGAGCCAAGTGAGTAATTGTTCAAGTTTTGATTTGAATGAATTGATTGAAAAGCTTCTGATAGATTTGATAAGACTGAAGCCGGATGATCTAATCTTATGAAATCTTCTAATTTGACTCTAGTAAAATTATAATCAGGATAAGCGCAATTTAAAGTAGAAATTAGTAACCAAAAAGTTTTTCTTGAATCTTTTTGATCTAATCTACCAAAGATTGAATTTAAATGATTTTGATGAAAGTTTGATGAAGTGGATTGATTGATTGATGAAGGATTAAAAGAATTGGATGAATTGATTAAATTTGAAGTGAAATTTTCATCTAAAGATTTGATTAATTTACGTTCACTTGATATAGATTTGCAAGAGTAAGCTTCTATCCTCGTAATCAAGCGAATCGAGTTGGATGAATTTGATAAAGAAGAAGCTAATAAGCTCAACTTATTGAGTGATTCAAAGATTAGTTTTAATCTTTTAAAATTTATCTTAAAATTTTTAATGAAAATAAAATACTCACTTGAGGAATTTCTAGAAATTTCATGATAAATTTAAAAGTTTTTTAGTAAAATTTTTGCAGTCAATTTCTCATCAATTCAATTTGGAATGTTTATTTTCTGTAGACTTTCCAAGTGGTGGCACTAGGGGTGGCAGTGGTGGCAGTGGTGGCAGTGGTGGCAGTGGTGGGAGGCCTAGGGGTGGCACTGGCAGTGAGCATTGTTATCCGCTTTTAGGAGTCAGAATTTTAATTAAAATTTATTATCTGAGTTTTTTCGTCTGAGTTTTTTTTCGGAGTTTTCGTCTGAGTTTTTTTCCGAGTTTTCTTAATTAAATTATGAGTATGATAAGTTCTTCTAGAATAACTCTAACTAATGATCATATGGTAAGATTTCATTATTATTCACAAAAATTTCATAAAAATCTAATCAAATCCAAATTCAAATTTTTTAAAAAAGTCAAATTTAAAATTATCCAAATTATTTCGCACTCACAACGCTTCAGGTTCTTCCTTCGAATCTTTATCTTTTGACGATAAAGGTGATCATCTAATCACTACAGCTAACGATGAAACTTTACAATTATTTAATACAAGAGAGGCAAAGTAATCTCAAATTTATCATTCTTTCACTTTAAATCAAAAATTAATTAATCATTTCGGCTTTCATCTTTTAATTAGGCATCTTAAGCAAGCTTTGAGCAAAAAATACGGCTGTTGTCTAGTCAGATTCACTCACAAATCTACTGCTGTCATTCATGCTTCAACTAAAGAAAACGGTATGGAAATCTTCACTTGTTAACTTACATACAAACATAAATCCTAAAAAATCTTATTCTCTTAATTAGATACTATTAGGTATCTTTCTCTTCATGATAATACTTACATTCGTTACTTTAAAGGTCATAAAAGAAGGTAATCTATCAATCTTCATTCAATCTATCCTTCTTTCATTAATCTTGAATCACTCTTTATAATTCTTTGCTTTTTAGAGTCGTCTCTTTAGAAATGTCCCCTCGTGATGACACCTTTTTATCTGGCTCTTCTGATGATACCGTTCGATTATGGGATTTACGTTCACCTTCTTGTCAAGTTAATCATCATCTTCATGTTGAAATTAAAATCTTCTTACAAATTTAATCTAATCAAAACTTCAAATTATCATTTTCTAGGGCGTCTTAAATATTGCTGGTCAACCTTGTGTAGCTTTCGATCCTTCAGGTTTGGTTTTCGCTATCGCTCTCAATCTAAAACAAACAATCTTATTATACGATCTACGTGAATTCGATTCGGTTAGTCTTATCATCTGTATCAAATTCAAAATTAATCTAATCATTCATTCATTCTCTCATCATTTAAATCTTTTTAGGAACCTTTCATCGCAAAACATTTACATGATCCTATCCTTTCTCGTCTCCCATATTCAGCTTCTCAACCTTGTATCTTTACTTCACTCAAATTCTCTAATGATGGCTCAAAACTTCTAGTCGGTACAGCAGGTGATCTTCATTATGTTTTAGATGCTTTCACTGGTGATATCTTGGCTCGTTTAGAAGGTATACTTTTATTCTTCCTAATAAAATTACTTGTCATTCAAATCTTATTGAAATTAATCACTTTCATCTTTTATCTTTCATCATCCCAAAAAATTAGGTCATCAAGGTTTAGGTCATCTTACTTCCTCAGATCCTACTTTACCTTCATCGTATTTCTCAGGTCAAGAAACTACTTGGACTCCTGATAGTCGTTATGTCCTTTCCGGTAGCGCCGATGGTAAAATTCTTGTTTGGGATATTCAACCTCCTAAAGATGACCCTATTCATGCTATTCGCCCTCCTCAAAGTCCTCATGCAACTTGGCAACCTTTAAAAATTTATGATGGTCATCAAGCTGGTCGTCCTTCAAAATGCGTAGCTTTTAATCCAAGATATGGAATGTTAGCAACAGCTGCTACCGAACTCGCATTTTGGTTACCTGGTTCAAACGACTCTAACAATGAGCAAGATGATGTAGAAATGTCTGGTTGATTAAATCATTGAAATTAACATTGATATACTAGTCAAATTAACAAACCTCAAATAACTTTTGATATCTCTTTGGATCACTATCAAATCTGGAGAAAAATAAATTTACTTAAAATCTCCAAGCTTTTGCTCAATTACATCTTTCATCAACTTATCTAAATCATTTCAATAGAATTTCTTATTACTTTGGCTTTTGAATCAATCAAAATCAAAATTAACTACATCAACACATTGGAAAATATCATCCACATCACCACATCATAGCCTTAGATTATGTATTTCAAAACAACCAATCCAACCTTTAATTCAAGTCCTCAGTCAACAATTTAAAACTGTTCAATTTGTTGTTGTTTAGACTATACACATCTCTCTTGATCATTCTAAAAACTCAATGTTAAAATAATTACTACTGTTCCTCAGGGTTCATAAACCTTGTAGTGGACTCTACTCAAAACTTAACAGTTCTCTACAATTCCTCAGTTCAAACTTATTACTGTTTATTTGATATTCTCAAAGTGTTTACATACAATTTTGTTGGTTCCTCTGAGAACTTTCATCACAACAGTTGAATTTGGCCAAAATTCAATTGAAATATTAAACTTTTCACAAACCTACAAAATGATGAGCCTTTGTAACTACAGCCTGTGGCCTTTCTAAATAAATGAAATTACAGCTTGCAATCTTTTAAACTACAGTCTGCATTCAATCCCTCTTATTTTAGTCTCAGTTCATCCCCTTGCAATAGTCCTATTTACCATAAAAACATTAACCTTCAAAAGGAAATAAATTAAAATCAAATTTAATTGATTTCTTGGTTTTATTAAAATTACACTACATGCACTATTTTTTGCAAGTTCTTGATGATAATTTTCTTTGGAAAATAAAGAATGCCTGAAGGATTTCATTTTTATGAAAAAATTAAAAAATTAAAAACTTTTTTTTATTTTGAATTAAATTCAATAATAAAACCTTAAAAAAGTAAATTTTAAATTAAAATACCTTTTATGGAAAATTTTGAATAGGGAAAAAATAACTAAATAAATTTTTTTTTTTTCAAAAAAACAAAAAATGAAATGAAAATTATCAAGTCTAATGCAATCATGGGCCAGGTCTTGGCCTCTCTTTGTCTTTGTGTAATCCAAATCAGGTTAAGGAAAGAGAAGAGAGGTTGCAATATAGAACTTAAGTAATGTATTTACAACTTGACCACAGAATGTGTGCACTGCTTCCTTGATAGGCTTTCACACCCCCTCACAAGGAAACACAAAATACCCATTAATGTTGCTAAGAAACCAGTAACTTCAGATACGAGCATTGAAGCTTAGTAGCCCCCAGAGCTTTATTCAGAATATCAGTCTGTTGATCTTGAGTCAATACCCATAAGAGGGTGACAATATGCATCCAGATGAAAGAATTGAAAAAATAGAGTGTGCAATCAAGATATTTAGTACATTTTTTTAGAGATTGTTGTCCACAATTAGTATTTCTGCTAAATTATTGCAATGAAAGCTGATAGTCAGAGGTCCCATTATTGGTTTACTGATAGATAGCAACAGAGACAGAAGCTGAGTACCTTCAGATCAAAGCTACATACTTTTCAGCACATGAACAAATTGCCAAAACTGTCTGCCACCTAGAGCCCCAAGCAATAACATTACAAACAGCCATGATAATGAAACCTGAAGTGCTCCTTTGATGATCACCCCCACAACTAGCATTGGCACACATTTTCAAACCATTCCCCTTGCCATTGAATTTCAAACCCATATTGAGGTGTTGGTTCAGGTAGCCCGCTAGGTTATCAAGGGCATTACAATGAGATATTCCTCACTTTGAGGAATACCTAGAGAAGTAGTGAACTGAATAGCTTATATTGGGCCTGGTACCATTAGACAGACATATAAAACCTCCTATTTTTGACTGGAAAGCTAGAGTATTGATCGGATCCCCCTCATTTGCCATGGACTCTTCATCTGGAAGCTTATTGTAGTGTCAAATAATTGGCCTGACATATGTTGCTAAAATTTGATGCGCTAGCATGTGTTAATATATCTTGAACAAATGTGGCATGTGCGTAATTCTCAATCCCACTATTATGTCTATGTTAGAAGTCCATCAGATTTCTAATTTTCTAGACATAGTGCACTGGAATTCATCTACCAGTTCTTTCATACTTCCTAGAACTATGCCATTGTCAATTCTTCCTTCCTCAAGATACACAATTCTGGTTAAACATTTGAACCTTCAAAACCGAGCTCATTCAAGATGCCTAGGGAAAACTTTAACCAGAAATGGGAGGCCTGTTTGGTACCATAAAGGGACTTATCAAGATTGATCACATTTCCAATCCATTCTGGCCAAAGCTCAAAAGGGGATTGGAAAATTACCTCCTCATCAAAAGCTGAAAACATCATAATAAGATTTACTTTGATTTCCAAAAGTAGCCACAAAAAAAAAAAAAATTAAAGCTTACTGTTTATAAGATTTTATTATTAAACTTAAAAAATCAAATTAATCTTAATTTAATTATTTTAATATTTCTTCTCTTAATTTTTTTTTTTTTTTTTTTTAAAGAAAAAACCAATTTAATAATATTAAAAGTTTAATATTATAAAAAAAAAAATAAAATAAGATTATAAATAATATATATTTATATTAATTAATAATATTATTAAAAAATATTTATTATTATTGATTATAATTATTATCTAAATTAAAATTAGTTATTTTTTTTTTTTTTTTTTGATTAAAAAAGAAAATATTTTAATAATAGTATAAAAATAATAATAATAATAATAAATAAAAATAAGTATTGGTAAATAAAAAAAAAAAAAAAAAAAAAAAAACTATTATTTTATTTTATAAAAATATTTCAAAAAAAAAAAAAAAAAAAATTAAATAAGTTAATTTTTTTATAATTTAAAATTTAAGAAATATAAATTTAAGTGATTTTAATTTATAGAAACAAAATAATAATAATAATAATAATAATAATAATAATAATATAAATCAATTTTTGAATTTATTATAAAATAATTTTATTTTAATAAATAAGAAAAAAAAATAATTACAAGATTATTTTTTAATTGATTAAAATAAAAAAAATTAATTTATTAAAATTTATTTAATATAAATATTTATTTAAATTTATTATATTATACTTAAGTTTAATTAAATTCTAAAGAATTTTTGACTGTATTTAGGGGTCTTTTTTATATTAAATAAAGTCCTCAAAAATTGATTAAGAGTATCACTATTGATTTAAATCTCCAAAATTCTTTCAATATTATTAATATAGAGTTTAAAAGACTGTGAACCTGTGAGGTATTTATAACATACCCATAAGGCCAAAAAATGATTTTATATACAGCTGATTTAGTCTTTAACAGACTTTTCAATTGAATTTTAAAAAAAAAAATAACAAAAAATAAGTATAAATTTTTTTCTGGATAAAAAAAGTTATAAATATTATTTCACTTTTTGGATTCTACAACAAAAATAACATAGGGTACACTCACATGGTGTTATACCCAAAAATGCTAATTTCTTATGTTATTAGAAGATTTAAGAATATCACAGTACTAATGTAAATTTTTTAACATTTTTTGAAAATTGTTAAATTTTAGCTTATTTAAGCTTAAATTTAAAGTTACATAAGGTTTATTCAAACTTACCAAAATTTTAGTTAAAATTGAGGTGTTGTGTATATTTACTGAATTGGCTAATTGAGGATTTGCCATAAAGAATGTAAATACTGCATGAGCTCAATTTAAAAGTGTTTAAGGCCATAGTATGGCTTTAAATAAATAAAAGGGCAAAATCAATGCAAAAAAGGTGGAACAAAGGAAAAAGACTAAACAGAGCTAGGGTACCCAACTTTTTGGATCTGCAAGGATTCAATTAAGGTTTTCCACCTGTATTCAAGGATTTTCAACCTTATTTAAACTTTAAGATTAGAATTTGATCCAAACTTAAGGTTTAAAAAACTTGGACAGGAATTTCAAGCTGCCAAAGGGTAAATCCAAATATGCAGGCTTGAAATTAAAGTTTTGAGACCTTTAAAAACTTAAATAAGCTTAAAAATTTAAGTTTGAAAGCATTAAAACCTTATCAAAAAGTTAAGGTTTAGTGTGTATTGCTATTTTACATGGAAAAATATCAATAACTTCAAAAATTCATTAAAAATCCAATTCTTAATGGATTTGCTTTAAAATTTCACACAGATTAAAGTTTAATATTATCTATATATAAATAAAATTTTAAGTATCTTTTTTAAACAGATTCCCTTGGTAATTAGACTGGAAATTCACTCTTTTAATTATACTTAAAGAAAATTAAGATTTCTTTACAAATTAATTAAAAATTGAGTTTAAGGAATTTCTGCTTTAAACTCTATTTTTAAGTTGTTCATGTAATTAAATTTAATATAAATAAACTTGTTTTATATTAAAACTTAAAATAATTAGCTCAAATGAGGATTAAAGTTACTTAGAGTTAAGAATAAAACTGGTAACTTTAAATTGGAATTAAAAATAAGTTACCTTAAGCTAAGAACCTTATTTTTAAGCATGGTTTTTCAGTTTTGACCTGAGAATTCCCTCTATATACATTATGAATAATGAGAGTTAGTATGTATACATAAAAAGAGCCTTTTCATCACTGTTTTTGTCCATAATCATTTATTAATCCAATCATATTAAACATTTAAACAAGTAAAGTTTTATTATATATAAAATCTTATTATTAAAATATTTCTTAAGTATTTTATTCTTTATAAATCTTAAATTAAAGAATTGAAATCATAGAAATTAAATTATTGTTGTAATCAACTATAATATATATTTTATTTTATAAAATTAGTATCTTTAAAATATTTTTTAAACTCCACAAATTCCTCTCAAAAACTCTTTAATCATATTTCTTATCATAAAAAATTGTTTTATAATTTAAAATATTGATTTTTTTGGTGTGTTTTTAACTTATAATAATTATTTTATATAATCACTGTATTTAAGCTTAAATAAGCCTAAATTTAAAGTTGCATGAGGTTTATGCAAGCTTACCAAAACTTTAGTTAAAATTGAGGTGTTGTGTATATTTAATGAATTGGCTGAGGATTTTCCATACAGAATGTACATCCTGTGTGAGCTCAATTTAAAAAGTGTTTAAGGCCATAGTATGGCTTTAAATAAATAAAAGGGTAAAATCCACACAAAAAGGTGGGACAAAGGAAAAAGACCAAACAGAGCTGGAGCACCCAGCTTTTTGGATCTGAAAGGATTCAATTAAGGTTGTCCACATGTATTTGAGGATTTTCAACCTTATTTAAACTTTAAGATTAGACTTTGATCCAACCTTAAGGTTTAAACTGGTTTTATCCCAATTTGGACAGGAATTTTATGCTACCAAATGGTAAATCCCAATATGAAGGCTTGAAATTAAAGTTTTGAGACCCTTAAAATCTTAAATAAACTTAAAGCTTTAAGCTTACAAGCATTAAAACCTTATCAAAAGTTAAGGTTTGGTGTGTATTGCTATTTTACATGGAAAAATAGCTATAACTTCAAAAATTCATTAAAAATCCAATTCTTAATGGATTTGCATGGAATTTTTACAAGGCTTACAGCTCAATATTATCTATTCATAAATCAAGTTTTAAGTATCTTTTATCAACAGATTCCCTTGGTAATTTGCCTGCAAATTTACTCTTTTAATTATACTGAAAGAAAATTAAGATTTTTTTAAAAATTAATTAAAAATTGAGCTTTGGAGATTTATGCATGAAACTCTGCTTTGAAGTTTTTCATGTGATGAAATTTGATATAAATAAAATTATTTTATATTGAAACTTAAAATAATTAACTTAAATGAGGATTAAAGTTACTTGGAGTTAAGAATAACACTGGTAACTTTAAATTGGAATTAAAAATAAGTTACCTTAAGCTAAGAACCTTATTTTTAAGCATGGTTTTTCAGTTTTTACTTTAGAATGGCCTCTATATCCATTATTAATCATGAGAGTTACTCTGTAGACATGAAAAGAGCCTTTTCATCACTGTCTTTGTCCATAATCATTTATTAATCCAATCATATTAGACATTTAAACAGGTAAAGTTTTATTATATATAAAATCTTATTATTAAAATATTTCTTAAGTATTTTTTTCTTTCTAAATCTTAAATTAAAGAATTGAAATCATAGAAATTAAATTATTGTTGTAATCACCTATAATATATTTTACTTTATAAAATTATTGTCTTTAAAATATCTTTTAAAATCCACAAATTACTCTCAAAAACTCTTTAATAATTTTTTTTATCATAAAAAGTTGTTTTATAATTTAAAATATTGATTTTTGGTGTGTTTTTAACTTATAATTATAATTTTATATAATCAATGTTGTATTTGACTTGTTGTATTAAATTTATATTCTAAGTAAGTTTTTCTCTAAAATTCTATATTTTTTTTATCTATTATTAGTTTTTTTTATATAAAATTTTTCTATAAGAATTATTTATGTACAGTGTGTGTTATAATTATTTTATAAATAATATTTATATATTATTTAAAAGTGGTTAAATATTTATATTTTCCATGTGTAATTGTCTCATTAAGAGCTTTACACTTCTTATTGTTCTAATTGTCAGTGAGTATAAAAATAATAGAATAATTATAATTTATTATAATTGTTATATCATATAATAATAATCAACTTTATCTTTCTATCTAATTATTTTTAATAATTATATTTAAATTTGTGGTTATAATGTTTTATTATATTATATTTTTCTACTGAAGACAGTCATAGTACTCTTGATATTGTTACTATTATCAAGAGTTTCATGGAAAAATCTTACATTACCACCTGTTTGGTAAATCCAAGAATAACTTTAAAATTTTACACCATAACTTAATTTTATCAGTTTTTTTTTGGTAAGTTAAATTATAAATTATGAAAATTTATTTTAATTTAAATTTAATAAATATTAATTAAAATAATTGTTTTTGAAAATAATAATAATTTAAATTTAAACTAAAATTCTATTTTGGTCTTTTTATGCCAAGATATTGAATTTATGGTATATTACCTTATGCTATGACCCTACATAGAACTTGATGGTTATTCCAATGGTTTAATCATATACACACACACATATATATATATATAAATATATATTCATTTATCATTAAAAAATTTACTTAAATATTTTATTATATCTAAATAAATCTTTTACTTAATTGTCAGATTTGTCTATGAAACTCTTGATAATATTGCTATTAATCAAGAGTACTATTACTTTTCTTATGAAATTTATTAAAAATTTTATTATAACAAAAACTAAATAATTGAATAATTAATTTTTTCTTTTACTTGTTATACACTAATAGTTATTAAAAAAAGTAATCAGTACTTCTATGCTAGAATCAATTACAAGAAGTATTAATAATAAAACTTCTTTTTAAAATAATAAAAAATTATTTTCTTCAAGAATAATGATAAATAGGGTTCTTTAATAAATCCTTAAGAATTAAGTTAAAACACTCACTGATACCCAAATAATACCTTGAAAAGAATTAGTAGAATGATTTTATAGATTAATTGTGAATTTAAAAGATCAAAATTTCTTTATATTAATAATACCAAAATATAATAGGTAAGAAATATTGGGAATAGATCAGTTCTATGATTTCAAATCTTTGATCAATTTGGAAAGATTTAAAACACTTAAGAAAAGAATTAACTAATACTTACTTGTTGGTACTAATGATATGTTTGAATAATAAGATGATTTGAAAAAAAAAAGAAAGAGGAAGCCTCTTTCAAGTCAACAACAGATCACAGAGTCATTCCATGAAAAAAAATAAGAAAAAAACTTAGTGAGAAACCATTAATACTCTTTGGATTATTGGTTACATCATCTGTTATTACATAAGATTATCATAATTACTTAATTAAGTCATTTTATGTGACTACCAACCGATTTATGGTTAATACATAAAGAAGTAACAACTTTCAATCTTGTTTTATTTCAAAATAATAACAATTCTTCAAATTTATCAATTTAATTGGAAATTTAATCACAGTTTGTATTCCCTGTGAATTTTTGAAGATTCAGTGTCTCATGTGGAATTATTGAAAATAGATTGTAAGTAAACCTTTTAATTTGAATTATGAATTCACAATTCTGTTTTATTTTCATATGAATTATAGCTTTCTCTTTTGTTCCTGAAAGATTCATAAGGATTAATTAAGAATTGTGTTTTTAATGAATTTTTGAAGTTTTTACCTTATTCCTATGTAAAATTAAAAATAGCACAGTAATAGCTGGTTATCATGAGGGAAATGCATGTATACTAGTACAAAAATTCTTTTAATTAGTATTAAAAGCTTAAACCATGGAAAATAACTAGTAGTTGAAATGGTTACAGGATTCAGAGTTTCTCATTACCTCCTTGTCCCATCAAAATAGAAGCTTGCTTGCTATTTTATTATGATTTGATGGCACTTTAACTTGGTAATCAAGTTCCAAAAAGAAGTTTTGAAATACTAATCTGGCCATGATAAGCCATAGATTAAAGATTTAGAGCTATCCATGCATTGGAGGCCTCAGAAGTTGGGAAACCTAACTCTCTTTGATGTCTTTTGTCCCCCTTAGCTATTTTCACATCAAAAATAGTAATTCAGGCTTAAAGACTCATATTAAATGTGAGTTTGACAAAGTGTTATATAAGAATAATGTAATATCAAGTGCCACAAACATGAATAACATTATTCTTAGTGTATATGTAACATAATATTTCTCAAATTCCCATTATTTTGGTGTGAAATTGAGGAAAACAAAAATTTTCAAAACTATTTTATGTGGTATTGATGATGTGGTGTTGAGGTATTTTCCATATTACCACCTAATAGAGTTAATTTAGGCTTATTAGCTTTATGGAGTTAACCTAGGTGAAATGTTGTGTAGAATTTTAATCTGGCCTTAAATGTGTGGATATACTTACTAACAAAAAGGTTATTCATCTTTTCTTAAATAAAAAATGATAAATTTTGGATATATTCATGCCTTATTGGTTATGTAGAGTTGATTTTTTTTGATATTAATTGTGGCCTATTTGGGTATGTAAAGTATAGCTCAAGAATCACATTCCCTCCCACCAAAAAATGAGATTGTGCTTACAATTTTATTAATGGTTTCAAGAAGAAAAAGGCAAAAAAAAGAGTTAATGTCCACTGTTAAACCTATTTATACTACTCAGATCAAGTAATTCAAAGAACATTTATAGGCATATTTAGGCTTGTGGCCTTCTTTCATGCCTAAATATTCTCAAAATTTCATCTGAGTCAGGTATGTCTGGTTCTGTCAGCCATTAATCTTCATGTACTGTATTTCTATATTGGACAAGATATTCTCTTTGATTTTTACCCATAAGTCTCCTTTATTTAGTGAATTTTATTATCTTTCTGTTTTCACTTTGTTCCACTGGTGGTACAGTCAAAGGAGTTGGGTTCCATAAAGGAAACAATTATTTGTCAGCTGGTTGATAAGGATTTATCAAGCTGACTGGAAAGGTGGGGTTTTCATTTTCCAATTCACCACTCAATTCCACTTGAAATGCATTGGTTCCATGTAAGGAAACAACAAAAAAAGGTCCTACATAAGAATCTTTAAGTTTATTTGGGCCTTTGATATTATTAAAATTCAAGGTTGAAACTAGAACTAAGTCCCCTACTTATAAGTCTGGTACTTTGTGACTCATGTCCCACTTCTGTTTTGCATACTCAAAAGCGTCATTCATACTCTGTTTTGCATTATGTTTTACTTTATCAAGCATTATATTGAAGCTGGAAGCTGTAGGATGAATGTCAATCAAGTATTTCCTCAGTGTGTCTGCTGGGAGTCTTGGATTCCATCCTTTTTCTAACATAGCAGGAGTTTGGCCTGTAGAAGAATGGACTGATGTCTTATATGCCAGTTCCAATGCAGATATTAGAGTGCACAACTAACTGGTAAAGAAATCTGAGTCTTTTAATTCTAACCCATAAGCACAGAATCTCCTGATCATGTCCTCTAAAGTTTTAATTATCCTCTCTGCCAGTCCATCTGTTTGAGGGTGATATGCTGTTGAGAATGATAAATTAGTCCTGAACAATCTGTGAAGATTGGTCCAAAGTGCAGATGTGAATTTTGGAACTCTGTCACTTATAATTGCGAGCCTTGAGGTATATCTTACATACCCAAATAGGCCACAATTATCCTAAAAAGAAATTTTGAATTATGCATAACTAATAAGTCATGCATATATCCGAAATTCATCATTTTTGATTTCAGAAAAGAGGAATAACTTTTCATTGAGTAAGTAAATCCATGGATTTAAGGCCAGATTTGGATTCTACACAAAAATTCACCTAGGGTAGCTCCATAGAGTGAATAAACTCAAATTAACTCCTTGAGGTGGTAAAATGGAAAATACTTCAATACCACATCATCAATACCACATAAAAGATCCGTGAAAACTTTTGTTTTTCTTAATTTCATGCCAAAATAATGGGAATGTGAGAAATCCCATGTTACATATACACTAAGAATAGTGTTATGCATTTTTTGAGCACTTAATATCATGGTATTCTTCCATGGACTTTTGGTTCATGCATAGTGGATATTGCACTTTAAGCTTAAATTTCTATTTTGACGTAAAAAATAAGCAAGGGGGACAAAAGACATCAAAGAGAGCCAGGGTGCCCAACTTCTGAGGCCTCAGAGGCATGGACAGCTCCAAAGCTGGGATCCATAGCTGATCTTGGCTTAATTGGTAAGCTAAAACCTTTTGGGAACTTGGTTACCATGTTACAACTACTGTAAATCTTAAGAAAATAGCAAATAACCTGCTATTTTGATGTGCCAAGGAGGTAAAAAGCTACTTAGACTCCTGTAACCATGTCAATTCTTAATGATTTTCCATGGATAAACCCCAAAAGAGTAATTGAAACCCTTTTTGGACTTGTATCCATTGATTTACCTCATAGCAACCAGTTAAACACTGATATTTGCAATTCTACGTAGAAATGAGGTAAAAACTTCAAAAATTCATTAAAAATACAATTATTAATGAATCTTTCTGAAACTTTAAGAACCAATGGAGAACTGTATTATCCATGGTACAACCAAAAAGAATTACAGTTTTACTAGTAAAATTTAAAGTTTTACTTACAGTCCATTTTTGACTATTCTATGTGAAACACTGAATCTTCAAAAAATTATAGTAATTACAACCTGTGATGAAATTGGCAATACCATTGATAACTTTGAGGAATCAATGATTATTTTGGAATAAAAGAAGATTTACTGATGTTACTCCTTTTATTCTTAACCATATTGGGGTTGGTAGTCACATAAAAGCATCAATTAAGTAATTATGATAATCTTACGTGACAACAGATGATGCAATCAATAATCCAAAAATGTTTATTGTTTTCTCACTCACTGGTTTTTCAGTTTGCTCCACAGAACACCTCTGTGAGCTGTTGTTGACTTAAAAGAGGCCTCTTCTTGCTGTTTTTTCCACATCATCATCATCTTATTATCATTTAAAACATTATTACCCACAAGTAAGTATTAGTTATTAGCTATTCTTAAGTGTTTTAAATCTTTTGAAATTAATCAGAAAGACGTGAAATCTTAGAATTCAACTATATATTGTTGTAATACTGTTATAAATTCATTTTGATCCTTAAAATCCACAATTCTATGTCAAATCTCTCTATCTTATCTTTCAATAAGTTCTTTGGAATATTAGTGAGTGATTTATTTTTAATTCTTAAAGTTTTTCTCTAAAATTAGTTTTCTTCAAGAATTATCATTATAATTATTCTTGAAAAAGATAATTATATATTAAAATAATTTTATTATTTTAATAAAAGAAGTTTTATTATTAAAATCTTATTGTAATTGATTCTTGTAGACAATTACTTGCTCACTGTTAAAGTCACTAGTAGTGTTTAACACATGAAAGAAATAATTCTTTAATTATTTAATTGTGGTTATAATAACATTTTGTTATCATATTTCATAAGAACAGTCATAGTACTGTTGATTAATAGTAATATTATCATCAGTTTCATAGACACATCTTACATTTGGGGGCCTGGCCATGTTTTTTGAACGTTGTACCCTTAATTAATATATTTTTAAGCTCTAAAATATATTAATTTGATATTTTTTTCTTTCATTTTGAAGTTAAAATCATTCTTATTTTTGAAATTGTTTTGGAAATCTTTTTCATTTAGGAATTTGGTTTAATTTTATACTGTTTTTACACGTGGCTTTTTCACAGCCAAAAACTTATAAAATTATTCTTTGAGTTACTATGAACCAATTTTCATTCAAAATCTTAAATTTTAATTCTTTTTCTTCAAAAAGAATAATTTTCTAATATTAAAAAATATAAAAACTTATAAAAAATCTTTAAAAATATTTTGAAAAGTATAAAAAATAATTTTTTCTAGTGTCTTTAATAAAATACTGTGAAGCTGGCAACAGACTCAGTAAAAGATATATCACTAGTCCAGAATATTCAGAAGCAGAACCTGAAGACAGTATTGAGATTCAAATTGCTAAAAGAGGCACCTTATTTAACTCAGAAAAGACTAAATTACCACCAAAAGGTGTGTATTTTATCTTATATTTTCACCTTTTATCTTTAAATTGATGTGAAAATGGTGCATACCAGAAATGGAAGCAACTATTTAGTCCAACCAGATGGATGTGGACAAAGAAGAGGAAAGACCAAATCCAGAAGTGCCAAGTCTTCCACAAGAAAGACACATTTGGAGGATGCCAGAGTTGCCCCCCATTCCCCAAGGTCTGTACCCACAGATTTTGACGTGAATTCTGAGCCTAAACTGATTCATGACAATATTTCCAGGGCTGAACCATTTTAAAGTGGAAGAAATAGAAATATATCAATGCCAGTACAAAAACTGGTTCAGAGCAGCCAAAGAAGAGGAGTGGGAAATATTCCCAAGCCTTTGTCAGGGGGCCATGAACTCCTACTTACACATAAAGAGCTTTCTGGGTCAGGAGAAGACCATAGAACTCTTAGGAGGATGGAGCCCCCTGTCTTGCAAAGAAAAGGTCAAAAAGATAAGGAATTGGTTGATGAAACAAAGTCTTTTATCCATATACCAGAAGAAGGAACTGGAAATGACTCCAGCTTTGGAGACAGAAGCCCCAGTGGCATCTACCAGCTCCAGAAGTGTCCAAAGACAAGCGCAAAGGACCTAAGAAGAAGCAGAGAGGTCCCAAGAACAATCAAGGCAAGGGCAAAGGCAAAGACAATTGGCACAGACCTTACCCACAAGGGCACAGGATCCCCAAATTGGAGCCTTCAGCCATGGACAGTGTGTTCAACATGGCCAGAACTCTCATGGAATTCACAGCCAAGGAGCAGGAAAGGATGAACAGGACTTTTCCACGCAAATAGATCATGTACAAAGAGCAATTAATGTAGAAATTGGTAAACTTGATTCAAAGTTAACTAAAATAACATTAGATATTAATGAATTGAAAAAACATGATAAGAAATATAATGAATGGTATGAATTGACAAATGCCAAATTTGATTCAATTATAAATGCTTGTAGCAGAATTGAGAGTACATTTCAGATTCAGAATGATAAAATGGAAAATATTTGTATTTTTAAAATGAATGATCAATTTAAGAATCTACAAGACCATGTCTTAAAGATAGGTGAAAATACCAATCAATTTGTTACACATTTAGCAAAAAGTGACAGTGAAAGGCAGAAGTCAAAGAATGAAATCATTGCACATGTAGAACAAATTCATAAGAATTATGAACCACATATGCCAAGACATTATACACCCTTGAATGAAGAAAAACTTTCTGTTAAAGGAAGTTTTACCCCACTTTTAGGAGAAAATGTTGTATCTGTTAAAGATATTCCCAAATTAGAAGAATGGCCAACATTTTCTGGTGAAGGAGAATATAACCATATTGAGCTCATCAGGACTATTGATATGTTACAGGAAAACTTCAATATACCTTATCAAATCATAGTGGGGAAATTACACTCTCTGTTTACCAGAATTGCAAAGAAATGGTATTACAAAATGAGAATGGATCATGGGAAACATGATTGGTCTTGGTGGAAATCTGAAGTGATTACAAAATGGGCCAACAATTCTTGGAGGTTTAAAATGGAAAATGCTTTTTAAAGTGCCATTTTTAACTCAGAGAAAGATAAACCACTTACTTGGTTCCTCAAGAAAAATGACAGATTATCTGCCTTACACCCAGATATGTTTGACACTATGATTAATATGAAAATATTAAGAAAGTGTGGAGGAGAACTGGAACATGCTATCAAAATAAGATGTGTAGAGCCCTGTTCAACAGAGGATTACATTAATGAAATGGAAGATATCATTACCAGAACAAGAATTGGTAAAACTTGGACTAAAATCCCTATGGAATCCAAGATGGTCCCAACGTTTCCCAGAGAAGATAAAAGACCAGAAAGACCTGTCTTGAAGTGTCATAAATGTGGAAGTACTTCACATTTAGCACACACTTGCACCAAAAAGACAAAAATCAATGAAGTTCAAGTCATTGAAGAAATTCAGTGTACTGAAGAGAAAGAGGAGTCTGATCAAGATTCTGCAGTCTCTGAGGATACACCAGTTGAGGACTATACCATTGAAAACATTACAGCTTTCTTTGAGGTCACAGAAGTCCATACCCACTTGCCAAAGTACAGTGAGGATTGCTTAAACCTGATCAATATCCAATATGCCAGAATGTGTAAAACAAAACCTGCTAGAGGAAAGGGTTACACTGCTGGAGCATCCTGTATCACATCAGTTTTGATGAGTGATATTGAAGCCAAAGTGAATTTGGATACAGGGGCATTTTGCACTTGTGTAGCCAAATATTATCTCCAAATTATACTTCCTGAATGGAAAAACCATCTATTACCAATAGAGGGTGTGCAATTTAGTAGTGCCAGTAACAATATGTACCCCTTGGGTATATCAGACACTAATCCTGTATTTCCAAACCCAGCAGGAAGTGTGAGGATGAAAACTGAGATTGTGGTAATGGATAATTGCACATCTCAGCACATCATTCTTGGAAATGATTACTTGAATATTTATGGTATTGAAATCAATAACCATAAAGACAGATATTCCACAATTGGGGATAACAAAAGACAAAAATTTGCTTTTTCCAATATGCCAAAACAAATATCTGTGGTATCTTCTGTCAAGGATACTTATAAAGATGAATTTGTGTCTAATCAACTTGTTGAAGCACAAATTAATCCATCATTGTCACCAAAAATGAGGAATGAACTTATTAATGTGTTATACACATACAATGATGCATTTGCCTCTGATAATGAACCATTAGGTGCTATAAGGGGACATGAAGTTGATATTACTCTTAATATTGACAGACCATATCCTCCAGTACTTAGAAGACCAGCTTATCCAGCCAGTCCCAGAGCTAGAGAAGCCTTGGAAAAACATATCCAAGAGTTAATCCAGCTTGGTGTACTAAGGAAAGTGGGCCATAATGAGGAAGTTGAAGTAACAACACCTGTTATTACTGCCTGGCATAATGATAAGTCAAGAATGGTTGGAGATTTCAGAGCATTGAATACCTACACAGTTCCAGATAGGTATCCAATCCCTAGAATTGAAGAAACTTTGACTCAATTATCTAAAGCCAAGTATATAACATCAATGGATGCATTGAAAGGCTTTCATTAAAATTTTTTGAAGCCTAAAGCTAAGAAATTACTCAGAATTATCACTCACTGTGGTATTTATGAGTATATTAGAATGCCATTTGGCATTAAAAATGCTCCATCCCATTATCAAAGAATGATGAATACCATCTTTCCC
Source organism: Austropuccinia psidii (assembly GCA_023105745.1). Lineage (NCBI taxonomy): Eukaryota > Fungi > Basidiomycota > Pucciniomycetes > Pucciniales > Sphaerophragmiaceae > Austropuccinia > Austropuccinia psidii. Next base: position 15,227,503 of record JALGQZ010000012.1, on the reverse strand, counting down.
ACAGAATTGTCTGAAGGATGGCTTATCATTTATATTGATGATATTATCATATGATATGATTCTTGATCCTTACACCTTGAAAGACTTGCAAGAGTACTGCACAAGGTTGCAGAAGTGAATATGAAAATTTCACTTAAGAAATGCAATTTTGGTTTTGAAGAACTCAAAGCATTAGGACATATTGTTTCTGGTTTAAGCTTTGGTATTGACAAAAACAAAGTAGCAGAAGTGTTACTTAAACCAATAACCCAGAAGAAAAAAGAAATGATGTCTTTTCTTGGCTTTGCCCGTTATTATAGGCAACACTTAAAAGACTTTGCAATTCTAGCCAAGTCACTTTATAGAATCTGTGATCAACAGACTGTATTTGAGATGACACAGGAGAGAATTAAAGCTTATGAGAAGATAAGGAGAGCTCTTACAGAAGCACCTTTAATCCTCATTCCTGACTGGAATATTCCTTTTAAATTGTACATTGATGCATGTGGAGATGGATTAGGGGCTGCCCTACATCAAGTCCAAACTATTGATGACAAACCTACAGAAGGACCAGTTTGTTTTATCTCAAGACAAATCAAACCAACAGAGGCCAGATATGGTGCAAGCCAAATGGAGTGCTTATTCTTGGTGTGGGCACTTGAGAAATTACACTATTATCTTGATGGCAGTGTTTTTGAAGTGATAAATGACTGTAATGCAGTAAAATCACTTCTTAACATGAAAACTCCCAACAGACATATGTTGAGATAGCAAATAGCCATTCAGGAATATAGAGGAAACATGACTATAGTCCACAAAGCAGGAAACATTCACAAAAATGCTGATGGACTTAGCAGATGGGCATTAGCCAACACTCCTGATAACCCAGCTTATGTACCTTTGGAAGCTGAACCACAGATTCCAATTGAAGGGATTAACATAACTGATATTGGGACTGAATTCTTTGAAGAGGTCAGAGAATCTTATAAGAAAGACAAGAACTGCCATATCTTGACTTCTTTATTAGATAAAGACTTCAAAGATACATCTTTGGTCAATGCACTGGATGAAGTTTGGAGAAATTCCTATTCTGAAGGGAGATTTCACTTGTTTGATGGAATTATTTACCACAGAACCAAACATTCTTGTGTAATGACACTATGTAGCAGATTGCTTATCAATACAATTCTTCATGAATGCCATGATAGCATCTACTCTGGACACCTGTCAGAGGACAGAACACTTGAAAAAGTGAAGAACTGTGCATGGTGGCCATCTTGGAGAAAAGAAACCATTGAATATTGCCATACCTGTGACAGATGTCAAAAAGCAAACAGAAGTACAGGCAAGAAATTTGGACTTATGATCCATATCCAAGAACCAAAATCCCCTTGGGAAGTTGTTCACATGGATTTGGTCACAGCACTTCCTCCAAGTGGTGACAAAGGTTATAATGCTTGTTTAGTCATTGTAGACAGATATAGCAAGACTCCCATATTCTAACCATGTCATAAAGATGACACTGCTATGGATACAGCTCTTCTTCTATGGAGTAGAGTTATTGCTCATACAGTATTATTTAAGAATATCATAAGTGACAGAGATCCCAAGTTCACATCTACACTTTGGACAAATCTTCATAGATTGTTTGGGACTAAGCTATCATTCTCTACAGCATATCACCCTCAAACAGATGGGCTAGCAGAGAGGATGATTCAAACTTTAGAAGACATGATCAGAAGATTTTGTGATTATGGGTTAGAATTCAAAGACTCAGATGGCTTTACCCATGACTGGTGCACTCTGATACCTGCACTAGAATTGGCATACAAGACATCAGTCCATTCTTCCACAGGACAAACTCCTGCTATGTTAGAAAAGGGATGGAATCCAAGACTCCCAGCAGACACACTGAGGAAAGACTTGATTGAAATTCATCCTACAGCTTCCAGCCTAAAGATAATGATTGATAAAGTGAAATATCATGCAAAACAGAGTATGAATGACACCTTTGACTATTCAAAACAGAAGTGGGACAAGAGTCACAAAGTACCAGACTTCAAAGTAGGGTACTTAGTTCTAGTTTCCACCTTGAATTTTAATAATATCAAAGGCCCAAAGAAACTTAAAGATTCTTATGTAGGACCTTTTGTTATTGTTGCCTTACATGGAACCAATGCAGTGCAAGTGGAATTGAGTGGTGAATTGGAAAATACACACCCCACTTTTCCAGTCAGCTTGATAAAGCCTTATCAACCAGCTGATAAAGAATTGTTTCCTTTAAGGAACCCAACTCCTTTAACTGTTCCACCAGTGGAACAGAATGAAGACAAAAAGATAAAGAAAGTCATTGAAGAAAGGAGACTAAGGGGTAAAAATCAAAGAGAATATCTTGTCAGATATAGAAATCCAGTACATGAAGATGAATGGCTGGCAGAATCAGAAATACCTGACTCAGATAAACTCTTGAGAAGATTTAGACATGAAAGAAGGCCACAATCCTGAATATGTCTATAAATGTGCTTTAAATAACTTGATCTGAGTGATGTAAAGAGGTTGGACAGTGGACATTAACCCCCCTTTGGGGCCTTTTACTCTTTATACCATTGATAAAATTGTAGTACAATTTGATTTTTTGGTGGGAGGGAATGTGCGCCTTGAGGTATATTTTACATACCCAAATAGGCCACAATTATCTTAAAAAGAAATTTTGAATTATGCATAACTCATAAGTCATGCATATATCCAAAATTCATCATTTTTGATTTCAGAAAAGAGGAATAACGTTTTATTGAGTAAGTAAATCCATAGATTTAAGGCCAGATTTGGATTCTACACAAAAATTCACCTAGGGTAGCTCCATAGAGTGAATAAGCTCAAATTAACTCCTTGAGGTGGTAAAATGGAAAATAATTCAATACCACATAAAAGATCCATGAAATTTTTTGTTTTTCTTAATTTCATGCCAAAATAATGGGAATGTGAGAAATCCCATGTTACATATACACTAAGAATAGTGTTATGCATTTTTTGAGCACTTAATATCATCGTATTCTTCCATGGACTTTTGGTACACGCATAGTGGATATTGCACTTTAAGCTTAAATCTCCATTTTGACGTAAAAAATAAGCAAGGGGGACAAAAGACATCAAAGAGAGCCAGGGTGCCCAACTTCTGAGGCCTCAGAGGCATGGACAGCTCCAAAGCTGGGATCCATGGCTGATCTTGGCCTAATTGGTAAACTAAAACCTTTTGGGAACTTGGTTACCATGTTACAATTACTGTAAATCTTAAGAAAATAGCAAATAACCTGCTATTTTGACATGGCAAGGAGGTAAAAAGCTACTTAGACTCCTGTAACCATGTAAATTCTTAATGATTTTCCATGAATAAGCCACAAAAGAGTAATTAAAACCCTTTTTGGACTTGTATCCATTGATTTACCTCATAGAAACCAGTTAAACACTGATATTTGCAATTCTATGTAGAAATGAGGTGAAATCTTCAAAAATTCATTTAAAATACAATTATCAATGAATATTTCTGAAACTTTCAGGACCAATGGAGAACTGTATCCTCTATGGTACAACCAAAAAGAATTACAGTTTTACTAGTAAAATTAAACGTTTTACTTATGGTCTATTTTTGACTATTCTATGTGAAACACTGAATCTTCAAAAATTTACAGTAATTACAACCTGTGATGAAATTGGCAACAGCATTGATAACTTTGAGAAATCAATGATTATTTTGGAATAAAAGAAGATTTACTGATGTTGATCCTTTTATTCTTAACCATATTGGGGTTGGTAGTCACATAAAAGCATCAATTAAGTAATTATGATAATCTTACATGACAACAGATGATGCAATCAATAATCCAAAAAGGTTTATTGTTTTCTCACTCACTGGTTTTTTGGTTTTCTCCATGGCACGCCTCTGTGAGCTGTTGTTGACTTAAAAGAGGCCTCTTCTTGCTATTTTTTCCACATCATCATCATCTTATTATCATTTAAAACATGATTACCAACAAGTAAGTATTAGTTATTAGCTATTATTAAGTGTTTAAATCTGTCAGAATCAATCAGAAAGACGTGAAATCATAGAATCCAACTATATATTCTTGTAATACTGTTATAAATTCATTTTGATCCTTAAAATCCACAATTCTACATCAAATCTCTCTATCTTATCTTTCAATAAGTTCTTTGGAATATTAGTGAGTGATTTATTTTTAATTCTTAAAGTTTTTCTCTGAAATTAGTTTTCTTCAATAATTATCATTATAATTATTCTTGCAAAAGATAATTATATATTAAAATAATTTTATTATTTTAATAAAAGAAGTTTTATTATTAAAATCTTCTTGTAATTGATTCTTGTAGACAATTACTTTCTCACTGTTAAAATCACTAGTAGTGTTTAACACGTGAAAGAAATAATTCTTTAATTATTTAATTGTGGCTATAATAACATTTTGTTATCATATTTCATAAGAACAGTCATAATACTTTTGATTAATAGTAATATTATCATCAGTTTCATAGAAACATCTTACAGTAATATTCTTAAATAACCCTGTATCATAAATGACTCTATTACATAAAAGGAGAGCTGTATTGATAGAAGTGTCATCTTTATGACATGGTAAGAATACAGCTGTAAGGTTTGACTATGAAACCATAAGTAAAAATTACCCATATTTTACTTATTTTACTATGAATGTCCTTATAACTGAAATAAATAAGACAAAAATAATTATAATAATAAAGAATTATTATAATTATGGCGTAAAAATAATTATATTATTAAATAAATAAGATAATATTATTTATATTATAAAATATAATATAATATGATAAATATATTAATATAAAATAATTAATATATTTAATGGCACTTTATTATTGTTACAAACAAACAATAAAGGCGTAAAAAATTGTTTTTTATTAATAAAAAACAATTAATAACAATAATATTACCAATATTAAAGTTTTAAATTGATATAAATACTATTTATATTAATTAAAGAATTATTAAAGTAATAATAAAGAGAAAATAACCTACTTTTAATACTTAATATAATAATTTTGAGATATTTTACACCAAAAAATTTAAATACAACTTATCCAAATTGAATTTACAATCAAAAATAGAGAAAATTACAAATATTCTTGATTTTTACGTGGAAATGTGATTTTTGGAGAGATTTTTAACAAAAACAATTAACTAGATGATTTAATCACGTCAGAATTGATGATTATAATGAGATGATATTTTGTCTTTAATAATATAAAAGTTTTATATATAAGAATAAAGATATTACCTTTTTAATTTTATTGATTTAATGTTTTTGATGCGTCTGAGGGGAAAACAGAGTAAAAAGAGCTCTATTTATAGTAAATACCTCCCTCCTAGAGTCCAGCAGGCTTCTAGTAGATGTGTACTGATCATATCCACTGGAATTGATCAATATTTTTTGGAGATGATTACATCATGATCAAACCATATTACATCAGTATTATGCCATTATTTAGAGTTATCACTATAAATCTAAGTTTGGTGATGTCAAAGGCTTGGCAGAAGCCCAAAATTCGTGGATTTTATTAGTTTTAATCATAAAATAACAGTATTCACCAATTTTATCACTCATATGACTGTTAAACTTAATTTAAGGTTACAGTGAGTGATCACAAATGATCAAATTAAGTTCAAGCTTTGATCCTTAATACATTTTAAGATTTACACGCTACAGCAATTCAGAGAGTGAATTCTAATAGCTTGGCATAACCTTACATCATCAAAACTCTATTTTTGATGATTTTTCTGGTAACTCATCTTTTCTGTTGAAATTTAATATTTTAAACTTCAAACCATGATTTTAACGTTATACCTTGAATATTATAATAAAAAATACATCATTCTTCACCAATGAACTAGTAGAATCCAATTGTCTATTTTTTTTAAGTTTGAACCACTTTCACAACAAAGTGGTCAACAGCTCTGTTGATTTTAATCAATAATCCCTTACAGGATTTAACCTTGTTTATAGCTTGTAAATAAACTTCATTTCTGTATTCCTAAAATAATTACGTGATGACTTTATTTTTGGTTCATCACTCTATCATGCATATTTCAAAAGATATTGGCTAAAATCCTTGAATATATGTGTTGACCAAAAAAGTGAATATATTCAGGTTAATTCTTTAAGTATTGATTTTGGAGCTTAGGTTCTTAATTGTTTTATATGTGGAATTGTATGAAGAATCCAATGGTACCATTCATTTCACATGTTGTTCCATTGGTCTTTGAAATAAATAGGGATTTATGTTTTTTATAAGGTATTATTACTTATGACTTATTAAATATTGACTTTACAGATATGCCATAAAAATGATATATGTTTATCTTACCATGGGAAATCCAATGGTATAATTCATTTCACATATTTATTCATTGGTGTTTAAGTTAAACTAAGTTTTATGCCAATTTATGGTATTTTTGTAGCTTTAAGGTAATTATTTTTAATGTATAATTAATTTAAATATTTCTTGTGACCTTTTTTGGGTATGTGGTCATATCTCAAAGGTTCAAATTCCCTACCACCAGAAAAGATTGTCCCACAATCTGATATGTGTAATTAGGGTATCATCCACTGTCCTACCTCTTCAATAGACTTTGTTAGTCTTGAAGCTCAATAATGCTTAACTTTTCTATTTTTCATGTTTTCTTTCACGTCTGAACCTTCTTAGTAGCTTATCAGCATTTTTTATATCTTTCTCAAGTAGCCATTCATCTTCTTGAGTTGATTTTCTATACCTTATAAGGTATTCTCTTTCTTTGTTGTTTCTTGTCCTTCTTTCTTTAAGGACTTTTACTATTTTCTTTTACTCTCCTTCTTCCAAGGGGGGAATTTCAAGTGGGGGTTTATTTCTTAGTGGAAATAACTCCTTGTCACTTGAGCTGTAAGGTTTCATCAGAATTACAGGGAAAGTTGGGTGTTTGTTCATTACTTCACCTGTGAGTTCCAATTTCACAGCATTGGGTCCATGAAGTGCTTTTATCATAAATGGTCCTGCAAAGGAATCTTTTAATTTCTTTGGGCCTTTTATGTTATTGAAATTAAGGGTTGATACTAGGACCAAGTCTCCTATTTTGAAATCAGGTGGCTTATGACTTTTATCTCATCTTTCTTTTGCATATTTGAACGACTCTTGCATACATCTGTTTGCATGGTGTCTTGCCTTGTCAAGCATTATCTTAAAACTGCTTGCTTTTGGATGTATATCCACTAAGTCCTTTTTGAGGGTATCATAAGGAAGTCTTGGATTCCAAACTTTTTCTAGCATTTCTTGTGTTTTGCGAGTAGAAGAATGGATTGATGTTTTATATGCCAGCTCAAGAGCTGGTATTAGTGTACACCAATCATGGGTAAAACCATCAGAATCTTTGAATTTTAGCCCATAAGCACAGAATCTTCTGATCATGTCCTCTAAGGTCTGTATCATTCTTTCTGCTAAACCATCAGTTTGAGGATGATAAGCTGTTGAGAATGATAACTTTGTCCCAAACAAGTTATGGAGATTTGTCCATAATGCTGAAGTGAACTTTGGGTCTCCCTCACTTATAGTATTCTGAAATAAGCCTGTATTGCTAATAACTTTATTCCATATCATTATGGCTGTGTCCATAGCTGTGTCATCTTTATGACATGGTAGGAACATGGGAGTTTTGCTATACCTGTCAACCAATACTAGGCATGAATTATAGCTTCTGTCTCCTCCTGGAGGTAATGCTGTTACCCAATTGATATGAACTATTTCCCAAGGGGATTTTGGTTCTTGGATTTGGATCATGATTCAAAATTTCTTTCCTGTGGCTCTGTTGGCTTTTTGACATCTGTCACAGGTTTGGAAGTATTCTATAACATCTTTCTTCCAATTTGGCCACCAAGAGCAGGTTTTCACCCTCTCTAGTGTTCTGTCTTCTGAAAGGTGTCCAGCTGCAACACTATCATGACACTCATGTAAAGTAGTGTTTATCAGGGTTCTATCTGTTAAGGACATAACACATGTGTGTTTTGTTCTATGGTAAAGGATTCCATCAAGGAGGTGGAATCTTCCTTCATCATATGCCTTTTTCCATATTTCATCTAGTTTTGATGAAAGTGATGGGTCTTTTCAGTCTTTCATTAGAAGTTGGCTTAAGATATGGCAATTTTTGTCTATCTTATAGCTTTCTTTAACTTGGTTAAAGAATTCTGTGCCAATTTCTGTAACACATATTCCTTCTATATGGTGTTCTTCCTGTGGTACCCATGCTGGATTGTCAGGGGTATTTGCTAGAGCCCATCTGCTAAGACCATCTGCATTTTTATGAATATTACCAGATTTATGAGCAATAGTCATATTTCCTCTATATTCTTGGATAGCAATTTGCCATCTCAGCATATGTCTATTTGGAGTTTTCATATTTAATAGAGATTTTACAGCATTACAGTCTGTAATCACATCAAATACTGTTCCATCCAAGTAATAATGTAATTTTTCTAAAGCCCACACTAAGCAGAGGTATTCCATTTGGCTTTCTCCATATCTTTCTTCTGTTGGCTTTATCTGTCTTTAAATAAAACAAATTGGTCCTTCCACTGGTTTATCATTCATAATTTGCGTCTGGTGTAGTGCAGCACCCAGTCCTTCTCCACAAGCATCAATGGAAAGTTTGAAGGGTAGTTTCCAATCTGGCATTAGAAGAAATGGGGCATTTGTTAAGGAATTTGTCAATTCTCCATATGCCTTGACTCTTTCTTCTGTCATTTCATAGACTTTTTGTTGGTCACATAGCTTGTACAAGGATTTAGCAATTTTTGCAAAGTCCTTTATATGCTGTCTATAGTAACCAGCAAATCCTAGAAATGATTGCATTTATTTTTTGGTTTGAGGAATTGGCTTAAGTAGTACTGCTGCTACTTTGTTATTGTTTATGCCTAGACTAAGTCCAGATACAACATGTCCTAGTGCTTTCAATTCACTGTATGCAAAATGACATTTTTTCAAGGAAATTTTCATATTCAATTGGACTATTTTTTGGAGTACCCTTTCTAGTCTTGTAAGGTGATTTTCCCAGGTTTCTGAGCAAACTATGATATCATCGATATAGATAATTAACCATCCTTCTGATAATTCTTCAGGAAATATGGTATTCATCATTCTTTGATAATGGGAAGGTGCATTTTTTATGCCAAATGGCATTCTTAAGTATTCAAAAATTCCACAGTGAACTATTATCCTCAGTAGTTTTTTGGCATTGTCTGTTAAGATATTTTGATGAAAACCCTTTAAGGCATCCATGGCTGTAATCAATTTAGCTTGTGAAAATTGTGTCAATGTCTCATGGATTCTGGGTATTGGATACCTGTCTGGAATGGTGTAGGTGTTCAGGGCTCTGAATTCTCCTACCATCCTTGATTTTCCATTGTGCAAAGTTATAATGAAAGGTGTAGTGACTTCTAACTGTTCATTATGTCCTACCTTTCTTAATACTCCAAGGTCCATTAATTTCTTAATGTGTACCTCCAGGGATTCTCTAGCCCTTGGACTAGCTGGGTAAGCAGGTCTCCTTAGTAAAGGTGGGTAAGGTTTTTCCACATTAGGAATTATATCCACTTCATGCCCAATTATGGCACCTAGTGGTTCTTTGTCAGTTGCAAAGGCATTTTTGTACTTAAATAAGAGGTTAATCAATTTTTCTTTCAATTTTTCTGTTAATTCTTGATTTAATTCTGCCTCTTTGAGTTTTTCAGATATAGAAAGTTCCTTTTCTGGAATTTTTTCTTCATTCTTAATGACTGTGATTTGTTTTTTGTTATTTAAGAAGCCAAACTTTTGTCTTTTGTTGTCTCCTATGGTAAAATATCTATCTTTTTGGTTAGAGATATCTATACCATAAGTTGATAAGTAATCATTTCCAAGTATGAAGTGATTACTAGTCCAGTTGTCCATTACTACAAACTCTACTTTAATTCTGACACATTGTGAGGGATGAGGAAAAATTAGTGTTAAATCAATTATTCCAAGGGGCCTCATGCTCTCACTTGCACTACTAAATTTGACACCTTGTATTGGCATAAGTTTTTCTTGCCAGTCTGGGAAAATGGTTTTTAAATAACTTTCACCAACACAGGTACAATATTCTCCTGTATCTAAGTTAACTTTTCCTTCTTGGTTATCAAGCATAACCATACTTATACTTGATTTTCCAGCTGTATATCCCATTCCTCTTGCAGGTTTGGTTTTATACATTTTGGCATCTTGTATATTTGTCAGGTTTGTGTCAGATGTCCCAACTTGTGGTAAGTCTGAGTTAACATCCAGTACTTCATAAATTATATCAATATTGTTAATTTGTGCATTAATTATGTTGATTTCATCACTTTCAGAGCTTTCTGATTCTTTTGTCTCTCTTTCAGAGTCAGATTCCTCCTCTTTATCATTGTGGCTTTCTGTTTCCACAATTTCATTAATTTTTGCCTTTTTGAGGCAATTATTGGCTAAGTGTCCAATACCTCCACATTTATGGCATTTTCTTTGCTCATTATTGTTGGATGTATTGGGTTTGAAGGATTATTTTGATTTATCTTTTTTGATAAATGGTTTATTTAGGCTTTTAGTGTACAATTTCTTCCAAGTCCTTCCAATTTTTGTTCTTGTCACTATATCTTCTAGTGCATTAATATACTCTTCTGTGGAGCATGGTTCTATACACCTGCTTCTTAGGGCATGTTCTAGCTCTCCTCCACATTTCTTGAGTATTTTCATGTGCACCAGTTTTTGTGACATTTCTGGGTACAATGCATTAAGTCTTTCAACTTTTTTTAAGAACCAAGTTAAAGTTTTGTCTTTGTCTAGGTCAAAGAAAGAATTTTCAAACACATTTTCTATTTTGTACCTCCAGGCATCATTAGCCCACTTGGTGATTATTTCTTGTTTCCACCAAGACCAGGTATTTTTGCCATTTGTTTGCCTTATTCCATAATACCATCTTTTTGCAGATTTTTCAAACAATGAATGTAATATTGCAGTGATTAATTCATCTGGTATGGCATAATCTTCTTGAAGCATGTCAATTGTTTTGATAAATGACATGTGGTCATATTCACCTTCTCCTGTGAATGTTGGCCATTCTTTCAATTGAGGTGCTTCCTTCATTAAGACTTGGTAATTGTCTTGGTGACTCAAGTCTGTTATGAATGGATTTGTTAGTTCATCTTTAGGTTTAACAGGGCTTATTATGTGAGAAAATGGTGTTGATAACTTTGGCATATTCAAGTTAACCTCATTAACTTTATCCATTTTTTCAGTAATAAGCCTTATTTCACTTTGAATTTCATCTTTCAGATGAATCCTTGCTTCATCACTCTTTTCCACATGGTCCAAAAGTAATTTTTGGTGTGATGAAGTCTTTTCTTCAAATTTTTCTACAAGAATGCTTAATTTGTTTAATTTTTCTGTAAGATTATCAATACTTACGTCATAATTGATTGTCAAAGTTTTTTCTTTGATATCACTTATGTATTTGTACAACTCTTGTTGTCCTTGTATTAATTTCTGAGTATTGTCAATTAATACTTTTGGTTTATTATTTTCAATCATAAATTTTATGTTATGAATTTCTTTCTTATTTTGTACAACAAGTTTTGTTAAAGATGATAAGCTATTATTTATTTCTTGGAAAGATAATAAACTATTTTTAATGTCTTTAAGAGGTAAAATACTACTTTTAAGCTCTGTTAAAGTATTTACAACATCAGGAGACAAGGTTATTTCTTTGGGAAATGGGGCTGTCTCATTCTTTGTTCCTCTTTGTCTTTGAATTTCATCAAAGTTCTGGCCATGTTGAAGACATTGTCCATGGCATCTTTTTGGATTTTAGGGATCCTGTAGCTTGGGGAATATGGTTTTCTCCAATTCTTTTTCTTGTTCTTCTTCCCTTCTTGGGGAAGTTGGTTGACTTGGGGCTTGCTGGTAGAAGCTACTGGGGCTTCTTCCTTGGTTGCCTCCTTCTTTTTGAAATGGTACTCCTTGATCTTTTTGATTTGAGGTTTGGATGATAGTGGATTCCATCCATTGGAGTATCTCACTATTTCCTCCTCTTTGAGGAACTTTTTCAGGATGTGCCAGGAGTTCATCACTCCTTGGTGTATTTGGGGCAACATTTCCCAATCTTTGTCCTTGTACACTGTGTAGTACTGTTTGTACTGGCTCATGTAAATGTCTTTTTGAGCCTTCTGAATGTGATTTGTACCTGTTTGAGTCACTCATACTTAGTTCCACTTCAGGTTCAGATATCATGGGCATTTCTGGGACTTGCCTTTGGGATAAGGCACTTCCTTGTGTGGATTCTGTTCCACTGGGGATATTGCCCTTCCTTTTCCCTTTTGAGGAATCAATTCTACCTCTGAGTCCAGCTCCATCTGATTGGACGGAGTATTGGGAGCCTCTTCTGGTAGTCATATTATAAGAAAAATAATAAATAAGAGGATTTCAGAACAGGAATTCTTCCTATGGCAATTTATAAATGAGGTACTCACCTTCAGAGTCCTGAATGGTGGGTCCTGGAAAGTCCAATTTCTTGACTTTCTTTTTCTTGGTAATTATTGGTGTTGGAGACCTTTGACAAGTTTCTTCCACCAATCTTTCAACAGTGGTTTGGTTGTCCTCTGTTGGGTTGTCTTCAAACACTAAAAAAGACAAATAAATATAAGTCTTTTATATAAAAGTGTTTTTTGGTAAGATATGGCAATTTTCCATGTAAAAAATGCTTTTATATCTTTTAAAAAGTGAAAATAATTAAAGAAATGAAATTAAAATGAATAAAGTAACTTTTTTATTGGTTTTTAATTTTTTATATATATTTTTATTTTTATTTTTAAAGAATAAAATAAAAATGAATATGATTCTTTTATAAAATTATTTTTAATTTATAATATATCTTTTTTAATCACTAGAGTCACTCAAAGAAAGTTTTTGCAAGTTTAAGGATGTGAAAACCACGTGTAAGACAATACAATTGGTTTCCAAATGCCTCAATAGCTTTTAAAATCATTATATAATTTTATGATTATAAGTATAATTTATTAATGGATAAGCCCAATTAGAATATTTTTAAAGGTCTTTTAGAGTAAATATCATGGCCAGGCCCCCAAATGTAAGGTTTGACTATGAAACAATAAGTAAAAATTACTAATATTTTACTTATTGTACTATGAATGTCCTTATAAATGAAATAAATAAGATAAAAATAATTATATTATTAAATAAATAAGATAATATTATTTATATTATAAAATATAATATAATAAAATAAATATTGTTACAAACAAACAATAAAGGCTTAAAAAATTGTTTTTTATTAATAAAAAACAATTAATAAAGATAATATCACCAATATTAAAGTTATAGATTAATATAAATACTATTTATATTAATTAAAGAATTATTAAAGTAATAATAAAGAGAAAATAACCTACTTTTAGTACTTAATATAATAATTTTGAGATATTTTACGCCAAAAAATGTAAATACAACTTATCCAAATTGTATTTACAATAAAAAATAGAGAAAATTACAAATATTCTTGATTTTTACGTGGAAATGAGATTTTTAGAGAGATTTTTGACAAAAACAATTAAACAAATGATTTAATAACGTCAAAATTGATGATTATAATAAGATGATCTTTTGTCTTTAATAATAAAAAAGTTTTATATATAAGAATAAAGATATTACCTTTTTAATTTTATTGATTTAATGTTTTTGATGCGCCTGAGGGGAAAACAGAGTAAAAGGAGCTCTATTTATAGTAAATACCTCCCTCCTAGAGTCCAAAAGGCTTCTAGTAGACGTGTAATAATCATATCCACTGGAATTGATCAATATTTTTTGGAGATGATTAGATCATGATCAAACCATATTACATCAGTATTATGCCATTATTTAGAATTATCACTATAACTCCAAGTTTGGTGATTTCAAAGGCTTGGAAGAACCCCAAAATTCGTGAATTTTATCAGTTTTAATCATAAAATAACAGTATTCACCAATTATATCACTCATATGACTGTTAAACTTGATTTAAGATTACAGTGAGGGATCACAAATGATCAAATTAAGTTCAAACTTTGATCCTTAATACATTCTAAGATTTACACGCTAAAGCAATTCAGAGAGTGAATTCTAATATCTTGGCATAACCCTATTATGCTGCCAAGAGAAATTCATTACATCATCAAAACTCTATTTTTGATGATTTTTCTTGTAACTCATCTTTTCTGTCAAAATTTGATATTTCAAACTTCAACCCATAATTTCAAGGGGTTATACCTTGAATATTTGAATAATAACTACATCATTCTTCATGAATGAATTAGTATAATCTAACTGTCTACTTTTTTTTAAGTTTGGACCACTTTTACAACAAAGTGGTCAACAGCTCTGTTGATTTTAATCAATAATCCCTTACAGGTTTTAACCTTGTATATAGCTTGTGAAATAAACTTCATTTCTGTATTTCTACAGTAATTACGTGATGACTTTATTTTTGGTTCATAACTCTATCATGCATATTTCAAAAGATATTGGCTAAAATCCTTGAATATATGTGTTGACCAAAAAAGTGCATATATTCAGGTTAATTCTTTAAGTATTGATTTTGGAGCTTAGCTTCTTAATTGTTTTATATGTGGATTTCTATGGAAAATCTAATGGTATCATTTATTTTACATGTTGCTTCATTGGTCTTTGAAATAAATAGGGATTTGTGTTTTTTATAAGGTATTATTACTTATAACTTATTAAATATTGACTTTACAGATATGCCATAAAAATGATACCTGTGTATCGTACCATGGGGAATGCAATGGTATAATTTATTTCACATGTTTCTCATTGGTGTTTAAGTTGAACAAAGTTTTATTCCAATTTATGGTATTTTTGTAGCTTTAAGGTAATTATTTTTAATGTATAATTAATTTAAATATTTCTTGTGACCTTTTTTGGGTATGTGGTCATATCTCAAAGGTTCACAACAGTAGTATTGATATATCTTTATACAATTACTAATCAAGAATTATAACTCCTATGCCAACTTGGAGGTATTTCTGTGACCCAATACAAGTGGAAAATTTCCCAAGAGGATTTTGGTTCTTGAATATAGATAATATGTCCAAATTTCTTGCCTGTACTTCTATTTGATTTTTGGCATCTGTCACAAGTATGGCAAATATTCAATGGTATCTTTTCTCCAAGATGGCCACCATGCACAGTTTTTGAATTTTCAAATTTTTCTGTCTTTGGTCAGGTGTCCAGAATAGATTCTATGATGACATTCATGGAGAATGGTATTGATAAAAAGTCTAATAAATAATGTCATTACACAAGAAAGTTATTTTCTGTGATATATTATTCTGCCAAACAAGTAAAATATCCTTTCATAATGGGAAGTTTTCCATATTTAATTCAGTGAATTAACCAAAGCTGTGTCTTTGAAGTATTTATCCAGTAAGGATGTCAAGATATGAAAATTATTGTCTTGTTTATAGGACTCTCTGACTTCCTCAAATAATTCAGTCCCAATATCAGTTATGCTAATTCCTTTAATTGGGATCTGTGGTTCTGCTTCTAAAGGTACATAAGCAGAGTTATCAGGGGTATTATCTAATGCTCATCTACTAAGTTAATCAGCATTATTATGTATATTTCCTGCTTTATGAACTATATTCATGTTTACTCTATATTCTTAAATGGCTATTTTCCCCCTCAAAATGTTCAAAATGTGTCCCTTGGGTGTTTTCATGTTAAGAAGTGATCTTACTGAATTACAGTCAGATATCCCCTCAAAACACTTCAATAAATATAATAGCATAATTTCTCAAGTTCCCATATAAAACATAAGAATTCCATTTGGCCTGAACCATATCTGGATTCTGTTGGTTTTATTTTTCTTGAGATATAAAAACTGGTCCTTCTGTGGGTTTGTCATGAATAATATGGAATTTATGTAGGGATGCCCCTAATCCATGTCCACATGAATCAATGTACAATTTTAAAGGTATATTCAATTCAGGAATAAGAAGTAAAGGTGATTATGTAATAGCTTTACTTATCCTCTCATAATCTTTAATTATTTCTTGTGTAGTCTTAAATACTGTCTGTTGATCACTGATTCCACATAGTGACTTGGCTAGAATTTCAAAATCTTTCAGGTGTTACCTGTAATAACTTTCTTACCCAAGAAAAGACCTAATTTCTTTCTAATTATGGGGTATTGGATTAAGTAACAATGCTGCCACTGTATTTTTTTCAATAAAAAAGCTTAATCCAGAGAAAATATGTCCCAATGCTTTCAGCTCTTTAAAGCCAAAATTGCATTTCTTGAGTGAAATCATCATATTAACTCCTAAAGATTTGTCAAGTACTCTTGAGAGTCTTTAAAGATTAAAAGACTATGAGTCTAAACATATAATTATATCATAAATATAAATAATGAACCATCTTTCAGAAAATTCTGTGGGGTAGATGGTATTCATCATTCTTTGATAATGAGATGGAGAATTTTTCAATCCCAATGGGAATTCTAAGATACTAATAAATACCAAAGTGAGTGATAATTCTAATTAACCTATTCTTTTTAGAAGTAAAAAATTATGATTAAAGCCCTTCAATCCATACATTGAGGTTAGTTCCCTAGATTTAGATAATTGGGTAAATGTTTCTTGGATTCTAGAAATTAGATATCTATCTGGAACTGTGTGGGTATTCAGAGCTCTAAAATTTACAACAATCCTTGATTCATTATTGTTCCAAGAAAAAATCACAGCAGTTGTGATTTCAAATTCTTCATTATAGCCTATGTTTCTTAGTAAACCAAGTTGTAGTAGCTCTTGGATGTTTTTTCCAAGGCTTTGCTAGCTCTAGGGCTTTCTGGTTAAGCTGTTCTTCTAAGTACTGGAGGGTATGGTCAGTCAATATTAAGAATAATATAAACTTGAGTTCCTCTAATAGAAAATAATTGTTTATTATCTGAAGCAAAAGCATTTTTATATGTGTATAAAAAATTTCTAAGCTCTTTCTTTCTTTTTGATGATAATGTTGGAAAAATTTGTGCTTCACTAAGATGAGTTGACACAAATCCCCTTTGATTTTTATCTTTGTTTGAAGATGCCACTGATATTTGTTTGTGAAAATTGAAAATTGAAAATTTATGTCTCTTGTTTTATCCAATTTTAAAATATGTTTATTTATGGTTATTGATGTCAATACCATAGATATTCAAGTGGTCATTTCCAAAAATTATATCTTGAGAAGTGAAATTGTCCATTACTAATATCTATTTCTTCATTCTAACACCTCCTGCATGGTGTTTAAGTATCATGTTAGTGTCCAATATGCCCAAAGGGTACTTATTATCTCTGGAACTACCAAACTATACTCCCTTTATTGGTGATGGATGGCTTTCCCATTTGGGATTTGTGAGTTAAAAATGGAACTTTAATTTTTTTTTCCATTTTGGATCTCCAGGAATTATTGGCCCACTTGGTGATTATCTCAGATTTCCACCAAGGACAATCATGTTTTCCATCTTCTTGTCTCATCTTGTAATACCATTTATTTGCAGTTCTGGTAAACAAAGAGTGTAATTTACCCACTATTATTTTATTAGGTATATTAAAATCTTCCTGAAATGTATCAATTGCTCTAATGAACTGAATATTATCATATTCTCCTTCACCAGAGAAGGCTGAAAATTCTTTCAGTTTGGGGATATATCTTGAAGAAATTGTATTTTATCCTAGAAAAGGGGCCAGATTTTTTTTCACAAAAAGATTTTCTTCTGTTAAAGCTGTGTATGGTCTGGAAATATGTGAATTAGGCTCATAATTATTTTCAATTTGGTCCACATGTGAAATTATTTCAGATTTTGATTTCTGTCTTTCACTGACACTTCCTGCAAGATGTGAGGCAAAAAGACCAGTGTTATCAGATATTCCTAAAATATGATGTTACAGAGTTGTCAGTTGGTCATTAATGTGATTTATGGAAAAATTATCCAATTCATCACTTTGTGCCTGAAATTTAATCTCAATTCTGTCACATTAATGAGAACTGGACTCCATTCTTGCATTCGTCACTTTTAACCATTCAGTGAATGTTATGTCATTGTTTCTTAAGTAATTAATATTTGATGTTAATTTCTTGAATTATTAATCAAATTTTCCAAGTTTAACATAAACAATGGATTCAATATGTCTAATTTAATCTATCCTTAAATGGAAAATTCTTGTTCATACTTTGCTGCTCCTTGGCTGTGAACTCCATAAGGGTCCTTGCCCTATTGAACAAAATTTCCACAGCTGAAGGCTCCAATTTGGGAGTGATGTACCCTTGTGGGTAAGGTCTGTGCCAATTGTCTTCTCCTTGATTGTCATTGAGACCTCTCTGTTTATTCTGAGGTCCTTTGCTCTTGTATTTGGACTGTTCTGGAGTTCTTCCTTGGCGAATCTGTACCAGTTTTTATACTAGGACTGACATATCTCTATTGCTGCCACTTGAAAGGGGTTAAACCTCTAAAGCATTGACTTCAATAAGCTTAGGCTCAGAGTTAATTTCAATGGTTGTTGGTACAGAACTTGTGGAATTAGGTGCAGCTCTTGTATCCTCCAGATGTGTTTATCTTGAGGGAGCCCTTCAAGGTATGGCTTATTTCTTTTCCATATCCATCTGGTTGGACTTGATAGTTGCTTCCATTTCTGATATGCACCATTTCATGTCAGCTTTAAGAGAGAATTGAGAAAAAAGCCAAAGAGTACACACCTTTTGGAGGTTTTTTGGATAACTATGCAATGAATAAAGTGCCTCTTTTAGAAATTTGCACTTCAATTCTTTCTTCAGATTCTGGACCTCTAATATATCTCTTACCAAGCTTATTACAAGCTGCAATATATTTTATTAAAGACACTAGAAAAATTCCAAAAGAAAATTAGTTTTTCTACTTTTAAGATATTTCTCAAGAATTTCTTATAAGTTTATTATTTTTTGATCTTAAAAAATCAAAATTCAAGATTTTGAATCAAACTTAATTCAGAGTATCTCAAACAAAAATTTCATAAATTTTTGGATGTGAAAAAACCATGTGTAAAATAGCATAAAGTTAATCCAAACTCCTCAATGAAAAAGATTTTCAAGACAACTTCAAAAATCAAAATAATTTCAACTTTAAAATGAAGAAAAATTATTGAATTAATATATTTTAGAGTTTAAAAATATACTAATTAGGGGTACAATGTTCAAAAAAGACATGGACAGGCACCAAAATGTAAGATGCATCTATGAGGCTCTTGATAATATTACTATTAATCAAGAGTACTATGAATGTTATTATGAAATATGATAGATTTATTTATTATGACTAAAACTGAATAATTAATTACTTAATTTGTTTTACTTCTTATACACTACTAGTTAATTTAACAGTAAGCAGTAATTTTCTAGTAGAATAAATTAAAAGAAGTATTAATAATAAAGATTCTTATTAAAATAATATTAAATTATTTTAATGTATAATTTTTTTTCAAGAATAATTAATAATAAAATTCTTGGAGAAATCTTTTAATAGAGAAAAAAACTTTACCAACTGAGTGAAAACACTCCCTAATACTCCAACAATACCTTGAAAAGAACTGGTAGATTGATTTGATGAATTAATTGTGGATTTAAAAGATTGAAATTGCTTTAAGACAATATTACAAAAATATACTATTTAAGTACCATTCAAAATAGTATATTTCTATTATTTCATGTCTTTATGATTGATTTGGAAACATTTGAAACAATTAAGAAAATAATTAACCAATACTTGTTGGTACTAAAGATATGCTTGAATGATAAGATGATTTGGAAGAAACAGCAAGAGGAAGCCTCTTTCAAGTCAAAAACAGCTCACAGAGGCATGCCATGGAGCAAAATGAGAAAAAAAGTGAGTGAGAAACAATTAATCCTCCTTTTATTATTTGCTACATCATCTGTTGTCACATAAGATTATCATAATTACTTAATTAAGTAATTTTACATGACTACCAACCCATTTATAGTTAAGGAATAAAGGAGTGAAAACTGTCAATATTTCTTTTTTTCAAAATGATTATTAATTAATCAAAGCTATGAATGTTATTCAAAATTTAATCACAGATTGTATTTTATGTGAATTTTTGAAGATTCAGTGTTTCAGGTGGAATTATCAACAATGGACAGTAAGTAAAAATTTTAATTTGTATTATGAAGCAATAATTATTTTTGTTTTTTTTGTGAATTATCCTTTGATAATTTGGTCCTAATATGTTAGAAGGATTCATTAAGAATTGTACTTTGAATGACTTTTTGAAGTTTCTACCTTATTTCTATGTATAATTTCAAATATCACAGTAATAGCTGGCTGCTATGAAGTAAATGCATAAATAATACTAAAAGAAAAGTTTTAATTGCTCTTCTAAGGTTTATAAATGGAAAATAATTAGTAATTGAAATGGTTACAGGAACTAGAGCTTCTCATTACCTGCTTTTCACATCAAAATAGCAGCTTATTTTCCATTTTATTATGATTTAATGGGACTTTAACTTGGTAACCAAGTTCCCAAGAAGGTTTTAGTATACTAATTGGGCCATGTTCAGAAATTTATCCAAGATTTAGGGCTATCCACGCCTCAGAGGCCTCAGAAGCTGGGTACCCTGGCTCTCTTTGATGTTTTTTGTCCCCCTTAGCTATTTTCAGGTCAAAAATAGTAATTCAGGCTTAA
Source organism: Austropuccinia psidii (assembly GCA_023105745.1). Classification (NCBI taxonomy): domain Eukaryota; kingdom Fungi; phylum Basidiomycota; class Pucciniomycetes; order Pucciniales; family Sphaerophragmiaceae; genus Austropuccinia; species Austropuccinia psidii. Next base: position 15,206,675 of record JALGQZ010000012.1, on the reverse strand, counting down.
AGATTGACATCCATTATGGGTGCATTGAAAATTTATGTAGGAATATAGTAATATCAAGTGCCATAAACATTCATAAAACTATTATGAGTGTATACATAACATGGAATTTATTACATTCCAATTATTGTGGTGTGAAATTGAGAAAAAACAAGATTTTCACAATTACTCTATGTGGTATTGGTGATGTGGTGTTGAAGTGGTTTCCATATTACCATCTCATGGAGTTAATTTAAGATTATCAACTCAGTAGAGTTACCTAGGTGAAATTTTGTGTGGAACCAAAATCTGGCCTTGAATCCATGGATTTGCTTACTCACAAGAAAGTTATTCATCTTCCCTTAGATAAAAAATAATAAATTTAGGACATATGCATGACTTATGGGCTATGCATCATTCATAATTTTTTTAAAAATGAATTGTGTCCTGTTTGGGTATGTAAAACACACCTCAAGGCTCACATTAATTATTATTGATCTCAAGTGAAAATAAATTTTAATGGAGAATTTTGTGAGATGTTCAAGAATCTAAAGCATTCCTCAGGGCTCACACTTTTAGGAAATAAATTTTTTAAAAGTCTATTCAAGGCCTCTGAGAGAAATCATGCACCACATATAATGCCTTAAGTCTTTCCACAGTGACATTAAATTTATTTTTAGCTTAAGAGACATATGTCCCTTCTAGGAATTTCATTTCTTTAACCAGAGTCAAAGAGTGAAAAAAAATATGCTTCATAAATTTATCCAGCTCCATAGTAGCTTCCTGAAGCCACTGATCACAAGCACTCAATTTCAAGGCCTGGTGCAAAGTTGTTGTGATGTCCAGATATGATAAAATTGGAAAAGATACCTTTCCCTTTCTGTATTTTCTGCAATGGAGTCAGTAGGAACCTTCCCTAGCTTGAGCAGATTAATAGTAGAACCCAGCTTCCCCTTGTTTGTCATGGGTGGTAGTCTGAAATGCTGATAGTCTACAAAAATAAATGAGAAAGATTGAATAAACCTATTTTCTAAAGGTTCATAAAACATCAAGCTTGCCTCTATCTTCAGTTGGGAAATGAAGAATATCCCTGGACCCAAATAAGTATATTTGCTTTGGATCCGGCTGAGAATAGAAGAGAAGAGCCATAAGCATTAGTGTTTTGGTGAAATGGTGAATATGAATTCCAAATGAGTAAGCATTACCGCAAAAATAATGAAGAATTACACTGGCATTCAGAATTGTATATTCCATCTCCCCTAGGGTTCTGTTCACCCTCTATTTTTTTCCATTGAAGATATGAGGAGGATTATTTTTATTTGATTATTTGGAGGGAAAGAAGATCTTGTCCCAAATTCTCATGCAAGAATTTAAGCTAACCAAATATTCTAGCATAAACCTCTACCCTAGACTTAAGGGATGAAGTGAAGATAAAACATAAGGCGTGGTCTCTAATGGTAAGAACAAAACGGTTTCCTGCAGGATTGGGGGGAAAAGGACCAGGAACCTCAGGAACTAAATTTTCCAGAAGGTATTAAGGGGGATAAAGCTTATTGATGTAGAAGCAGTCCTCATGATTTTGGATTTACCGAACTAAAGACAACAAAAAGACTTTCCATTAACACTAGATTCATTTGACACAAACTGTTTCAAAAATGTCCCAATGAATTGCAATAAAGAATTACCTAAATGCTTGTGTAACACCTTGGAAGTATTAAGTTTAATTTTAGAAATTTCATTGAAAAAAGGAATATTCACAGCTAACTACCAGAATTTCTTGACTTAGGATGTGAAAAAGAGTAGACCATTGGAAGAACTCAGAAAAAAATGGTCAGATTGAAGACAGGATGATATCCAGAATTGATTAATCATCCCAGAAATGAAATAGTTTTCCTAATATACTTTCAGTAATACGCATCCTCAACTTTCATCACACCATCAGAGGTTAGGATCCACAGATTACTGACACCAGTAAGAAAAAAGGTTTGTTATTGAAGGAAAGGCACAGGAAAATTGGTGGTGTCAGTTGCTGAGAAATGGGGAAATGAGGATTGCTACCACTCACATGGAAATATGAAGAAGTGTCAGTCAAAGTACCATAATAAATTTTTTAAGCTTCAATGGAGAAAAAATGACAGGATTTCCCCTTGAAATTGGGTCTTTGGGAGAAGGTTATCTGAAATGGTTGCATCCCAACAGGAACTACTTCCCTACCAGCATTAAAATCTGCCTAGAACTTGTGGCATTTGGAATACTAATGCTTCCCCTTCTTTCAGTATAAGAAGAGATCACCAAACTGTTCAATTAGAAATTTATTTGGTCATGATGCTTGAATTACACAGCTTTCAAAAAATTTGGGCCAGGATGTGAGTGGGTGGTGGCTGATTAGAATTATTAGAAGATTCTTTGTAAAATGGTTTTGAAGCCCCACCACCAGGTGGAAAATACTGAATTTCAAAAGCCCTTGAAGTATGATCAGAAAGAGAAAATGAAATCATCGAGGTCCCAGACATAACTGAAACTTGGATGGCCTCAGAGACAGCTTAAAAGGTGACAGAACCTTAAAGACTATTAATACAGCTGTGCAGAAATATATCAAATGTTTATTTATTTATTTTATTGGGAAGCTTTATGATAGCTTATAAGGAAATCCAAAACATTTCTGAGACTGAAAATTACCACACATTAATTTTTGAATATAAATCTTGATGAGACATGAGCCATTGAGGCCATCTAAGATGACTGATTGTGGAGGATAAACTTGAGAAAATTCCATGAAACGCTGAGAGAAAAGGTTCAGTTGTCTTTCAAACAAAAGAACTGGTTGTGGCTAAATATTCATTCCATACGAAGAAACTCTTCCCGTAAAACGTGAGGGTACTTTTCCAGAGATTGAGTGGGTCTTTGAGGAACCTGCGCTGCATTGAACTCATGTCAGGGGAGAATTGAGGTTGGATATGCTTTTGATAATCCATCTCTACATGCAAGGATTTTAACTCGGAGGAAAAGTCATTGACAGAAGTGAGAGCCCACAATAAATAATATAGAGGAGCTCAGGAGCCAAAATATAGAATGTAGGAAAATTTCCTATGAGGCATCTCAATGAAAAGAAAACAAAGAAAAGGAAAATATATCCTAAAATCGAATAGCAAGAGCCAGCTTTTGACCTATAAAGTCTAAAGAAATGATGGGCCATATTTTGTCTCTCCTTTTCTTTGCTTAATCCAAATAAGGTTAAAAAAAGAGAAGAGGGGTCTCAATATAGAAATTAAATAATGTATTTAAAGTTTTTTCACAGAATATATGTATTTTTTCCTTATTGCTTTGCACAAAAATACAATAAAATAAAATAAGTTTCTTGAACAAAAAAAAAAGGAAATTTAAGAAAAATAAATAAATTAAATTTTTCAAAAACCTGTATTATTAAGAACAGGAAGAAAAAATTAGAAAACAAACAGACCTTATCACTGACAGATACATGCAGAAAATGATAAAGATAATTCAATTCAATAAAACAAATTTCAGAATTCCCCCTTTTTTGTATTTATTTTTGTTTGATTTTTTATTGAGTTATATTTGAATGGCCCTTTGCAGCCTTATCTAAAACATTCAACCAAGAAAGCTTTAATTTAATCAAAATTATCCAAATAAGCGAATTGAGATAAGCCAAAATAACCATAAACCTCATGAAAATGCTCTTATAGTAATCTGTGTCTGTGGAAATCTTGAATTGGAAGAATAGAAGAACTTCCAGAAAGATTTGGAGCGATAAATCCAAATAATTTGTGATCATTAATGCAGAAAAAACTAGGAAAAGATTTTTAAAATACTCTGAGCCTACTTTGAACCTAGATCATTACAATCAAACCTAATTACACTGGTTAACCATAACTTAAATCGAGTTTCAATACTGTATCACTCAATTTTTTAAAAAATCAATCATAATTTTTCAAATTTAACACCTTTAAAGAACTCATTTTTTGTATTTGAAATTTGTGAAATAAATTATTGGGAAAATGAAACTCCATTTATTTTCAAAAATGAGTAAGAACTTAATAAAATAAAATGAAAATAAATACAAAATATGATTTTTTGTATATATGCTTCTGTTTGGTAAGTTAATCAAGTGAAATTTATGACCCAAAAACCCGCAACTCGTATGGATGTACAATTAAATAAGCTCCTTAATGTCTTGTTCGTGTGAAAATTTTCAAATTAAATCAAAGTTAATTAATAAAAAATTTAAAAATGCTCAACCAAAATTCACATACTCTTTTTAGGTTGTGATTTTAACTCATTTGAAAGAAAATCCATGCAATTGTATTTTCCTGTTCTTAGGATAACCCCATATTCCTTTTAAATAATCCAGGGAGATCAAATCAAATTATCTTCAATAATCAAAATAAAAAGTTTCAAGTCTAGTTCTTAAAAAATCAGTTTTATATTTAAAAGAATAAAAACAAATTCAACTCAACTGTTCTGAGAACTTCAACTGATATCTATTTATCCAAATTTTGTACTCTTTACAATGAAAAACGACATATTTGAATCTTCTTTTCCTAAATCTCAAACCAAAATCAGTAAAAATAAATTTTAAAGAATAAAATTAATAAAAAAAACATCATAGTTTTCAATAACATGGTATTGGTGATCTTTTATCAAAAGATTCTCCACTAATTCATGTCCAAATAATTGCAAGTTCCAATAACTTTAAAAAAATGGAATTCATTTTTTTGATATTATCTATGATTTCATAATAGTTTTTGAACGTCTTTTTCCTATTGGGGTTCCAATTTTCCAATTTTTCTTTTATCGTAGTTTTTTGAATAATTAATAAAGTGATAATTAAATCCATCAGGTGATCTTTGAGGAATATCAATTGCATCCACTGATTTCCATGATAAAGTACTTTTCAAAATTTTTCCTACTCTTCTTGAGGAAAATTTCAGTTTTATAGAGATTTTAATTTTAAAGTCTATGGATAACCTTCCACACAGATTTACAATATTTTTAATGAGGTTGAATGGTCCAAATGTTCACCATTTTTAATAAATTTTTTGCTCCTTCTGTGGCTTTTGGTTCATCTTATAATGGATAAAAGTTTGACCTCACTATGTCATTACATAAATGAAATTCTCTATTGAATTTTCAACCATAATAATTTCACTTTCTAAAAAGATTCCTTTTTGAAATTTTAAACCTACAAAGAAATAAAAAGATAAGTTAATCAAAAGAACATACCAATTATATATTAAATCATTTTTGAATCACATGTTTTATTTCATTCGTGTCAAAAAAAGGTGGATTTTATGGATTGAGGTTTTCTAATATATTTCATATCAAATTGAATGAAATCAATGGATGATTGAAATTTAAAATAAGAAAGTTATTAATTCCTTTCATAAAATTACAGAGAAAAATTTTATTTGAAATCATTTTCATAAAAAAAATCCAATCAACCAGGTTTGGAGAGAAACTCAGAAAATAGGCAAACCTTCAAAGGGTTTTACGTTTTTGACATAAAATTCCACCATATTCTTCAATTATTAAGAGAACAAAATTAAGTACCAATTTTTTTTCATTTAACCTTGGTAAAAAGACCTGATTTTATCACTGAAGCTGTAGTTTCTCTTCCTTCTTTTGTGTTGAGGTGACCTAGATTCCAAAATGCTTATCATGTTTAAAATTGAATTTTATTGCATTATTTCAAGCCTCATCAACAGAATTATCTTCTAACTAAAATGACAGAAGTTCATATTATTTAAAATAAATAAAATGGATTACAAAGAGGTCGAAACGTATAAATATCAGCTAAGTAAGGTAATATCTGATTTGAAACGAGCAATAAACTGAGTAATATGAGCTTTAAAGCTAACATTGCATAGCTCTTGATAGACAAAACTTGGTATCGAAAAGGATCTTACAAAGTATTTCTAAATCTGAAAGGCAACTTGTCAATTTAATCACACATAAAAAACAACTTTCAACACAAAGTAATAGTAATGAAGATTTAAAAAATAATTTATTGGGTGATAATAAAGATTGAATTCTTTGACCTAAAACTGATTTATGATTACCAAGACCTAATTTAAAGTTACACTTTGAGCTTAAGTTTATATTTTCATTTGAATTTTAAGTTATTCTTCAAAAGAGATGTACTCGAATATATTTTCATGATAAAGAAATAAATAGATAATTTTTGCCAACCTTATAAGATTTTGGAAAAGTAATTCATATTCAAAGTTAAAGTAAAAAAAGCTTCATATTTATTTGTCAAAGATAAATAATTAAGACAAAAAAAACAAAAAAAATGGTTTTTTATTTTTTTTGTATGTTGAATTCTTAGTTTTGATTAAATACTACAGCCTGTGGCTCTTCCAGTGAAATGAAAGTTAATGTTGAAATATTTTAAAATGAAGCCTAAATGCAATCCCATTTATTTTGATCTCAGTTATTTCATTTCAATGGTTTCATTCAGCATAAAAAACCTAACTATCAAAAGGAAATAAAAAAAAAAAATTGATTCCTTATTTTATTAAAATTACAATGCATGAATTATTATTTTTACAAGTTCTTCATGATAATTTTCCCTGAAAAATAACAAATGCCAAAAGGATTTCATTTTTATGAAATAATGGAAAAATAAGAAACCTTTTCTATACATTCTGAATCAAATTAAAAAATGAAAATTTGAAAAAGCAATTTTTAAATGTATATTTTGAATTCTAAATAATGAATAATAGTTATTAAATTTTAAGATATCTTTAAGATAAAAAAAAGTAAAAAAAAAAATGTTATTAAGAACAAGAAAAACATAAAAAACCTTATTTTTTGAAAAAAAGAAAAGAAATTTGAAAGAATCTGATTATTGAAAAAAGAGAAACAAAGAAATAAAGAAAAATCTCAAATAAATTCAATTGTTCAATTTTTGTTTCTTGTAAACTAAGAATTTATATATATAAATAGTAGAAGACTTCTTAGCTCATAACCTTTGGTGGACCCATTTTTACATGGTCCAAAACAATGACCTGAAACAGGCCATAACTCAAAAAGCTGTACATATTTCTGGATTTTATTATATAACCTGTGTTAACTCATACCTATAGCCTATATATCATTCTCATAAAAATAAAAAAAGGAAATGAATCAATAATTTTTGAGACACTTGTAGATACAAGAACAAAAGAAAATTTGTAATATAGTATCAGATAAGTGTTGTTCAAGACCAAAAAAAACTAAAAAGAACTATCATTAAAGGTACTTTAAGAGAGATCAATGCTTTATGTAATTAATTCACTCAAGCTCAATTTGAGTAACAAATGACTCTAAGGTATCACTCACAAGATAATACTCAGAATATGAGAATGAAGAAACATACCATAGGGTTGTAGAAATTTAGTTCTGGAATTAGGTAATATGTGGAAATGGAAACAAAGGCTTTTCAATTTGAACTTCCTTAATCTATTTTTTGAGCTCTTTCAGTTCATAAAATAGCTGCAAAGCTCAGCAGTGGGAGTCTGTGAGGTATTTATGACATACCCATAAGGCCACAAATAACATTTAATACATATGATTTAGTCATAAGCAAACTTTTAAAATGAATGTAAAGCAAAAAATAACAGAAAATAAGTATAGATTTGTTTTTTTATAAACAAAGCTATAAATATGATTTCATTTTTGGACTATACACCACAAACACCTAGGGTAGACCCATAGGGTGTTATACCCAAAAATAGCTATTTCAAGTGATATTGGAAGGTTTAATAATCTCACAGTACAATTACCCAATTTCAAAATTTTTAATAAAATCTTCAAATTGCTAAGTGTAAGCTTACTTTTGAAGCTGCATAAGGTTTGCACAAAATTACAAAAATACAATTAAATTTGAGGTGTTGTGTATACTTACTGAATTGGCTAAGGATTCTCCATACATAAAAGGGAAAAAATCACACAAAAAGGTGGAACAAAGGAAAAAATGCAAGAAAAGCCAGAGTACCCAGATTTTGGGATATGCAAGAGCCCAAATAAGGTTTTCCTCCTGTACTTAAGGATTTTCAACCTTATTTAAACTTTAATTGAAAATTAAAGTTTAAACTGGTTTATTCCTCTTTTGGAGAGGAATTACAAGCTTCCAAAGGGTAAATACCTATGTGCAGGATTGTAATCAAGGTTTTAAGAGCTTTAAAGGCATATTTGAATTTGAATAAGTCTAAATTAGCTAAATTAAAATTCAAAAGAATTGAAGCCATATCACAAGCTAAGCTTTAGTGTGTATTGATATTTTTACATGGAGAAATAGCAATAAATTCACAAATTCATGGAAAATCTGAATCTCAATAGATTTACTTAAAGCTTTTACACAGATGATAATTTAATTTGATCTGTGTATAAATTAAAATTCCATTATCTTTTTCCTGTAAGATTCTTTTGATTGAGCCTTGAAAGTACCTCTTCGAATTATACTTAAATAAAATTAAGATTTCTTTAAAAAGTAATTGCAAATCTTATCTAAAAGATTTTTTCTTGAAAGTTGATTTTTATATTTTTCATGTGATCAGCTTTTATATAAATAAATTAATTTTACATTAGAAATTGAAATGATAAGCTTAAATGAGGATCAAAGCTACTTGGAGTTAATAATAACACTGGTAACTTTCAATTAAGATGAAAAAAAGCTACCTTACATTAAGAAATTGACTTTTAAGTGTTGTTTTTCAGTATTTATCTGAGCTTTCTGTGAGATGAAATAAGGCAGTACCTTGAGGGGGAAATTATTGGTAAGTCTGTCTTAAACTTCAGAATTGTCCAATAACCATGGGTGCTAAGATCTATTAGCTTCCCATAAATATAATACTAAATAGTAAGCCCACAGAGAATAAAAAGAGAAAATAAGATTTATGGCTTTGAGAAATAGAGAGGCCTTATCCGTAGTCTCTCAATCAGAACTGTTAATGAAACTAGACAAAAACTCTGATGTGATACTATAATTCTAAAAAAAGACTAATAATCTTCTTTCTGTAAGAATATCCTTTTGGCATGAAGTAAAATTTCAGATTTTTGGACATATAAGGGAACAGAAATATAGTAAGACTAATAATTTCTGCTTTTGGTTATTATTCCTTTATTATGATAGCTCTTTTATAAGTAATACTGATAATAAGACTAATCTGTTTTTAATGATAAGAATACTTCTGTAATATTTTATTTCAATAATAATTCAATGTCACTACCACTTTTGATAATACTGAGCTTCTGAGCATGCCTAATAAGCTCTAAACTATGTTTCTACTACTATTCTTCAACAATACTTAGATAATGAGCAAGGCTACTGAGATCTTCACAATTAAAGCACTACTAATACTACAGATATCCTGCTATTTCAGGGTTGGTTGTGGTACTGGATAGTTAGAAGTTGTTCCATGATAATTGGGAGAATTATGGAGAGAGGACGTCTATTTATAACTTTTAGGACTACATAGAGCTTCTCAAAAAAGGGTACACTTATAAAAAAATCATAGTTGAGAGGTTTTAGCTGGTGAGATGTGTAGTTTTGGTGTAGCAACATGACACAGTGTGAATCTTGGGGTATATTTTACATACCCAAATTGGCCACAATTAATATTAAAAGAAATTCTGAAATATGAATAACCCATAAGCTATGCATATATCCAAAGTTTAACATTTTTTATTTAAGAAAATATTAATAGCTTCTTCATTAGTGAGCAAATCCATGGACTTGAAGCCAGTTTTGGATTCTACAAAAAATTTCACCTAGGGTAGCTCCATAGAGTGAATAAGATTAAATTAACTCTATGAGGTGGTAATATGGAAACCACTTCAACACCACATTATCAATACCACTTAGAAGAATTGTGAAAAGTTTTGTTTTTCTCAATATCATGCCAAAATAATGAAAATGTGAGAAATATCATGTTACATATATGCTAAGAAGAATGTTATGCATTTTTATGGCACCTAAAACTATAATATTCTTATATAAATCTTTGGTACACCAATAGCAGATATCAGCATTGAATCCTGAATTACTATTTTTGAGGTTAAAATAGCCAAGGGGGACAAAAGACATCAAAGAGAGCCAGTGTACCCAACTTCTGAGGCCTCTGAGGTGTGGATAGCTCTAAAGCTTGGATTCATGGCTGATAATGGCCCAATTAGTATAGTAAAATTCTTTGGGAACTTGTTTACCAAGTTAAAGTCCCATTCAATCATAAGAAGATAGCAAATAAGCTGATATTTTGACATGACAAGGAGGTAATGAGATACTCTGACTCCTGTAGCTATGACAATTTTTAATTATTTTCCATTAATAAACCTTGAAAGAGTAATTAAACCCCTTTTTGGACTAGTATCCCTGAATTTACCTCATAGCAACCAGCCACAACTATGCTATTTGCAATTCTACACAAAAATAAGGTAAGAAATTCAAAAATTAATTATAAATACAATTCTTAATGCATATTTTTAAAAATTTAAGGAAGGATGTAGAAAGGAATAATCAATATACAAACCAGAAATAATTATTACTTTATAGTTTAAATTAAAATTTTTACTTCCAGTTCATTTTTGATAATTCCACATGAAACACTGAATCTTCAAAAATTCACAGAAACTAAGATGTGTGATTAAATTTCCAATGAAATCAATAAGTCTGAGAAATTAAAGATCTTGTTGAAATAAAAGAAAATTGACAGTTCTTGCACCTTTATTTATCAACCATAAATGGGTTGATAGTTACATAAATGACTCAATTAAGTAATTAAGATAATGTTACATGACTGCAAGTGATTCAACCAACAATACAAAGAGGATTAGTGGTTTCTTGATCACTGGTTTTCCAGTTTTCTCCATGGCATTCCTCTATTAGCTTTTGTTTACTTCAAAGAGGCTCCCTCTTGCTTTTTACTCCAAATCATCTTATTATAAAATTATATCTTTAGTACCAACAAGTAAGTATTAGTTAATTTTTTTCTTAATTGTTTTCAAGATTTGAGAATCAAGAAGAAAAATTTGAAATAATACAAATAAGCTATTTACAATACTGTTTAACTATAAACTTCTGTATTACTGTGATAAATCAAAGTTTGATCCTTTAAATCTACAAATAATGTGTCATATCACTCTACCAATTTTTTTCAAGATATTTTTGGGATATTAGTGAGTTTTTGCTTTGGTTCTCAAAGTTTTATCCAAGAAAAATAATTATAATTATTCTTGCAAAAGATTATTATAAATCAGTTTTTTTTATATTTTTGCAATAAAAGAAGTTTTATCATTAATAATTCTTGCAATTGATTCTGGTAAAAAATTACTGCTATCTGTTATAATAGCTCATAGTGTATAACAAGTAAAAGAAATAATTAAGTAATATATCTATTTGTGGTTATAATAAATTGTTGTACTATATTTCATAAGAGCAGTGAGCCTTTCAGATATGACCACATATCCAAAAAGGTCTCAAAATAACATTTTAAATATTATTTTAATAATAAGAATTGAAATTATAATCTTAAGATAATTAAAAGTTCCATAAAAAGGCATGAAATATTGATTATCTCAGAAACCAATGAATAAAAATGTGCAAACAGCTACACTACTATGTTCCTCATCAAAAACTACATTTATGATATTTTCATGTCATCTATGTAAAATCAATACTTACTGAAAAAACCTGGATATATGCACTTTTATGATCAGTGCATATATTCATGATTTTAGCCAATATCTTCTGAATTACAAAGGAGAAAAAGTTTATTAAAAAAGGAAGTTACCAAAAAAACTGTAATAATGAAGTTATAAAAATTATTTATCAAGTTAGAAACAAGGTTAAAACCTATAAGGAGATATTGGAAAGAATAGCCATAGCTGTTTACCACTTTAAATTGAAAGGGGTACAAATTAAGAACAAACAATAGATATTCAGATTTTACTTTTTCATACTGAAATAATGAGGTGATATTTATCATGATATTAAAGGTACAAACCCATGAGATCATGTTTTGAAGTATAAAATAGTAAATTTTGAGAGAAAAGTAGTGTTACAAGGATAATCATCAAAAATTGGGTTTTGATGATGTGATAGAAGCATCTTAGAAGCTTTATGGGGACTTGTCAAGATATCAGAATTCACTATCTCAATTTCTGTAGCACAAATAACTTAGAATTCATTAAGGATCAAAGTCTAGGCTTAAAAATGATCATTTATTATCATTAACTCTAATCTAATTTTAGGCTTAGCATTTGGATAAGAGAAAAAACTGGTTGATGGTAGTATTTTATGATTAAAACTACCAAAATACACAAAAGCTCCTTGTCCAAGCTTCTGATGTCATCAAATTAAATCTATAGTGATAAATTTAAAAATTAGAGTGATAATAAGATAGAAAGTTTTAATAATGATGTAATCATCCCCAAACCTTAAAAAACTGATCAATTCCAGCAGATAACATCAGTAAACGTCTAATAGAAAGTATCTGGTCACTATAAGGAAGGATTGTTTCTACAAAAAGACCTCTTCTTGCTCTTTTCCCCCTCAGATGCATCAAAAACACTAAAACATTAAAATAAAATGTAATTCAACAATTATTTATATAGAAAACTATTATACTATTAAATACCAAAGATCTGCTTTGTAGTAATCACTAGCTTTGACATGATTAATCCAATATTTTATTGTTTTTGTTAAATTCTCTCAAATATCACTAAATCCATGTAAAAATAGTCAAATTTGCAATTATCTCTATTTGTATTGTAAAAAACATTTAAATAAGTTGTATGTATATTATTAGAAATAAAATTCATCAAGATTGTCATCTTAAGTGTCAAAAGTAGGCTATTTTCTCTTTCTTATTATTTTTAATAATTCTTATATTAATATATAAATTTAATATTATTAATATTATTGTCATTAAATTGTTATTTATTATTAAATATCAATTCTTCTACACATTTATCAGCTGTTTGTGACATTAAGAAATTTCCGTAAATATAATAATCAATTGATTTATTACATTATTTTAAAATAAATCCATATTATCTTATGATTCTTTGATGATATAATCAGTTTTACACCATAATTATAATTTATCTTTATTCAACTAAATTAGGACACTCAGAGTACAATAAGTAAAATAATAGTAGCTTTTACTTATTGTCTCATAGTCAAATCTTACAATTGGGGGCCTGGCCATGATATTTACTTCAAAATAATTTAAAAAGGATCAAATTGGGATTATCCAAAATAAGTGATATCTATAATAATAAAGTTATTTAGTAATTTTATATTTGTTAATTTTGAAAGCTATTTAGGCATTTGGAAAGTAATTCTATTGTATTAAATGTGGTTTCTTACATTGTTAGACTTGAAAAAAATTTCTTTGGGTGATTCCAGTAATTAAAAAAATACATTTATGAATGAAATGCATGAATTTATATTATAATTTGATTAGAGAAGGATCACATAGCTTTATTATTATTCATAAATTGAAAAATAAAAAAAATAATATTATAAAATAAATAAGAAACAGTTTTTTCGTTATTTCTCCTATAAAAAAGATAAAAAGGAATTTTCAACATGGAAATTTCCATACCTTGCCTAAAAGAACGCTTTTATAAGAAAAATTATATTTATTTGTCTTTTTTAGTGTTTTAAGACAACCCAAACACTGTTGAAAGATTGGTGGAAGACACTTGCCAAATTTCTCCAACACCAGTTATTAATAAGAAAGCAAAAGCTAAGAAATTAGTTTTTCCAGGACCCACTATTCAGGACTCTGAAGGTGAGCACCTTTCTTTAAATTCCATTAAAAGAACAAAATATCTTCTGAAATCTTTTCTTTTATGATTTCATTGCAATTATGACTACTAGAAGAGGCTCTCAATACTCCATCCAATCAGATGGAGGTGGACTCAAAAAGTAGAAATGATCCCACAAAAGGGAATAGAGAGGGAAAAATCCCCATTATAACAGAATCCACACAAGGAAGCTCCATATTCTCAAGGAAAGTCCCAGAAATGCCCATAATGTCTGAACCCAAACTGAAACTAAGTATGAGTAATTCCAACAGAGAAAAATCACATTCAGAGGGCTCAGATAGACATCTAGATGAGTCAGCACAAACAGTATTACATGGTTTTAAAGTAAAAAGATTGGGAAATGTTGCCCTAAATGCATCAAAGAAAAATGAACTCCTGGCACATCCTCAAAAGGTTCCTCAAAGAGGAGGAATTAGTGAAATACTCTAATTGATGTAATCCACTATCATTCACACCTCAAATGTAAAGGATAAAGGACTGGCAAAACAAAAAGAGGGTGGAAAGCAAAGAAAAAGCCCAAGTAGCTTCTACTAGTAAGCCAATCTACCAAAGAGGGGAAGAAGAGAAATAAAAAGAACTGGAGGAAACCATGTTCCCCCAATCACAGGATCCCAAGAATCCAAAATGATGCCATGGACAATGTCTTCAATGTGGCCAGAACCTTGATAGTATTCAAAGCCAAAGAGGAGAAAAGCATGAGACAAACACATTTCCAAAAGAAATAAATTATTATCCTGATGTTGTAAATAATTTAAAAGAAATTGAAGATAGTATATTACCTCTAAAAGACATTAAAGAAAGTATATTATCATTGAAAGAAATAAAAAGTAGTATATTATCCTTAAACTACATTGTTGTAAAAAACAAAAAAAGAAGTAGACAATATAAAATTTCCAGTTGAAAATAATAAAACCAAAAGTTTAATTGAAAATTATCAGAAACAATACAAGGAAAACAAGAGCTGTATAAATAATTGAAAGATATCAAAGAGAAGACTTTTACAATAAAACATGACCAGAGTATTGATAACTTGACTGTAAAATCAAACAAATTATCCATTTTGGTTGAGGAATTTCGAGAAAACACTTGATCACATCAAAAACTACTCCTGGAACATGTAAAAAAGAGTGGTTCAGTAAGAATGAATATTAAAAATGATATAAATAGTGAAATAAGACTTCTTACAGAAAAAATGGACAAAATAAATGAGGATAACTAAAATATTCTAAAGCTATAAACCCCATTTTCCCACATCAGAAGTCCTGTTAAACCAAAAGAGGAAATAAAAAGTCCCTTCATAACAGACTTAAGCCATCAATACAAAAATCAAGTATGAATGAAAGAAGAAACTAAACTTAAAGGATGGCCAACATTAGCAGGTGAAGGTGAATATGTCCATATTACATTCATTAAGAAAATTGACATTTTTAAAGAGGATTATGCCATACCAGATGAATCAATCACTGCAAGATTACATTTAAAATTTGGAAATATTCAAAAAGATGGTATTATGGCATAAGACAAACAAATGGCAAAACATAACTGGTCTTGGTGGAAAAATAAAATAATCATAAAGTGGGAAAATGATGCCTAGAGGTATAAGATAGAGAATGCATTTGAAACTCATTCTTTGACCCAGGGAAAGAAAGACCTTTAGCTTGGCTCTTAAAACAAGCTGAAAGATTGAATTCATTATATCCAGAAATTTCACAAAAGATGGTGCATATGAAAATACTCAAAAAGTGTGGAGGGGAACTAGAAAAGGCCCAGAGGAGCATATTAATAGAACCATGTTCCACAGGATAATAAATACATGAACTAGAGGACATTTTGGAAATAACAAAAATTGGAAGAACATGGAAAAAGTTGTATTTAGAAAGCCCAAATAAGAAATTTATCAAGAAGGAAAAACCTGGAGAAATCTTAAAACCCAATAGCACCAATGAGCAGAGAAAATTCCAAAAATGGGGTGGTATTGGGAATTTAGCAAATAAATTTTGTAAAAAGGAAAAGATGAATTAATTTGTGGAAACAGAAATCCACACTGGCAAAGAAGAAGAATCTGATTACCAAAAAGATACTAAAAAATCAGAGACCTCTGAAAGTGATTAAATAAACATAAGTAATTCCCAGACCAACAATTTTTATTCAATATAGGAAGTGCTAGATGCAAATTCAAATTTGCAACAAATTGGCACATCTGATATATGCCTGAAAAACATACAGGATGAAAAATTTCATAGAACCAAACCTGCAAAAGGAATGGGCTATACTGCTGGAAAATCAAGTATAAGTATTGTTATGCTAAGAAATAAAGAGGAAACAGTGAAACTAGACACAGGAGAATACTGAAAATGTGTTGGAAAGAATTCTCTGCAAACACTTGTACCAGATTAGAAAAATTAACTTATACCAATACAAGGAGTCAAATTTAGTAGTGCAAGTGAAAGAATCAAACCCTTTTGGAATAATTGACTTAAAATTGATTTTCTCATACCCATCTCAATCTATAAGAATGAAAGTGGATCTTTTAGTGATTGAAAATTGTACTAGAAACAATTTGATACTTGGAAATGACTACTTATCAATTTATTGCATATATATCTCTAAAAAAAGATAGATATTTCACCAAAGGAGATAATAAAAGACAAAAATTTGGCTTCTTGAGTAATGAGAAACAGATATCTTCTATAAAGAATGAGAAACAAACCCCAGAGAAAAAATCATTCATAAGTTGAAAACTGAAAGAGGCAGAATTCAATAATGAATTGACAGAAAAAATGAAAGAAAAACTGATTGACCCTTTATATAAATACTAAAGCTCCTTTTAAGCTGACAAGGAACCACTAGGTGCCATAATTGAATGTGAGGATGATATTATTCTAAATTCAGATGAGACCTATCCACACCTGGTATTAAGACCAGCTTATCTAGCCAGCTCAAGAGCTAGAGAAGCCTTAAAGGTACACATTAAAGAATAAATGGACCTAGGGGTTTTAAAAAAGGTAGGCCATAATGAGCAAGTAGAAGTAACTACACCAGTCATTATAGCCTGGCAGAATGGTAAATCAAGGATGGTAGGGGAATTTAGAGCTTTAAATGCCTATAACATGCCTGACAGATATGCAATAAATGGCATTAATGAGAAACTAACACAACTGTCACAGGCCAAGTTCATTACAGACATGGATGCCCTTAAAGGTTTCTACCAAAATGTCTTAACAGATAATCCCATAAAGCTACTGAGGATGATAGTCCACTATCAAATATATGAATACTGAAGAATTCAAATTGGTATAACAAATGCCCTTTATCATTACCAAAGAATGATGAACACTATATTACCTGAAGAATTATCAGAGGGATGGCTGATTACATATATTGATGATATTATAATTATCTCAAAAACTTGGGAAAAAGAACTTAAAAGAATTGAAAGAGTATTACAGAAGATAGTTGAAGTAAATATAAAAAAAATCATTAAAGGAATGTAATTTTCCATAAATTGAACTGAATGCATTAGGAAAGATAGTGTCTTCACTAAGCTTGAGAATAGATAAAGGTAAAGTAGCAGAATTACTACTAAAGCTAATTCCTGAAACTAAGAAAGATCTGCAATCATTCTTAGGATTTTCTGGATATTACAGAAACCATATAAAATAATTTGCAAAAATTGCAAAATCTTTGTATAAAATCTGTGATAAACAGACAGCTTATGAAATGACCCAAGAAAGATTTAAAGCATATGAGGAACTTAACAAAGATTTAAAAATGTCCCTTTTCTCTTAATTCAAGATTGGAAGCTAATTTTCCAGATATGCATAGATGCTTGTGGAGAAGGACTAGGTGCTGCACTACACCAGACACAAGTAATAAATGATAAACCTGTTGAAGTACAAATTTTCTCATTTCAAGACAGATTAATCAGACAGAAGGAAAGTATGGAGAAAGCCAAATGGAATTCTTTTGCGTAGTGTGGGCTTTGGAAAAGCTACACTATTATTTAGATGGGATTACCAAATGAAATGCTGTAAAATCTTTATTACACATGAACACACAAAATAGACATATGCTGAGATGAAAGATTTTTATCCAATAATATAGAGGAAATATGACTATAGTCCACAAATCTGGAAACATTCATAAGAATTATGATGGTCCTAGCAGATGGGCTCTAGCAAATACACCTGAGAACCCAGCATGGGTCCCACAGGAGGAAAATCATATATAAGGAATATGTTGCACAGACATTGGAACGTAATCCTTTAATAAAGTTACAGAAAGCTATAAGATGGAAACAAGCTTTCATATCTTATTCCAAATGTTAATGAAATATTTGAAAGACCAATCATCATCTTTTAAACTAGATGAAGTATAGAAAAAAGAATATGATGAAGGAATTCTCTATCATAGGAACAAACACACATGTGTTATGAACTTGAAAGATAGAGTTTTAATAAAAAATATAATACATGAATGCCATGATAGGGCTGTTTCTGAAAATCTACCAGAAGATAGGACATTAAAAAGGGTGAAAACCTGCTCTTGTTGGCAAAATTGGAGAAAGGATATTTCAGAATACTGCTAAAATTGTGAAATATTCCAAAAGGAAAACAGAGCCACAGGGGAGAAAGTTGGAATTATGATCCAAATACAAGGACCAAATTCCACACAGGAAACAGTTCATATGGATTGGGTGACGGATTTACCTCCAGGAGGAGATAGAAGTTTCAATGCATGCATAGTATTAGTTGGTAGGTACAGAAAGGCCCCAATGTTCTTACCCTTTAATAAAGATGACACAGCTATGGGAACATCTATAATTATATGGAATAGAGTTTCTATCCATACAGGCTTATTTCAAAATTACATAAGTGATAGAGATCCTAAATTCACTTCAGCCTTATGGACAAATATCCTTACCTTATTTGTCACAAAGGTATCATTCTAAACAGAATATTACCCTCAAGCCAATGGATTAGCAGAGAGAATTATACAAACTCTTGAAGACATGATCAGAAGATTCATTTCTTATGGCTTAGAACTAAAATAATCTGATTGTTTTACCCATGATTGGTGTAATAGTATACCATCTCTTTAACTAGCATATAAGACCGCAAATATTTAGTCAACTGGTACAGCATCTGCAATCTTGGAAAAAGGATGAAGCCCGGGAATACCTTATTCAAATCTCAAAAAGGACTTGGCTTATATAAGTCCAACAGCAAGAAGTTTTAAGATAATGATTTACAAATCAAGATATTATGCAAATATATTTATGCAAGATCATTGCAAATATATGGAAGAAAGCTGGGACAAAATTAACAAACAACCTGATTTTAAGATAGAAGCCTTAGTATCAGTATTAAATTTGAGCTTTGAAAAAATTGAAGGACCAAAGAAACTAAAAGATTCCTTTGCAGGGGCTTTTATGATGAAATACCTGCATGGCCATAATTCAGTCCAACTAGAGTTAAAAGGTGAATTAATGAGCAAACACCCAAATTTCCCTGTAAGCCTGATAAAAAAGAACAGTTGAAGTGACAAGGAATTATTTCCCCTTAGAAATAAGATCCCAATTAAAATTCCCCCTGTAGAGGAAGGAGAAGAAAAAAAAATTGTGAAAGTCCTTGAATAAAGGAGTATAAGAAAAAAAGAAGGAAATACCTTGTGAGGTACAGAAACACAACTCCAGAAGATGGATGGATATATGAAAAATATATTACTAATTCTAAAAAATTACTAAGAAGTTTTGGACATGAAAGAAGACCTAAAGAATAATGAAATTAAGCATTATTTAGCTTCAAGGCTAAGAAAGCTTATTGAAGAGGGAGGACAGTGGATGATACCTTAATTAGCTATATCAGATTGTGGTAAAATTGTTCTTGGTGGCAGGGAATGTGAGAATTTGAAATATGACCACATATCCAAAAACATCACAAAAAACATTAGAAATCATATTTTAATAATAAGAATTGAAATTATAACCTCAAAATAAGTAAAAATGACATAAAAAGGAATAAGCTCATGATTATCTGAGAAAAAATGAATAAACATGTGAAATGAAGTACACCATTGGATTACCCATCAAAAACTTCATATATTACATCTTTATGACATGTCTGTAATATCCATACTTACAAAGAAAACCTGGATATATGCACTTCTATGATAAGTGCATATTTATGGTTGTTAGCTCATATATTTCAAATGACCCAAAATAATGTTACCACTAAATAACTGTAACAATAAAGATATAAATCTTATTTAGCAAGCTATAAACAAAGTTAAAACTTATAAGAAGATATTGGACAGAATAGCAATGGCTGTTTACCAATTTAAATTAAAAGTGGCCCAAAATTAAAAGAAGAAAAAATTCAAGTTCTACTAGTTCATACATGAAGAATGACATAATACCTATCATGATATTCAAGGTAAAACCACAAGAAATCATGTCTTGAAGTCTAAAATTGTAAGTTTTGACAGAAATTTAGTGTTACAAGGAAAATCATAAAAAGTGAAGTTTTGATGATGTAATGAAATCCTCTTGGAAGCTTGGTAAGGAAACGCCAAGATATAACAATTAGCTCTATTAATTGCTTTAGCATGAATAACTTAAAAGCTATGAAGTATCAAATTTTATTCTTCAAAATGATTATTTGTAATCATTAAATACAATCTTATTTTAAGCTTAACAGTTGAATATGAGATAAAACTGGTGTATAATAGTATTTCATGATTGAAAATACTAAAATACATGAAAATAAATTATTTTCCAAGCTTATGATGTCATTAAATTATAACTATAGTAATAACTATAAAAATGGCATAATCATGAGATAACTAGGTTTAATGATGATGTAATCATCACCAAAATTTGAAAAACCTATCAAATCCAGGGGATACAATCAGTAAACGTCTACTATAAGGAAATATATTTGGTATAAAAAGACCTCCTATCTGTTTTTCCCCCCTCAGACGCAGCAAAAAATACTAAAAATTAAAATAAAAGGTAATTTCTTTATTATTTATATATAGAACTATTATATTATCAAATAAAAATTATAAACTTTGTATTAAGAACTAGCTTTGACATTATTAATCAAATATTCTAATGTTTTTGTCCAATTTTCTAAAATATCTGTCAATCCACATAAAAATATTCAAATCTGTAATTCTCTTTTTTTATTGTAAATACAATTTAGTTAGTTGTATTTATATTTTGAGGCATAAAAGTAATAAAAATTATCATCTTCAGTGTAAAACGCAAATTATTTTCTCTTTAACATTATTTTTAATAGCTATTATATCAATATAGCTTTAATATTGGTAATATTATTGTTATTAAATTGTTATTTTTTTGAATAGGAACTTTAACGCATTTATTAATTGTCTGTAACATTAATAGATTTAAATAAATATATTAATATATTTACTTATTATATTATTATTCTCTAATAATATGATCAATTTTATGCCATAATTATTATTCATCTTTATTATTATATTAATTTCTATTTCACTAAACTAGGACATTCAGAGTACAATAAGTAAAATTTTAGTAATTTTTACTTATTTATTCATAGTCAAACCTTATAAGAACAGTCATAGAGATTTTTATTAATAGTGATATTATCAAGCGTTTCACAGACACATCATACAGTTGGGGACTGGACATGTTTTTTGAACCTTGAACCCTTAGTTGATATATTCTCAAACTCCAAAATATATTAATTCAATTATTTTTTTCTTTCCTTTTTGAAGTTAAAAGGTTATTCATTGAGAAATTTGGATTAATTTTATATTGTTTTACATGTGGCTTTTTCACATCCAAAAACTGATAAAATTTTTCTTTGAGTTACTATGAAATAATTTTTGATTAAAAATCTTGAACTTTTATTTTTTTTTTAAAAAATAATAATTGTTTTAGCGCATAAAAAATAAACTTGCAAAAAAAAAATCTTCAAAATATTTTGAAAGTATGAAAAATAATTCTTCTTTTATCAAATCTTTCTATTGTATCTTTAATCAAGTATATTACAGCTGGTAATAAGCTCAGTAAGAGATATATTACCAGTCCAGAATATTAAGAAGAATAATCTGAGGAAAGTATTTGAGTTAAAATAGCTAAAAGAGGCACTTTACTTAAGACAGAGCTATTCAAAATATCACAAAAAGGTGCGTTTTCTTTGTCTTTATTATTAATTATCTGTTTAATTGACTCCAAAATGGTTAATACCACAAATAGAAGCCACAATTCAATCAAACAAGATTTATCTGCACAGGGAAGAGGAAAGAACAAAGCCAGACCTGGCAGGCCTTCCTCAAGAAAGGCACATTTGGAGGATGCCAGAGTTGCCTCCCATTCCCCCAGGTCTATGCCAAAAAGCTGTGACATTAACTATGAGCCTGAAATGATTAAAGTTAATGTTTTAAGGGTTGAACCACTTCCAAGTGGAAGCCATAGACATATATCAATCTCAGTACAAAAACTGGTACAGAGAAGGCAAGGAAGAAGAAGGGGGAATTTGTCCAAGCCTTTAGCAGGGGGCCATGAACTCCTAATTTCACATCAAGAGCTTTCTGGTTCAGGAGAATACCATAGAACTCTCAGGATGTCTGGCGCAGTCTATGATGGAGCTTTAAGAATAGTATATAAAACTCAAAATATGACTGTGGAATGGTAAAATAAGTTTAAAAAGGGTGTAAAAAGATTTTCAGGGCTTTGACATGAGGATATAGTGGTGTTGGGTGCTATTAAAAGCCCTGGATGCAGCCTTACCAATTGAGTTATTATAATAAAGACTACAAGAATTGAGATTTTGACTATACCCATTCATTTTGAAAGAGTATAATTCTTTTGGACAGCTTTACTATGTAGGAATTTAAGAGAAGGATGGAGACTCCTCTTTTGAGAAAAGAAAGGTCCCTTTTGATCCTGAAAATGGGTGAAAGGGTCCTCTAGACCTGTTCACATAGAGGAAATGAAGATTATCACTTTTAGGGACTGTCTTGTGGTTTTCACAAAGCCTGTATAGCCTGTATTGTGCTCAGAGGTGGTCTTAAAACCACATCTGGCCAGTTTCCACCAATACAGGGTAAAGCGTTTCAGCTGGGTACCACACAGCCCTCTTCTGATGTGTAAAATACCTAGAATTCAGTAAAGAACCTGTATGAGACCCCTGTATCGATCAATCTATGAGGTATTGAGGGATGAAAAGGCTCATTTGTATAATTGACACATAATATTCAAGGATATGGGAAGGTATCCCACAGTAAAGGTGTACTGAACCAACTATGGGATTTTAGCCTTAAACCTTCCATACCTTTGTCAGTGTTAAAGATATTGAGCTAATCATTGGTGAGTTGTGCAGCCCTGAATCAGGTCTATACAATGGTACCTCATTTGGTATGGGTAACATTTAGAATAAAAAAGGTATAACATGTTTAATCTCCATTATCTAAATATGGATTTCTCTTAAATCCTGTATGGAGCTTGTTTGCTCTGGAAATTTTGTTCTAGATGGGCTATAGGGAGATTTATGATACAATTAGATAGCCCTTATTGTCCTCTTTCCAAAATTGCCTCACTTTAGTTATCTCACACTAAAACTGTAGAAGCTATATTGGATGTGAATATTTTTTTGTATTTATTTTGCTTTATTATGGCCATAAATTCAGTAGTTTTGATTCTATCTCAGTTTAGGTAGTACCATTGTAAAGCCCTGACTAAGAGCTTAAATTTGAACACCCATTTGATGGGGTTCAGCCTCTTTCCCTGAAATCTAGATGGGAGGTGAAAATTAAGGTTTATGCTCAGAAACTGCTTTGAACCTGAATAAATTTGTTATTTTTTGTCCTATGGCTATAGGAGTTTTATATCTGGAGAAAAGGTGATTTTCCTACTTCCTTTGATAATTTTTGATCTGTTTTGGCTCAGCTCCATGTTTTGTTGGAATTTTTACTCTACCATTGGTTTATGGTACTTTTGCTTTCATGCTTGTGCTCTGGTTTTGGGTCACAGGATGACATAGGAGGATGGTGTGAGCCTTGAGGTATATTTTACATACCCAAATAAGCCACAAATATCTTTAAAAATAAATTTTGAGCTATGAATAACCCATAAGTAATTCATATATTAAAAATTCATCTTCTTTTATTTAAGAAAAGATGAATAGCTTTTTTGTGAGGAAGTAAATCCATGGATTTGAGGCCAGATTTGGATTTTACACAAAACTTTGCCTAAGGTAACTCCATAGAGTGAATAAGCTTAAAATAACTCTAAGAGATGGTAATATGGAAAATACCCAAATACCACATCATCAATACCACTTAAAAGAATTGTGAAAACTTTTGTTTTTCTCAGTTTCAAATCAAAATAATGGGAATGTGAGAAATCCCATGTTACATATACACAGAGAATATTATTATTCATGTTTGTGGCACTTAATATTATGGTATTCTTACATACACTTTTGGTACACCAATAGTGGATGTTAGTCTTTAAGCCTGAATGTCTATTTTTGATGTGAAAATAGTCAAGGGGGACAAAAGACATCAAAGAGAGCCAGGGTACCCAAATTTTGAGGCCTCTGAGGTGTGGTAATCTCTAAAGCTTAGATTAATGGCTGATATTGGCACAATGAGTATACTAAACCCTTTTGGGAACTTGGTTACCAAGTTAAAATCTCATTAAATCTCAAGAGAATAGCTAATAAGCTGCTATTTTGACATGCCAAGGAGGTAAAGAGCAACTTGAACTCCTGTATCCATGTCAATTCTTAATTATTTTCCATTGATAAATCCCAAAAGAGTAATAAAAACCCTTTTTGGACTATTATTCATTGATTTACCTCATAGAAACCAGCAATATAGTATTATTTGAAATTCTACGTAGAAATGAGGTAAAAACTTCAAAAATTCATTTAAAATACAATTCTTAATAAATGTTTCTGAACCTTTCAGGAAAAAATGAGAGAAATAACATCCGTACAAAAACAAAAAATAATCATACTTTCATATGTAAAATTAAAAGATTTACTTACAGTCCATTTGGATGATTCCATGTGAAACACTGAATCTTCAAAAATTCACAGAAAATACACTCTGTGATTAAATTTCCAATAAAATTGATGAGTTTGAGAAATAAATGTTTATTTTGAAATAAAAGAATATTTACAGTTGTTACTATTTTTATTCTTAACCATATTTGGGTTGGTAGTCACATAAAAAGCATCAATTAAGTAATTATGATAATATTACATGACAACAGATGATGCAATCATTAATCCAAAAAAGGATTAATGTTTTCTCAATCACTGGTTTTTCAGCTTGCTCCATTTCATGCCTCTGTGAGCTGTATTAGACTTAAAAGAGGCCTTCTCTTGCTGTTTTTTCCAAATCATCACATTATTCAATTATACCATTATTACCAACAAGTAAGTATTAGTTAAATCTTTCTTAAGTGTTTTATTCTCTCAGGATCAATCAGAGGAACGTGAAATCATAGAAAGAAACTATATATTTCTGTAATACTGTTATAAATCCATTTTGATCCATTAAATCCACAATTATCCGTCAAATTTCTCTACTATTATCTTTTAATAAGTTCTTTGGACTATTAGTGAGTGTTTTGTCTTAATTCTTAGAGTTTTTCTCTAGGAATAGTTTTCTTAAATAATTATATGTACAATTATTCCTGCAAAAGATAATTATATATTGAAATAATTTTATTATTTTAATAAAGAAGTTTTATTATTAAATACTTCTTGTAATTGATTCTAGTAGACAATTACTGCTTACTATTATAATCACTAGTAGTGTATAACAAGTAAAAGAAATAATTGCCTAATTAATTCTTCAATTGTGGCTACAATAATGTTTATTATTATGTTTCATAAGAACATTCATAGTACTGTTGATCAATAGTAATATTATCAACAGTTTCATAGACACATCCTACATTTGGGGGCCTGGACATGTTTTTTGAACCTTGTACCCTTAATGAATATCTTTTTAAGCTCTAAAATATATTGATTTAATTAATTTCTTCTTTAAATTTGAAGTTAAAATTATTTTTTCTTTTTGAAATTGTCTTTAAAATGTTTTTCATTGAGGAATTTGGTTTAAGTTAGATTGTCTTACACATGGCTTTTTCACATCCAAAAACTTATAAAATTATTCTTTGAGTTACTCTGAATTAATTTTAATCCAAAATATTAAGTAATTAATTTTTTTCTTTAAAAAGAATAATTTTTTTTTATATAAAAATAATAAAAACTCATAAAAAATCTTTTGGAAAATTTTTTAAGTATAAAAAATAATTTTTCTCATTTATTTTTTTCTCCAGTGTCTTTAATCAAATACTGTGCAGCTGGTAACAGACTCAGTAAAAGATATATTACCAGTCAAGAATCTTCAGAAGGAGAATCTGAAGAAAGTATTGAAGTTATAATTGCTAAAAGAGGCACTCAGTTTCAAACAGAAAAGAAAAACAACCACCAAAAGGTGTGTATTTTTGACTTTATTCCTAATTTTTTTCTCTTAAATTGACGTAAAATGGTGCATACCAGAAATGGAAGCAAATATTCAGTCAAACCAGATGGATGTGGAAAAAGAAGAGGAAAGAACAAGTACAGAAGTGGGAAGTCTTCCTCAAGAAAGACACATCTGGAGGATTCCAGAGTTTCCCCCCATTCCCCAAGGTCTGCACCCACAAACGTTGATGTGAACTTGGAGTCTGAACTAATGAATGATAATATTTCAAGGTCTGAACAGTTTTCAAGTGGAAGAAATAGAAATTTAACAATGACAATACAAGAATTGGTACAGAGCAGCCAAAGAGGGTGAGTGGGAAATATGCCCAAGCCTTTGGCAGGGGGCCATGAACTCCTACTTACACATCAAGAGATTTCTGGGTCAGGAGAAGACCATAGAACTCTAAGGAAGATGGAGACCATTGTCTTGCAAAGAAAAGGTCAAAAGATTAAGGAGCTGGTTGAAAGATCAAAGTATTTTATCCATAGACCAGAATAAGGAACTGGAAATGACTCCAGCTTTGGAGAAAGAAGGCCCAGTGGCATCTACCTGCTCCAAACCAGCTCCAGAAGTGTCCAAAGACAAGCCCAAAGGACCTCAGAAGAAGCAGAGAGGTACCAAGAGCCATCAATGAAAGGGAAAAGGCAAATACAATTGGCACAGACCTTACCCAAAGGGGTACAGGATTCCCAAATTGGAGCCTTTAGCCATGGAAAGTGTCTACAATATGGCCAGAACTCTCATGGAATTCACAGCCAAAGAGCAGGAAAGGAGGAACAGGACCTTTACATTCAAATAATACAAGAAATACAATTTTTTAAACCTTGTATCAATATAGAACTTGGTAAATTTGATGCAAAGTTCAATGAAATAACATCAGATATAAGTGAATTAAAGAGAAATGAAAAAACTTATACTGAGTGGTATAAGTTGACAAATGTCAGACTTGATTCAATTACCAATAGATGTGACAGAATTAAAAGTAAATGTCAAGTTCAAGAGGATGAAATAGGAGATATTTCCATTTCACACATCAATGAGCAACTTGCAATTCTGAGAAGTCAGGTTTTGGAAATAATTAATAATACAAATAAGCTGGACACACATTTGGCAACATGTGACAGTGAGAGGCAGAAATTAAAGAATAAAATCATTGCAAATATGGAGAAAATTCATAAGAATTATGAACCACATATGCCAAGACATTCTACACCTTTGACTGAAGAAAACACTTCTGTAAAAGGAAGTTTGACCCCCTTTTTAGGAGGAAATCCTATCTGTGCAAAAGATATTCCCAAACTGGATGAATAGCCAAAATTCTCTGGTGAAGGAGAATACAATCATATTTAGTTCATCAGAACAATTAATATGTTTAAAGAAGATTTTCACATACCTGATGAAATTATAGTAGGAAAGCTGAACTCCTTGTTTACCAGAACTGCAAAGAAATTGTATTACAAAGTGAGACAAGATTATGGTAAACATGATTGGCCTTGGTGGAAATCTGAAATAATCACCAAATTGGCTAACAATTTTTGGAGATTTAAAATTTAAAATTTTTTTGCAAGTGCCATTTTTAATTCAGAAAAGGATAAACCACTTACTTGGTTCCTCAAACAGAAAGGCAGATTATCTGCCTTACACCCAGATGTGTCTGAGCCTATGATTAATATGAAAGTATTAAGACAGTGTGGAGGAGAACTAGAACATGCTATCAAGTGCAGATTTGTAGAACCCTGTTCAACAGAAGACTACATGATTACTAGGACAAGAATTGGTAAATCCTGGACTATAATCCCTGTGGAATCCAAAATTGTCTCCAAAACTTCCAGAGAAGATAAGAGGCCTGAGAGACCTGTTTTTAAGTGTCATAAATGTGGAAGCACCTCACATTTAGCCAAAACTTGCACCAAGAAGACAAAAATTAATGAGGTTCAAGTCATTGAAGAAGTTCAGTTTACTGAAGAGAAAGAAGAATATGACCTACATTGTGCAATCTCTGAGGATACACCAGTAGAAGACTATGCCAATGAAACCATTACAGATTTTTTTGAGGTCACAGAAGTCCATACTCACTTGCAACAGTACAGTGAGGCTTGTCATAACCTGATCAATATCCAGGATTCAAGAATTTGTAAAACCAAACCTGCTAGAGGTAAAGGATATACTGCTGGAGCAGCTTGTATAACATCAATCCTGATAAATGATATTGAAGCCATAGTAAGTTTGGATACAGGGGCATTTTGTACTTGTGTAGGAAAGGATTATCTTCAAGCCATACTCTCTGAATGGAAGAAAAATCTATTACCAATAGAGAGTGTACAATTTAGTAGTGCCAGTAATGATATGTACCCTTTGGGCATATTGGACACTAATGTTGTATTTCCATATCCAGCAGGAAGTGTAATAATGAAATAAGAGATAGTAGTAATGGACAATTGCCCATCTCAGCACATCATTCTTGGAAATAATTACTTGAATACTTATGGTATTGACATCAATAACAACAAAGACAGATATTTCAAAATTGGAGAAAAAAAAAACAAAAATTTGCTTTTTCCAATATGCCTAAGCAAATATCTAGAATATCTTCCGTTAAAGATACTTATAAGAAAGAGTTTGTGACTAATCAACTTTTTGAAGCACAAATTAATCCATCATTATCACCCAAAATGAGGCATGATATTATTGATGTGTTATAAACATATAAGAATGCCTTTAATTCTGACAATGAACCATTAGACACTATTAAAGAGCATGAAGTTGATATTACTCTTAATATTGACAGACCATACCCTCCAGTACTTAAAGGACCAGCTTATCCAGCCAGTCCCAGAGCTAGAGAAGCCTTAGAAAAACATATCAAAGAGTTGATCCAACTTGGTGTACTTAGGAACACAGGCCATAATGAGGAAGTTGATGTAACAACACCTGTTATTATTTCTTGGAATAATGATAAATCAAGGATGGTTGGATATTTTGGAGCATTGAATAGCTACACAGCTCCAGATAGGTATCTAATACCTAGAATTCAAGAAACATTGGCTCACTTGTCTAAAGCCACCTATATAACATCCATGGATTCATTGAAAGCCTTTCATCAGAATGTTTTGATGCCCAAAAATAAGAAATTAATTGGAATTATCACTCACTTTAGTAATTATGAGTATCTTAAAATCCCATTTGGCATTAAAAATGCACCATTTCATTATCAAAGAATGATGAATACCATCTTCCCTACAGATATATCTGAAGGATGGCTGATCATTTATATTGATGATATTATCATATGTTCTGACTCATGGTCTTTGAACCTTGGAAGACTTGCAAGAGTACTTGAAAAAGCTACAGAAGTGAATATTAATATTTCACTCAAGAAATGGAACTTTGGCTTTGAGGAACTTGAAGCTTTGAGACATATTGTTTCTGGTTTAAACTTGGGTATTGACAAAAATAAAGTAGCAGAAGTGTTACTTAAGCCAATACCCCAGAATAAAAAAGAAATGATGTATTTTCTTGGATTTTCCAGGTATTACAGGCAACAACTGGAAGACTTTGCAATTCTGTCCAAATAACTCTATAGAATCTGTGATCAACAGACAGTATTTGAGATGACACAGGAAAGCATTAAAGCTTATGAGAAGAGAAGGAAAGCTCTTACAGAAGCATCTTTACTCCTCATGCCTGACTGGAATATACCTTTTAAATTGTAAATTGATTCATGTGGAGATGGATTGGGGGCAGCCCTATATCAGGTCCAAATTATTGATGACAAACCTACAGAGGGACCAGTTTTTTACATCTCAAAAAAAATCAAACCAACAGAAAACAGATATGGTGCAAGCCAGATGGAGTGCTTATTTTTGGTATGGGAACTTGAGAAATTACACCATTATCTTGATTACAGCTCTTTTGAAGTGATAACTGACTGTAATGCCATGAAAACTCCCAACAGATATATGTTGAGATGGAAACTAGCCATTCCAGAACATAGACGTAACATGACTATAGTTCATAAGGCAGGAAACATTCACAAGAATGCTGATGGACTTAGAAGGTGGGAATTAGCCAATACTCCTGATAACCCAGCTTATGTAATTTTGGAAGCAGAACCACAGATTCCAATCGAAGGAATTAACATAACTGATATTTGGACTGAATTATTTGAAGAAGTCAGAGAATCTTTTAAGCAAGACAAGAATTTCCATATCTTGACTTCCTTGTTAGATAAATACTGAAAGGATACATATTTAGTTAATAAACTGGATGAGGTTTGAAAGAATTCCTATTCTGAAGGAAGATTTCACCTGTTTAATAGAATCATTTACCACAGAACCAAACATTTTTGTGTAATGAAATTGTGTAGCAGATTGCTTATCAATACCATTCTTTATGAATGCCATGATAGCATCTACTCTGGACACCTGTCAGAAGACAGAAAACTTGAAAAAGGGAAAAACTGTGCATGGTGGTCATCTTGAAGAAAAGAAACAATTGAATATTTCCATACCTGTGATAGATGCCACAAAGCAAGCAGGAGTACAGGCAAGAGATTTGGACTGATGATTCATATTCAGGAACCAAAATCCCCTTGGGAAGTTGTTCATATGGATAGGGTCACAGCACTTCCTCCAAGTGGTGATAAAAGTTATAATGCTTGTTTAGTCATTGTAGACAGATATAGAAAGACTCCCATATTCTTACCATGTAATAAAGATGACACTGCTATGGATACAGCTCTTCTTCTATGGAGTAGATTTATTCTCTATACAGGATTATTTAAGCATATCATAAGTGACAGAGATCCCAAGTTCACATCTGCACTTTGGACCAATAATCACAGAGTTTTTGGGACTAAGTTATCATTCTCAACAGCATATCACCCTCAAATAGATGGACTAGCAGAAAGGATGATTTAAGCTTTGAAAGACATGATCAGGAGATTCTGTGCTTATGGGTTAGAATTCAAAGACTCAGATGGCTTTACCCATGAATGGTGCACTTTAATACCTGCATTAGAACTGGAATATAAGACATCAGTCAATTCTTCTACAGGCCAAATGCCTGCTATGATAGAAAAAGGATGGAATCCAAGACTCCCAGCAGACACACTGAGGAAAGACTTGATTGAAATTCATCCTACAGCTTCCAGCTTAAAGATAATTCTTGATAAAGTGAAATATCAGGCAAAACAGAGTATGAATGACACCTTTGACTATTCAAAACAGAAGTGGGACAAGAGTCACAAAGTACCAGACTTCAAAGTAGGGGACTTAGTTCTAGTTTCAACCTGGAATCTTAATAATATCAAAGGCCAAAGAAACTTAAATATTCTTATGTAGGACCTTTTTTTATGTTTTCCTTACGGAGAACCAATTCAGTTCAAGTGGAATTGAGTGGTAAATTATAAAATAAACACCCCACCCTTCCAGTCAGCTTGATAAAACCTCATCAACCAGATGAAAAAAATTTTTCCTTTGAGGAACCCAACTCCTTTGACTGTACCACCAGTGGAACAGAGTGAAAACAAAAAGATAAAGAAAGTCATTAAAGAAAGGAGACTTAGGGGTAAAAATCAAAGAGAATATCTTTTCAGATATAGAAATCCAATAAATGAAGATGAATGGCTGGCAGAATCAGAAATACCTGACCCAGATAAACTCTTAAGAAGATTTAGACATGAAAGAAGGCCACAAGCCTGAATATTTCTAAAAATGTGTTTTAAATTACTTGATATGAGTAATGTAAAGAGAGTGGAAGGTGGACATTAACCCCCTTTGGGGCCTCTTTCTTCCTGATACCATTGATAAAATTGTAGTACAATTTTATTCTTTGGTGGGAGAGAATGTGAGTCTTGAGGTATATTTTACATACCCAAATAGGCCACAAATATCTTTCAAAATAAATTTTGAACTATGCATAACCCATAAGTCTTGCATATTTTCAAAATTAATATTTTTTTATTTCAGGAAAGATGATTAACTTTCCTATGAGTACGTAAATCCATGGATTTAAGGCCAGATTTGGATTCTACAAAAGAATTCACCTAGGGTAACTCCATAGAGTGAATAAGCTTAAAATAACCCTAAGAGGTGGTAATATGGAAAATACTTCAATACCACATAGAAGAATTGCAAAACGTTTTGTGTTTCTCAATTTCATGCCAAAATAATGGGAATGTGACAAATCCCATGTTACATATACACTAATAATCGTGTTATGAATGTTTGTGGCATGCAATATTATGATATTCTTACATACACGTTTGGTACACCTATAGTGGATATCAGTCTTTAAGCCTGAATTTCTATTTTCAATGTGAAAATAGTCAAGGGGGACAAAAGACATCAAAGAGAGCCAGGGCACCCAACTTCTGAGGCCTCTGAGGCTTGGAAAGCTCTAAAGCTTGAATAAATGGCTGATCTTGGCCCAATTAGTATACTAAAACCATTTGGGGACCTGGTTACCAAGCTGAAATCTCATTGAATCATAAGAAAATAGCAAATAAGCTGCTATTTTGATGTGCCAAGAAGGTAAAGAGCAACTTAGACTCCTGTAACCATGTCAATTCTTAATTATTTTCCATGGATAAGCCCCAAAAGAGTAATCAAAACCCTTTTTGGACTAGTATCCATTGATTTACCTCATAGCAACCAGCAATATAGTATTATTTGAAATTCTACGTAGAAATGAGGTAAAAACTTCAAAAATTCATTAAAAATACAATTCTTAATTAATGTTTCTCAAACCTTCGGGACCAATTGAGAGAAACACAGCTCATACAAGATCCAAAAATAATCATACTTTCATATTTAAAATTAGAAGATTTACTTACAGTCCATTTGGATGATTCCATGTGAAACACTGAATCTTCAAAAATTCACAGAAAATACACTCTGTGATGAAATTTCCAATAAAATTGTTAAGTTTGAGAAGTTAATGTTTAATTTGAAATAAAAGAATATTTAAAGTTGTTACTCCTTTTATTCTCAACCATATTTGGGCTGGTAGTCACATAAAAAGCATCAATTAAGTAATTATGATAATCTTACATGAAAACAGATGATGTAATCATTAATCCAAAATGGATTACTGTTTCCTCACTCACCAGTCTTTCAGTTTTCCCCATTGAATGCCTCCGTGAGCTTTATTAGACTTACAAGAGGCCTCCTCTTGCTGTTTTTTCCAAATCATCACATTATTCAATGATACCATTATTAGCAACAAGTAAGTATTAGTTAATCTTTTTGTAAGTGTTTTATTATTTCAGAATCAATCAGAAAGACGTGAAATAATAGAGATCAGCTATATATTGTTGTAATCTTGTTATAAATCAATTTTTATCCATTAAATCCACAATTATCCATCAAATTTCTCTACTATTATCTTTTAATAAGATCTTTGGAGTATTAGTGAGTGATTTGTCTTAATTCTTAAGGTTTTTTGCTAGTAATTGTTTTCTTAAAAGAATTATATTTATAATTATTCTTGCAAATGATAATCATATATTAAAATGATTTTATTACTTTGATAAAGGAGTTTTATTATTCAATACTTCTTGTAATTGATTCTAGTAGACAATTACTAATTACTGTTATAATAACTAGTAGTGTATGACAAGTAGAAGAAATAATTAATAAATTAACTGTTTAATTGTGGTTATGATAATTTTCATTATTATACTTTATAAGAAAAGTTATAATACTGTTGATTAATAGTAATATTATCAACAGCTTCATAGACACATCTTACAGATGGAGTTCTTGTATTGCAAATACAAATTCAAAGAGATAAAGAGCTGGTTGAAGAACCAAAGTCCTTTATCTATAGACCAGAAGATGGAACTGGAAATGAAATAAGCTTTGGAGAAAAAAGGACCAGTAACAAGCTCCTTAACAGTCCAAATACAAGCCCAAAGTACCTCATAAGAGACAGGGAGGTTCCAAGAACAATAAAAGAAAGGGAAATGGCAAATCCAAATTTCATAGACCTTACCCGCAAGGGTAAAGGATTCTCAAATGAGAACATTCAGCCATGGACTGTGTCTTTAATATGACCAGAACCCCTATAAAGTCCACATCCAACTAGAAGGAAACGATTAACAGCACCTTTCCATGAAAATAATTGTAAGGTTTGACTATGAAACAATAAGTAAAAATTACTAATTATTTACTTATTGTACTCTGAATGTCCTTATAATTGAAATAAATAAGATTAAAATAATACTAATAATAAAGAAATATTATTATTATGGCGTAAAAATATTATATTATTAAATAAATATAATAATATAATTAATATTATATAAAATTATAATATAATAAATAATATATTAATATAAAATAATTAATATATTATAAAGCTCTTTATTATTGTTACCAACAAATAATAAAGGCGTAAAAAATTGTTTTTTATTAATAAAAAACAATTAATAACAATAATATTACTAATATTAAAGTTATGAATTAATATAAATACTATTTATATTAATTAAAGAATTATTAAGAGAGTAATAATAGAGAAATTATTATAATAAGAGAAAATAACCTACTTTTAACACTTAATATAATAATTTTGAAGTATTTTACGCCAAAAAATATAAATAAAACCTTTTCAAATTGTATTTACAATAAAAATAAAGAAAATTACAAATTATTCAGTATTTTTACGTGGAAATGAGTTTTAGAGAGATTTTTAACAAAAACAATTAAATAAATGATTTAATCACGTCAAAATAGATGATTATAGAAAGGTGGTCTTTGGTCTTTAATAATATAACAGTTTTATATATAAAGAATAAAGAAATTACCTTTGATTTGATTGATTTAATGTTTTTGATGCGTCTGAGGGGTAAATAGAGTAAAAAGAGCTCTATTTATAGTAAATACCTCCCTCCTAGAGTCCAACAGGCTTCTAGTAGACGTGTACTGATCATATCCACTGGAATTGATCAATATTTTAAGGTTTGAGGGTGATTACATCATGATCAAACCATATTACATCATTATTACACCATTATTTAGAGTTATCACTATAACTCTAAGTGTGATGACATCAGAGGCTTGGCAGAACCCCAAATTTCGTGGATTTTATTAGTTTTAGTCATAAACTAATAGTATTCACCAATTTTATCACTATTAAGACTGTTAAACTTAATTTAAGGTTACAGTATGTGATCATAACAGCTCAATTTAAGCTCAAACTTTGATCCTCAATAACTTTTAAGGTTTTCACGCTACAGCAATTCGGAGAGTGAATTCTGATAGTCTGACATAACCTTATTATGCTGCCAAGAGCTTTTCATTACATCATCAAAACTCTAATTTTGATGATTTTTCTTGTAACTCATCTTTTCTGTCGAAATTCAATATTTTAAACTTCAAACCTTGATTTCAGGGGGTTATACCCTGAATTTAATAATAAAAATTACATCATTCTTCTCGAATAAACTAGTAGAATCCAACTGTATACTTTTTTTTAAGTTTGGACTACTTTCACAACAAAGTGGTCAACAGCTCTGTTGATTTTTATCAATATTTCCTCATAAGTCTTAACCTTGTTTATAATTTGCAAAATAAAGTTCATATCTGTGTTCTTACAGTAATTACGTGGTAACTTTATTTTTGGTTCATCATTCTAGCATGTATAGTTTAGAAGATATTAGCTATGATCACTGAATATATGCGTTGACCAAAAAAGTGCATATATTCAGGATAATTCCTTAAGTATTGATTTTGGGAATTAGCTTATTAATTGTTTTATATGTGGATTTTTGTGAGGAATCCACTGGTACAATTTATTTCACATGTTGTTTCATTAGTTTCTGAGATAAATAAGGTTTTATGGTTTTTATAAGGTATTATACCTTATAATTCCTTAAATATTGACTTTACAGATATGCCATAAAAGTGGTATATGTGTATTTTTCCATGGGTAATCCAATGGTATAATTTAATTTACATGTTGATTCATTGGTTTTTAAGTTAAACCAATTTTAGTACCAATTTATGGTATTTTTGTATATTTGAGTAATTATTTTTAGTGTATAATTATTCTAATTAATTTTAATATAATTATATTAAAGGTATAATTATTATTAATCTTTTTTGTGACCTTATTGGATATGTGGTCATATCTCAAAGGCTCACAATAATAGATGAAGTTAGATATATTCAGTCTATCATGGATGTGAAATTTAATAATTTTGATAAAGAATGAAAGAAACTAACATCAAACATTAATGACCTAAGAGAAAATGTCAGAACCTTTACTGAACAGTGCAAAGTGACAAACACAAGACTTGAGTCAATTTCCAACAAATTTGACAGAATTGAGAGTAAAGGTCAGGTCAAAATTGATGAATTGGATGATTTTTAAGCTGATTAAATTAATGAACAGCTTGAAAATCTGAAAGATCATTTATTACAAACAGTTGATAACACCAACCTTTTTGCCACAAATATGGCAAAAAGTGACAGTGAAAGGCGGAAATTAAAGAATGAAATAATTGCACATGTTGACAAAATTTATAGAAATTCTGAACCAAATTCACATATACCCAGACATTTCACACCTTTCACTGAAGAAAAATGCTCCTTGGAAGAAAGTTTGACCCCTTTTCTAGGATAAAATGCAAGCTCTACAAAAGATATTCATAAAATAGAAGAAAGGCCAACATTCTCTGGAAAGGGTGAATATAACCATATCAAGTTCATTAGAAAAATTGATATTTTTCAAGATGATTTTGATATAATTTAAGAAATGATAGTGGGAGAATTACACTCCTTATTTACCAAAACTGCAAAGAAATGGTATCACAAGATGAGACAAGAACATGGGAAACACAATTGGCTTTGGTGGAAATCTTAGATAATCCTTAAGTGAGCCAAAAATTCCTGGAGATTTGAAATGGAAAATGCCTTTGATAGTGTCATTTATAATACAGAAAAATAATAACCATTTACTTTGTTCCTCAAACAAAAAGACAGATTATCTGCTTTACACCCAGGTATGTCTGACTATATCATCAATCTGAAAATATTAAGAAAATGTGGAGGAGAACTAGAAAATTCTATCAAGTGAAGATGTGTAGAGCCCTGTTCAACAGAGGACTATATTTATGCTATGGAAGATATCATTACTAGAACAAGAATTGGTAAAAAATGGACTAAATTCCCTATGGATTCCAGAAAGGTCCCAAAGACTTCAAGAGAGCATAAAAGACCTGAAAGAACTATCTTGAAGTGTCATAAATGTGGGAGAGCCTCACATTTAGCCAAACATACACCAAAAAAGGCTAAAATAAATGAGGTTCAAATAATTGAAGAGGTTCAGTGTGCTGAAGAGAAAGAAGAATCTGACCAAGATTCTTCAATCTCTGAAGACACACCAGAATAACATCATTCTATTGAGAACATTACAGCTTTCTTTGAATTCACTGAAGTCCATACTCATTTACCACAATACAGTGAAGATTGCTGGAAACTGACCAATATTCAGGATTCCAGAATGTGTAAAACTAGAACTGCTAGAGGAAAAAGCTACACTTCTGGAAAATCTTGTATTACATCAGTCTTATTGAATGATATTGAAGCCAAATTTAATTTAGACACAGGGGAATTTTGCACCGGTGTAGGCAAAAGCTACTTTGAATTCATACTTCCCAAATGGAAAAACCATCTTCTACCAACAGAGGGAGTACAGCTCAGTAGTGTCAGTGATGATTAGTACCCTTTCTAAATATTAGACACTAAATGATATTTCCACACCTTAGGGGAAGTATGAGAATAAAGACAGAGATAGTATTAATGGAAAACTGTACTTCTTAAGATATCATTCTTGGAAATGACTACTTGAATATTTATGGTATATACATCAATAACCAAAAAGACAGAGATTTTACAATTGGAGAAAACAAAAGAAAGAAATTTGATTTTTCTAATTTTCTGAAAGAAATATCAGTAGTATATTCAAACAAAGATACAAATCAAGAGGAATTTGTGTCAAATCAACTTAGTGAAGCACAAACCAATCCACAGTTATCTTTAAGAATGAAACAAGAGCTGATAAATGTGCTATACACAGATAAAAATGATTTTTCTTCAGATAATGAAGCACTAGGTTCTATTAGAGGACATGAAGCTGATGTTACTCTTGATATTGACAGGACATATCCTTTGTCAATTAGAATAACATCTTATCAAGCAGCCCCAGAGCTAGAGAATCCTTGGAAAAAAAATCCAGAAGTTAATACAACTTGGTGTAATAAGAAAAGTAGGCCATAATGAAGAGGTTGAAGTCAGGAATCCTGTCATTATTAATTGGCACAATGATAAATTAAGGATGGTAGGAGATTTCAGAACTCTGAATACCTAGCCAGTTCCAGAGAGGTATCCAATTCCCACAATTGAAGAAAAATTGACCCAATCATACAAATCCAAGTACATAACTTCACTCGATGGATTGAAGGGCTTTAATCAGAATTTTTTGTTGCATAAAGCAAACAAACCACTTA
The DNA here is from genome assembly GCA_023105745.1 of Austropuccinia psidii. Classification (NCBI taxonomy): domain Eukaryota; kingdom Fungi; phylum Basidiomycota; class Pucciniomycetes; order Pucciniales; family Sphaerophragmiaceae; genus Austropuccinia; species Austropuccinia psidii. The sequence goes on along the minus strand of JALGQZ010000012.1, from coordinate 15,167,815 downwards.
GAATTATCACTCACTGTGGTCTTTATTAGTATCTTAGAATGCCTTTTGGGATTAAAAATGCTCCATTTCATTATCAAAGAATGATGAATACAATCTTCCCCAAAGAAATACTTGAAGGATGGCTCATCATTGATATTGATAATATAGCTATATGTTCAGACTCATGGTACTTTCACCTTAAAAGCCTTGCAAGAGTACTTGACAAAGTTGCTGGAGTGAATATGATGATTCCAATCAAGGAACACATTTTTTGCTTTGAAGAGCTAAAGGAATTAGGACATATTATTTCTCGTTTAATCTTGGGTATTGACAAAAATAAATTAGCAGAAGTGTCAATTAAGCCAATACCCCAGAATAAAACAGAAATGGTGTATTCTCTGGGATTTTCTAGTTATTATAGGCAAAAATTGAGAGTTTTGCAACTATAGCCCAGTCCATCTATAGAATATGTGATCAACATACAGTATTTGAGCTGACACAGGAAATAATTAAAATTTATGAGATGAGAAGCAAAGCTCTTACAAAAGAACCTTTACTGCTTATTCCAGACTGGAATACTTACTTTAATGCAGTAAAATCACTTTTTGAAATAAAAACACCCAGCAGACACATGTTGAGGTGGAAAATAGCCATTCAAGAATATAGAGTAAAATTGAATACTGTTTCTAGAGAAGAAAATATACATAAGAATGCTGATGGACTTAGCAGGTGGGAATTTGCTAATAAACCTGATAACCAAGCTTATGTACCTTGAGAAGAAGAACCACAGATCCCAATTGAAGGAGTTACAATAACCAATATTAAGACTGAATCTCTTGAATAAGTCAGAGAGTCATATAAACAAGACAATAATTTCCATATATTGACATCCTTCCCGGATGAATACGGCAAAGACACAGCTTTGGTGATCTCACTGGAGGAAATAGGGAAAACCTCCTATCCTGAAGGAAGATGTTACTTGTTTGAAATAATAATATATCTCAAAAAACCATTTGTGTGTAGTGAAAGCATGTAGTATATTTCTTATAAATACCATTATTCATTAATTTCATGATACCATCTATTATGGACACCTGTAGGAATACAGAAAAATTGAAAAAGTCAAAAACTGTGCATGGTGACCATCATGAAGAAAATAGACCATTGAATATTTCCATACTTGTGACAGATTCAAAAAAGCCAACCAAATTACAGGAAATAAATTTGGACATATGATCCATATCCAAGAACCAAAATCCCCTTAGGAAGCTGTTCACATGGATTGGCTCACAGAATGTCCTCCAAGTGGTGACAAACATGAAAATCCTTTCTTAGTCATTTTATACAGAGAAAGAAAAACTACCATATTATTTCCATATCATAAAGATGACACTGCTATGAATACAGCTCTTCTTCTATGGAATGGAGTTTTTTCTGCTACAGTGTCATTTAATAATATCATAAGTAAAATATACACTAGTTCAAATTTTTACTTTAGACCAATCTCCATAAATTTGTTGTCACCAAATTAGCATTTTCTACAGAATACCATCCTCAAACTGATGGTCTTGCAGAAAGATTTGCACTTTGGACCAATATTCATAAATTTGTTATCACTAAATTAGCACTTTCTACAGCATACCATCCTTAAGCTGATGGCCTTGCAGAAAGAATGATTCAAATTTTAGAAGACATGATAAGGAGATTATATGCCTATGGTTTATAGTTCAAACACTCAGATGACTTTACCCATGACTTATGAGCTTTAATACCTACATTGGAACTTTCAAATAAGACATCTTTTCATTCTTCCCCAGGTAAAACTCCTGCCATGTTAGAAAAAGGATGGAATCCAAGACTACCAGCTGATACACTGAGGAAAGTCTTGATTTATTTTCACCCTACAGCTTCTAGATTAAAGATAATACTTGATAAAGTGAAACATCATGCAAAAATAAGCATGAATGATGATTTTTAATATGCAGAAAAAATGGAACAAGATTCATGAAGTACCAGAATTTGAAGTTAGGGACTTAGTTCTACTTTCAAGCTTAAATCTTAATAGTATCAAAAGCCCAAAGAAAATAAAAAAGTCTTATGTAGGACCTTTTTTTATTGTTTCCTTACATGGAACCAATGCAGTTCAAGTGGAACTTGGTGGTGAATTGGAAAACAGACACCTCACCTTTCTAGTCATCCTTATTGAGCCTTATCAACCAGCTGACAAATGATTTTTTCCTTTAAGGAACCCAAATAATTTAAATTTACCACCAGAAGAACATAATGAAGACAAAAATATAAAAAAGTCACTAAAGAAAGGAGACTTAGGGGTAAAAATAACAGAGAATATCTTATAAGATATAAAAAACCAGTACATTAAGATTAATGGTGGGCGGAATCAGAAATACCTGACTCAGATAGACTTTTGAGAAAATAGAGGCATGCATATGCCTATAAATGGGCTTGAATTCCATGATCAGAGTAATATGAAGAGGTTTCAAAGTGGGAATTAACCCCCATTTGGCGCCTTTTTCTTCTTAATATCATTGATAAAGATGTAGTACAATCTTATTTTATGGTGGGTGGGAATGTGAGCCTTGGGGTATATTTTACATACCCAAATAAGCCAAAATCAATATTGAAATCAATCCTGAACCATTCATAACCAATAAGCCATTAATATATGTAAAATATATCATTTTTGATTTAAGAAAAGATAAATAACCTTTTTATGAGTAGGTAAGCCAACATATTCAGGGCAAGATTTGGGTCCTACACAAAAATTCACCTAGGGTAGCTCCATAGAGTGAATAAGCTTAAATTAACTCTAGGAGGTGGTAATATGGAAAATACTTCAACAAAACATAAAAGGATTTTGAAATGTTTTGTTTTTTCAATTGCACACCAAAATGATCCAAATGTGGGAAATCCCATGTTACATATACATTAAAAATAGTGTTATGCATGTTTTTGGCACTCAATATTACAGTATTCTTAAATAAAGCTTTGGTACACCCATAGTGAATATCAGCCTTTAAGACTGAATTACTACTTTTGATGCGAACATAGGTAAGGGGGACAAAAGACATCAAAAAGAGCCAGGGTACCCAGCTCCTGAGGCTGCTGAGGGGTGGATAGCTCTCAAGATAGGACCAATGGCTGATAATTCCCAAATTAGTATACTCAAACCTTTTTGGGAACTTGGTTACCAAGCTAAAGTCCCATTAAATTATACAAAAATAGCAAATGACCTTCTATTTTGATGTGACAAGAATGTAATGAGGTACTATGACTCCTGTAACATGTAAATTATTAATGATTTTCCATGTATAGACCTTAATAGAGTAATCAAATCCCTTTTTGGACTGGTATCAATGCATTGAACTCATGGAAACCAGCTACAACTGTGCTATTTGAGATTATATATAAAAATAGGGTAAAAACCTTAAAGAATCATGGAGAATAGAATCCTCAATGGATATTTCTGGAAATTTCATGAAAAATGTATACATGGATAATCCATATCAAGCCCTGAAAGAAATGTGACTTTATAATTCAAATTAAGAGTTTTACTTACAGTCCATTTTTGATGATTGCTAATGAAACACTGAATCGTAAAAAATTCACAGGAAATAAAATCTGTAATTAAATTTCAAATAAAGTTGATATCTTTGTGAAATTAATAGTAACTTTAAAATAAAACAACATTTAAAGTTCTCACTACTTTATTTCTTGACCATAAATGGGTTGGTAGTCACATGAAATGACTTAATCAAGGGATTACAATACTATTACATGAAAACAAGTGATTTAACCAATTATCCAAAAGGAATCAATGGTTTTTCACTAAGTGTATTTTCAGATTGCTCCATGTAATGCCTCTATGAGTTTTTTTTGACTTGAAAGAGGCTTCTTTTTTCTGTTTTTTCCAAATGCTCTCATTATCCGATTATATCTTTAGTATCAGAAATTAAGTATTAGTTAATTCTTTCCTTAAGTGATTGAAATATTTAAGAGTCAATTAGAAGGACATGAAATCATAGAAATAGACTATTTAAAATAGTTTTTAATTAAAAATTGTCTTATTACTGCTATAAAATACATTTTGAGCCTTTAAATCCACAAATAATGCATCACATCACTATACAAACTATTTTCAAGGTACTTGTGGGACATTGATGAGTGTTTTCTTTAATAATTTAAAGTTTTTTTTCTAAATTTTAGTTTTCTTCAATAATTATACTTATAGTTATTCTTTCAGAATAATTTTATATCATTTTAATAAAAGCAGTTTTATCATTAATACTTGTTGTAATTGATACTAGTAGGGAATTACTGCTTACTGTTATAATCAATGTTAGTGTATAACAAGTAAAAGAAATGATTCATAAATTCATTGATTATCTTTTTAAAATTAATTCTTTAATTTTATTTCATAAGAAAAGTAATATTACTCTTGATTAACAGCTATATTATCAAGAGCTTTATAGACACGTCTAATACACATGATTTAAGTTCTGACCAATGAGGTTAAGCTGTAATGTCAATTGGTAATTCTAGGTATGCACCTGGAATTAATATCAGCTCTGACCAGTGAGAAGAGATTTTTTTAAGATTTATTTTCCACATGAACTCTGCCAATGAGGTTTAGTTTTCACATTAATTTTTAATTATAGGTATGCACCCTGAATTAATTTGAATTTTGACCAATCAGGTGATTTTTTGGAAAGCTTGTAATAATCAGTGGTTTGTATATAAAAAACTAACTAACTTCTGTGAAATTTCTGTGAATTTTTATGTCTAGCTTGTGGGTAAGGTTAAAATAACTTTGTAAAAAAATATATTCTTCTTTATTAATTCTTCCAATAAGCTTCAACAAACAACACTTTTGAAATTGCCTCCAATGTGGCTTGAAGCCATGAAATTCCTTGTGTTTGGTGGTAAAATTCCACCTTTCAAAGTAAGATAGATATACATTTTATTGATAATTACGGACTCCTTGATTCCTCAATAGCACTACCAGATCTCTTGTTTTTTATTTTTTCATATAAATCCTGAACTATTTCTCCTCAATTTTATTTCAAAATATGACTATAGACTACTTTTGTCAATGACTCAATTTCTGTATCTTCAAATAAAAGTTGGATTACTGAATTTCTGCCTAATTCCATCTTCTTCACTAATTAAATAATTTGTTCTTTGTAATTTTTACAATGAATTACTATTGGTAAGCTTGAATCTGGCAGTTATGGTATGGAATACAACACCCCCCTCTCCATTTAATGTTTTCCCCATAATCACAGTTGAGAAGATTGCCCATATGGATCAGATTGAGTCTGTGTTTCAATTTATTCTTGCTCAAATATTGAATCTCAAACTTCACTTCATTCACTTATTTCATTTCCGGACTGTGAAATTGATTGAACTATCTTTCCTCTGGGATAAAACCTCCTGATGTAAATTTCTACAAATTTCCTTGCAAGCATAGTCCCATCCAACTATTAAGGCTCATAAGGTCCATTATGAAATTTGTTTATAGCTACAAAAGGTCCATTGCAACAGTTTTTGAAGAGAAAACACCATGGTGACTCAAATGTTTTATTGTAAAGCAACACCATGTCCTCTGGGTCAAGTGGATCTCTCAGCTTATATGCCATCCTTTTGTCCAAGTTGTGAACCTTTGAGATATGACCACATACCCAAAAAGGTCACAAGAAATATTTAAAATAATTATACATTAAAAATAATTACCTTAAAACTACAAAAATGCCATAAATAGGCATAAAACCTGGTTTAACTTGAACTCCAATGAATAAAAATGTTAAATAAATTACACCATTGGATTCCCCATGGTAAAATACACATATACCATTTTTATGGAATATCTGTAAAGTCAATATATGATGAGTTATAAATAATAATACCTATTAAAAACCATGAATCTTTAATTATTTCAAATGCCAATGAAACAACATGTGAAATGAATGGTACCATTGGATTTTCCATAAACATCCACACATAAAACGATTAAGAAGCTAATCTCCAAAGTCAATACTTAAGGAGTTAAGCTGAATATATGCACTTTTTTGATCAATTCATATATTCAAGGAATTTTGCTAATATCTTTTGAAATATACATTATAGAGTGATGAACAAAAAGAAAAGTCACCACGTAATTGCTGTAGGAATACAGAAATGAACTTTATTCCACAAGTTGTAAACAAGGTTAACACCTGTAAGGGATTATTTATTAAAATCAATAGAGCTGTTGACCACTTTGTTGTGGAAGTGGTCCAAACTTAAAAAAAGGTATACAGTTGGATTCTACTAGTTCATTCGTGAAGAATTATTTTTTTATTACAATATTAAAGGTATAACCCCTTGAAATTATGGTTTGAAGATTAAAATAGTAAATTTCAACAGAAAGGATGAGTTACAAGAAAAATCATCAAAAATGCAGTTTTGATGATGTAATGAAATGCTCTTTGAAGTGTAATGAGGACATGCCAAGCTATTAGAATCCACTCTCAGAATAGCTGTAGCGTGAAAAACTTAAAAGTTATTAATGATCAAAGCTTAAGCTTAAATTTAATCATTCAAGATCACCCACTGTAATCTTATTTTAAGTTTAACAGTCATATTGTGGGAACTCCTCTTGTGTGGGATTAAAATGAGGCAGTACCTGGAGGGGGAAATCACAGGTAACTAGTTTTTAATTTCTAATAACTCCTGAAACCAAGGGTGGCAAGGGTGTATTGCCTGCCCCTCCTAAAATACTGAACAAAATCCTCCTTGGACCTTGCAAACCAAAAAAAAATTAGTAAGTGGCTTTACAACTGCAGAAGACAAAATTTAGCAGTCTCAGATCAGACCTATTCAATAAATAATATAAAAAAAAATGTCAGTTATTCTGGTTAAATTTGAGATTTAAATGAAATACTTCTCTGTTTAATTTTAATATTTTTTTAGTGAAATTGAGGTGAGTTTTTTCTTCTTGGTTAAAAGTCCTTTTGTAAGATGGGTTTTTTTTAAAGTGTTCTGGAAAACTGTATGAGTGTTGATAAAGTTAATTTTGTTAAGGTAAAGTTATAATATAGTAAATTAATTTTTTAAAGGTTTGTTATTTTTCTTAAGAGTGGTTAATAGTAAAATTTTATTTGTTAAATTTAGGAGGTAAGATTCTTTGATATTGGATTTTTTTAAAGGGGTAAGTTAGTTTTAAATCTTGATAAATGGTTTAATTTTACTGGATAAAATATTTTAATAGAGTCCTAACCCTAATATTGGGTACTGGGTAATTTTTATTTTTATTTTAATAATAATAAGATTCCACTGAGCTTAGCTACCGGGAAATCTTCAACACTATACTTCCACTGAGCTTTGCTACTGGGCAAGTAAATTTACTATAATTTTCTGGACTACCTCCCAGGTGAGGGATGAATTATTCCTGTGCTTGCAATGTGCAGGGGATGTAATTTTCATGGGGGGGGGAGAGAGCCCCTCTATTTATACCTTTTGGGAGCCCAGGGGGGCCCTCCATGGGAGCTGTCTTTTTCCACTTTAATTCCTCTTTATTTCATCATGTGACTCCATTTTTGGTGAGGACCTTTCTTGCATGGGTAATGTGATTTAAGGCTGGGTGATGATTTTTTCTCTACACAACCTCCATTCATCACATGATGGTCTTTTGGTGAATTAATTATGATGTGATATTCTTGGAGTTTCCTTGCATGCATGAGGTTATTTCATTTTGGCTGAGGATTTTTGTTGTGCACAGCCTCTTTTCTGTCACATGATATTCTATTGGTGGATGGAGTATCACATGATGAACTTGAAATTCCTTTGCATATGTGATATTTTAGGCTTGGTAGAAGTGGCTGTGTAATTTATGCAAGTGTCATGGTTGTTTGCTTCTTTTTGAATTTTAAAATGAGGTCAGGTGATAATTTCTTGCACTGATGAATTTAGTGTTATGTATGAGATGATGTGATTTTTGAGCTTGACACATGCTGTGCATAGTCATGTGGTTGAGATTTAATTAGAATTGTGCACTGCATGCAGCATGTTGTAGCTAGCTTTGGTTTGCATGAGGTGATGAGTGGTGTAAATAATTTTGTTTCTGTTTTGAGGTTCAAAGTGGGGTTACTTTGGATGTAAAGATAAGGTACTCCTGTGGCTGTTTTGTAAATGAATTGCATGAATTCCATGGGGCTGGGCTTTGCATCATGTGACTTTGAATGAAAGTTGGCTGTGTAAATAATGCATGTGTCATTTTACTTCTGCAGGAGTCCTGTGGCTATAGAGGGGGGTAAAGCTGAGTGGGGTGTGTAATTCAAAGGGTGGTATCTTATTCTTTGTAACTAGTTTGCTATATGTAACTTGATTTTTACATATGCATAATGAAATTGAATAATTTATTTAAACACATACACTGCCCTTTGGTGCCTGTGCCATGCTTTTATGAGTTACAATCCAGATTCTTGCTGTAAAATTGACCTTTTGGTGTAAATTTTGAGGGTAAGCTTGCCTGTAGGCTGGAATTGCTGCTGTTATGGGGTACTATGAGCTTGAGCCTGGTGAAAAAAATGGTATGGAATACCACATCCCCCTCTCCATTTAATGCTGTCCCCAGCATTCCAGGTGAGAGCTCCCTATTCTTCATCTGATTCTGTGGTCTCCTCAAATACCTCTTCCTCATTTATTTATTCATCTTCTTCACTTTGTTCTTTTTCTGTGTCTTCTTTTGTGTTTATCAACTTTCCTCTTGGGTAGAACCTTTTGACTTGAGAGGCTGCAAATCTTCTTGCTAATTCTGTTCCATCCAGCTCCTCAAGTTCATATGGTCCATTGTTTATTTGTCTGATTACTCTGTAGGGTCCATTCCATTTGTTTTTGAAAAGTAGTCCCAAATTAGTTTCCATTGGTTTGTTGTAAACCAGGACCAAATCTCCTGGATTAAGTGGTGATCTCAGTTGGTGTGCCATTCTTCTATCCCAATATTTCATTGAGTCCTCCCTTGATTTTTTGAGTTTTTCTGCTGCTTTCCTTCTTATTTCTTCTTTTCCTTCTAATTATTTAACTCTGGCTTCCAATAATTCCTCAGTTGTGGATATTTTGTGCCATTCTACTGCTAAAAATGTTTTTTGTTTCAATGTCAATTGGTAATACTAGTAGTTGTCCAAATTGGAGTTCAAATGGTGAGAAACCAGTTGTCCTTTTAGTGGAGATTCTGTCAGCCAATGTCACTAGTGGTAGATATTTTTTCCATTTTCCTCCACTTTCCCCACACATTTTGACTAATGAATCTTTGAGTTGTCCATGGCCCCTTTCCACCATTCCTTGAGACTCCGGGTAATGAGGTGTGGTGACTCTGATCCTTGATACTTCTTTCTTTACTGCATCTTGAAATTCTTTTCCAAACTCTGGCCCCCATCAACAGTTACTTCTTTTGGTGAGCCATACCTGCATATTCATTCTGAGGTGAACCATTCTGAAACTGCTTTTTCTGTTAATTTGACTATTCCAACTGTTTCTGGCCATCCTGAAAAATCATCTCTGGCCACAACCATATACTTCTGTGAGCCTGTGAGGTATGTTTAACATACCCATAAGGCCACAAATGATTTTATAAACAATTAAATTTGTCTTAAACAGACTTTTTAGTTGAATTTAAAATAAAAAATAATAAAAAATAAGTATAACTTTTTTTTGGATAAACAAAGTTATAATTATTATGTCATTTTTGGATTCTACACCAAAAATAACCTAGGGTACACCCATAGGGTGTTATACCCAAAAACACTTATTTCTTGTGTTATTAGAAGATTTAAGAATCTCACAGTACTAATGTAACTTTTTTAACATTTTTTTAAAATTGTTAAATTTAAGCTTAATTAAGCTTAAATTTAAAGTTACATAAGGTTTATGCAACTTTACCAAAATTTTAGTTAAAATTGAGGTGTGGTGTATATTTACTGAATTGGCTAAGGATTTGCCATACAGAATGTAAATCCTGCGTGAGCTCAATTTAAAAGGGTTTAAGGCCATAGTATGGCTTTAAATAAATAAAAGGGCAAAATCCACGCAAAAAGGTGGGACAAAGGAAAAAGACCAAATAGAGCTGGGGTACCCAACTTTTTGGATCTGCAAGGATTCAATTAAGGTTGTCCACCTGTATTGGAGGATTTTCAACCTTATTTACACTTTAAGATTAGACTTTGATCCAACCTTAAGGTTTAAACTGGTTTTATCCTAAATTGGACAGGAATTTCAAGCTGCCAAGAGGGTAAATCCCAATAAGCAGGCTTGGAATCAAGGTTTTAAGAACTGTCAAAGCTTAATCAAGCTTAAAAAGCTTAAATAAGCTTAAAACTTTAAGGTTTCAATCATCAAAACCTTATCAAAACTTAAGGTTTTGTGTGTATTGCTATTTTACGTGGAAAAATAGTAATAACTTCAAAAATTCATTAAAAATCCAAATCTTAATGGATTTGCTTGAAAATTTCACACAGCTTAGAATTTAATATTATCAATATATAAATTAAATTTTAAGTATCTTTTATTAATAGGTTTCCTGGGTAATTAGCCTGGAAAATTACTTTTTTAATTAAGCTTAAAGAAAATTATGATTTCTTTAAAAATTAATTAAAAATTCAGTTTAAGAGATTTCTGCTTGAAACTCTGATTTTATGTTGTTCATGTGATGAACTTTAATATAAATAAACTTATTTTATATTAAAACTTAAAATAATTAAACTAAATGAGGATTAAAGTTACTTGGAGTTAAGAATAACACTGGTAACTTTAAATTGGAAGTAAAAATAAGTTGCCTTAAATTAAGAACTTAATTTTTAAGCATGGTTTTTCAGTTTTGATCTGAGCACGCCCTCTACATCCATTATGAATCATGAGAGCTGCTCTGTAGACATAAAAAGAGTCTTTTCATCACTGTTTTTGTCCATCATTCATAATCAATCCAATCATATTAGAAATTTAAACAGGTAAAGTTTTATTAAATATAAAATCTTATTATTAAAAGTAATTCTTAAGTTATTTTTATTCTTTGTTTATTAAATTAAAGAATTGAAGTCATAGAATTCAGATTATTGTTGTAATCATCTATAATAAATTTTATTATATAAAATTATCATCTTAAATATCTTTTAAAATCCACAAATTCCTCTCAAAAACTCTTTAATCATAAATTTTAGTATAAAAAGTTGTTTTATCTTTGATTTTATTGATTTTTGGCGTGTTTTTAACTTATAATCATTATTTAATATAATAACTGTTGTTTTATAACTTGTTGTATTAAATAAATATTATAAGTAAGTTTTCTTTAAAGTTCTATATTTTTTTTATCTATTATTAGTTTTTTTTATATAGAATTTTATTCTATAAAGAATTATTTCTGCACAGTGTGTGTTTAATTCTTTTTTATAAATAATATTTATATTATTTATAAGTGGTTAAATATTTATATTTTCCACGTGTAATAGTCTCATTAAGAGCTTTACACTTCTTATTGTTATAACTGTCAGTGACTATAACAATAATAGAATAATTATAATTTATTATAATTATTATATTTTTTTTATTATTATATTATTATAATAATAATTAAATTTATTTTTTTATATAATTATTTTTAATAATTATATTTAAATTTGTGGTTATAATATTTCATTATATTATATTTTTCTACTGAGGACAGTCATAGTACTCTTGATATTGTTACTATTATCAAGAGTTTCATAGACAAACCTTACATTTGGGGGCCTGGCCGTGATTTTAAACCAATTTTTGGGACATAAATCATATTCTAGACCTTATTTTACTGTTTTTTGACGTAAAATTGCCATATTTGTCTTAATATTGGCTTTTTTGGGACTTATCCCTTATAAATAATCTTTATAATATTAATAAAGTTATTTTTTTCTTAAGAATATTGTTTGAAACAATATACTATTGAGTGACTTGGAATAAATTTCTTTTGTCTAACTAGTGGCTTTTTCACATCACAGACTTGAAATTTATTCTTTGAGTTATTCTAGTATAAAGTGAATAATAATATAATTTTGATTAATTAACTTGTTAATTGCATAATTATTATTTCTTTAAAGAAAATAATACATCAAATAAAAAATCTTTAAAAATAAAAATCTTTACTAAAAATATTTTTTTTCTTTTATCTTAGACATTTTTCTTTATTTTTGACGTAATTTGCCATAAATTACATAAAAACAACTTTATTCAATAAGTTGAGTTTATAAGTTATTTTTATTATTTGATAAAATAACTTATATTTTTAAATTTTCTCTAGTGTCTTCCATCAGAGAAAGTTCTTCAGACTCTGAAGCCTCAGAGTCCAGTATTGAAATTCAAACCAGCCCAGCACCAAGGGGTTTAATAACCAAAGAGCCCTTTAAAGGTCCTGCAGGTGAATTCAATCCACTTTTACTCTAATTTTTATTAAAATTGACGTGAAATGACTCCTACTAGAAGTGGAAGCAACTACTCCATCCAATCAAATGGATCTGGACCAGGACATTCCAGCCATAAATCCAAAAGGCAAGAATGTCCTCCCAGAGGAGAGGCACAAATGGAGGATGCCAGAACTTCCACCAGTTCCCAAAGGTTAGCCAGCACCTTTGAACCTCTTATTGAGAGTCCAGAAGCTGACATAACTGCTATTGCTGTTAGACCTGAACCATTTCCAACAGGCAACTGTGGAAATTTATCAATCCCAATGGAAAAACTGGTTCCTGGCGTCAAAACAACAAGAGTGGGAACTCCTTCCAAGTCTTTGGATAGGCACCATGAACTCTTATCTTCAAGTGAAGAAGTTCATGGGGCCAGAAAAGACAGAAGATCTTCTATTGGGTTGGACACCAATGTCTGTCAAAGGACAAGTCCAACAGATAAAAGCTTGGTTGAAAAACCAAAGCATGTTATCAGAAGACCAGAAGAAGAAGTTGGCCCAGGGCAAGGACAACAGCCAAGTGGAAGCTCCTCAAGCATCCACCAGCAAAAATCCGCCTCAACAAGTGCCAAACAAGCCCAAGCAAGCCCCAAAGACCAACCAGAAGGGCAAGCAAAAGGCAAAGGGAAAGGCAAAGCCCAAGTGGAACAAGCCCTACCCTCAGAATTACAGAATTCCAAAGAAGGAAAAGACAGCCATGGACAATGTGTTCAATATGGCAAGAACTTTGATGGAATTCAAAAACAAGGAGGAGGAAAGATTGAACCAATCCTTTCCAAAGAAATAGACCCTGTAAAGCTTGTAACTTACTTTGAATCTTGTAATAAAGAAATTATGGCAAAATTTAAAGCATTTGATCATGTCCAACAAAAGCTGGGCAATGAGATAGTACAAGTTAAAGACCAACAAAAGACCATTATTGGCCTTGAAAATGTTAATAAGGCAAATATTTTGTCTTTGACCCAAATTTGTGAAAGACTTGAGCATAAAGTTACCTTACTCAATCAACCAGATGAGAATTCAATTTCTTTTATAACTGGACAGTTAAGAGAATTGAAAATACAAGTTCAAAACTTGGAAAATTCAACTGGCCACAATGCAGCTCTTTTTCAAGAACAATTGGAAAAAAGTGATAAAGCAAGACTTGAATTGAAAGAAGATATTCAATCAAGTATTAATAATATATCACTAAAAAATGAATTGCCAAGGCAATCCACACCATTTCTTGACAGAAATGATCTTAACTTGAATAATGATTTACATCATACAATTTCAAGTAATGATGTGGAAACTGCTTGCAATTACAAAGACATTCCAAGATTAGAGGAATGGCCAACCTTCAGTGGTGAAGGAGAATATAATCATATGGAATTTATGAAAACAATTGATATGTTCAAAGAAGACTTTAACATACCAGATGAATACATAAGTGCCAGATTACACTCATTATTTACCAAATCAGCTAAGAAATGGTATTATAAGATGAGACAAGACCATGGAAAACATTCCTGGCCTTGGTGGAAAGAACAAGTTATTTCCAAATGGGCAAATGATTCCTGGAGATTTAGAATGGAAAATTCTTTTGAGGAAGCCATTTTTAATATTGAGAGGGACAGGCCCATGACTTGGTTTCTTAAACAGAAGGACAGATTAACTGCCCTTCATCCTGATATGTCTGAACCAATGGTACATAAAAGGATATTAAGAAAGTGTGGTGGTGACCTTGAGCATGCTATAAGAAGCAGATGTATTGAGCCTTGCTCTACAGAAGATTATATCAATGCTATGGAGGATATCACTACTAGAACAAAAATTGGAAGAAATTGGTATAAACCCCCAATAGACAACAAGACTAGTGGGAAACCAATTTCAAAACCAAATAAACCACATGACAGACCTCCTTTGAAATGTCATAAATGTGGAAGCACATCTCATTTAGCAAACACTTGTCCAAAAAAGACAAGAGTCAATGAGATAAGTGTAGAAAAAGCGGAAGACACAAAAGAAACTGAGGTAACTTTACATGAAAGTGATTCTGAACCTTCAGAAGAAGAAGAAACATCAGAAGAACTTAGTATAGAGAATATTAATGTTTCTTTTGAGGTCACTGAGGTACATACTCACTTACCACAGTACAGTGATGAATGTATGGATCTCATACATGTGCAAGATGCCAAAATGCAAAAAACCAAACCTGCCAGAGGTAAAGGTTATACAGCTGGGTCATCTTGTATCACTAATATTGTGATAAATAACACAGAAGCCAAGATACATCTTGACTCAGGTGCTTTTTGCACTTGTGTTGGGAAAGATTATCTTGACAAAATTTATACCAATTGGCAAGACAAGCTGATGCCAATTGAAGGTGTAAAATTCAGCAGTGCTAGCCAGAATATGCATCCTTTGGGTATATTTGAAGCTACAATAATATTTCCTCACCCTGCAGGAAGTATGAGATTGAAAGCTGAATTTGTTGTTATGAATAATTGTACTTCACAACACTTTATACTTGGGAATGATTATCTCAATATCTATGGTATTGATATTAATAATTATAAGGACAGATATTTCACTATAGGGGAAAATAAAAGGCAAAAATTTGCTTTTTCTCCAGAAAGAAAAGAAATTACTGTCATTCAACAAGTAAAAAATGTTAATAAAGAAAAATTTGTGTCAGATCAATTAAGTGAAGCACAAATTAGTCCTGAATTAACACCAGAAATGAAGGAAGAACTTATGGAAATTTTATTTCAATTTCAAAAAGCCTTTGCTTCTGATGATGAACCACTTGGGGCTATAAAAGGCCATGAAGTGGATATCATGCTTAACGTGGAGAGACCTTATCCCCCACTATTAAGAAGACCAGCTTACCCAGCTAGCCCTAGGGCTAGAGAAGCATTAGAAAGTCATATTCATGAACTAATGAAACTGGGAGTTCTTAGAAAAGTTGGACACAATGAGGAAGTAGAAGTCACAACTCCAGTAATCATTACTTGGCATAATGATAAGTCAAGGATGGTTGGGGATTTTAGGGCATTGAACACCTATACTATTCCAGACAGGTATCCAATCCCTAGAATCCATGAGACTTTGACTCAATTATCCAAAGCAAAGTTTATTACTTCCATGGATGCTCTTAAAGGCTTCCATCAGAATGTTTTAACACCTCATGCAAGGAAATTATTGAGAATAATAGCTCATTGTGGTATTTATGAATATTTGAGGATGCCTTTTGGTATTAAAAATGCACCCTCTCATTATCAAAGAATGATGAATACCATATTCCCACATGAATTATCAGAGGGATGGTTAATCATTTATATTGATGACATTATCATTTGTTCAGAAACCTGGCAATCACATTTAGAGAGACTTTCATTAGTACTTAAGAAAATTCTACAAGTGAACATGAAAATTTCTCTTAAAAAATGTAATTTTGGGTTTCATGAGTTGAAAGCTCTGGGACATGTAGTATCAGGACTAAGCCTTGGTGTTGACAAAAACAAAGTGGCTGCAGTTTTACTGAAACAAATGCCCCAGAACAAAAAAGAGATGATGTCTTTCTTAGGATTTGCCAGTTATTACAGGCAACACCTTAAAGATTTTGCAATCCATGCCAGATCATTATACAGAATTTGTGATCAACAGACTGTTTTTGAAATGACACAGGAGAGAATTCAAGCATATGATAAAATCAAGTATGCCTTGACCAATGCACCATTATTATTGATGCCAGACTGGAAACTTCCTTTTAAGCTGTATATTGATGCATGTGGTGATGGTTTAGGAGCTGCTCTTCATCAAGTTCAAATTGTCAATGACAAACCTTATGAAGGTCCAGTTTGTTTTATTTCAAGACAAATTAAACCTACTGAGGCAAGATATGGAGCTAGCCAAATGGAGTGCCTTTGCCTTGTTTGGGCTCTGGAAAAACTTCATTATTATCTTGATGGTAGTGTGTTTGAAGTAATTACTGATTGTAATGCAGTAAAATCACTTCTTAACATGAAGACTCCAAACAGACACATGTTAAGATGGCAGATTGCTATACAGGAGTATAGAGGCAATATGACCATAGTACATAAAGCTGGAAATATTCATAAGAATGCTGATGGCTTAAGTAGATGGGCATTACCCAATACACCTGATAATCCTGCCTATGTTCCTACAAGTGCAGAACCTCAAATCCCAATTGAAGGAATCAATATCACAGATGTTGGAACAGAATTCTTTGAAGAGGTTAGAGAAAGCTACAGGCAAGATAAGAATTGTCATATTCTTACTGCTCTACTTGACAAAGATTGTAAAGATGTAGCCTTGGCTAATTCTCTGGATGATATTTGGAAAACATCTTATGATAATGGAAGATTTCATTTGTTTGATGGTATACTATATCATAGATCTAAACACACATGTGTCATGGTCCTATGTAGTAGAATGTTGATTAACACAATACTACTAGAATGCCATGATAACATTTATTCTGGACATCTGTCTGAAGACAGAACAATGGAAAGAATTAAGACATGTGCCTGGTGGCCATCTTGGAGAAAAGATGTCATTGAGTACTGTCATAGTTGTGATAGATGCCAGAAAGCCAATAAAGCTACTGGTAAAAGGTTTGGTTTAATGATCCATATTCAAGAACCAAGTACCCCATGGGAAGTGGTTCACATGGATTGGGTAACTGCTTTACCACCTGGAGGTGATAAAAGTTACAATGCATGTCTTGTTATTGTGGACAGATATAGCAAAACACCAATCTTTTTACCATGCCATAAAGATGACACAGCTATGGATACAGCTCTTCTAATTTGGAACAGAGTCATATCCCATACTGGTCTCTTTAAAAATATCATTAGTGATAGAGACCCAAAATTCACATCAGCCTTATGGACTAATCTACATAAGCTTTTGGGTACAAAATTATCATTTTCAACAGCCTACCATCCACAAACAGATGGACTGGCAGAAAGAATGATTCAAACCCTTGAGGACATGATCAGAAGATTTTGTGCTTATGGCCTGGAGTTTAAAGATTCTGATGGCTTTACCCATGATTGGTGTACTCTTATACCAGCATTGGAATTAGCCTACAAGACCTCCATCCATGCTTCAACAGGCAAGACTCCTGCAATGTTGGAAAAAGGATGGAACCCCAAACTTCCAGTTGATACTTTGAAAAAAGATTTGGTTGACATTCATCCAACTGCTTCAAGCTTTAAGCTGCTGCTTGATAAAGTGAGACATCATGCAAATCAAAGCATGAATGATGCCTTTGAATATGCTAAGCAGAAATGGGATAAAAGTCATAAGACACCAGAATTCAAAGTAGGGGACTTAATACTAGTTTCAACCTTGAACTTTAATAATATTAAAGGTCCAAAGAAATTGAAAGATTCCTTTGCAGGACCATTTATTATTAAAGCCCTCCATGGGACAAATGCAGTACAAGTAGAACTGTCAGGAGAGTTAGGAAACAAACACCCAACTTTTCCCGTCAGTCTTGTAAAGCATTACACATCAAGTGATAAGGAATTATTTCCTTTGAGAAATGAAACACCCTTAGAAGTACCCCCACTTGAACCAAGTGAGGAAAAGAAAGTACTGAAAGTCTTAAAAGAAAGAAGACTTAGGGGTAAAAATGAAAGAGAATACTTAGTCAGGTACAGAAATCCACAACATGAAGATGAGTGGGTTGAAGAAAGTAAGATACCTGATTCCCAAAAGTTTCTCAGAAGATTCAGACATGAGAGAAGACCAATTCCTCAATAAAAGTTTGAATTGTGTGCTTTACATACTTGAACAGTATAAGTAGAGAGGTTGGACAGTGGATTATACCCCCCCCAAATAACTTGGGGGTACACTAAAGGAAAATTGTGGTACAATTTTTTTTGGTGGTAGGGAATGTGAGCCTGTGAGGTATGTTTAACATACCCATAAGGCCACAAATGATTTTATAAACAATTAAATTTGTCTTAAACAGACTTTTTAGTTGAATTTAAAATAAAAAATAATAAAAAATAAGTATAACTTTTTTTTGGATAAACAAAGTTATAATTATTATGTCATTTTTGGATTCTACACCAAAAATAACCTAGGGTACACCCATAGGGTGTTATACCCAAAAACACTTATTTCTTGTGTTATTAGAAGATTTAAGAATCTCACAGTACTAATGTAACTTTTTTAACATTTTTTTAAAATTGTTAAATTTAAGCTTAATTAAGCTTAAATTTAAAGTTACATAAGGTTTATGCAACTTTACCAAAATTTTAGTTAAAATTGAGGTGTGGTGTATATTTACTGAATTGGCTAAGGATTTGCCATACAGAATGTAAATCCTGCGTGAGCTCAATTTAAAAGGGTTTAAGGCCATAGTATGGCTTTAAATAAATAAAAGGGCAAAATCCACGCAAAAAGGTGGGACAAAGGAAAAAGACCAAATAGAGCTGGGGTACCCAACTTTTTGGATCTGCAAGGATTCAATTAAGGTTGTCCACCTGTATTGGAGGATTTTCAACCTTATTTAAACTTTAAGATTAGACTTTGATCCAACCTTAAGGTTTAAACTGGTTTTATCCTAAATTGGACAGGAATTTCAAGCTGCCAAGAGGGTAAATCCCAATAAGCAGGCTTGGAATCAAGGTTTTAAGAACTGTCAAAGCTTAATCAAGCTTAAAAAGCTTAAATAAGCTTAAAACTTTAAGGTTTCAATCATCAAAACCTTATCAAAACTTAAGGTTTTGTGTGTATTGCTATTTTACGTGGAAAAATAGTAATAACTTCAAAAATTCATTAAAAATCCAAATCTTAATGGATTTGCTTGAAAATTTCACACAGCTTAGAATTTAATATTATCAATATATAAATTAAATTTTAAGTATCTTTTATTAATAGGTTTCCTGGGTAATTAGCCTGGAAAATTACTTTTTTAATTAAGCTTAAAGAAAATTATGATTTCTTTAAAAATTAATTAAAAATTCAGTTTAAGAGATTTCTGCTTGAAACTCTGATTTTATGTTGTTCATGTGATGAACTTTAATATAAATAAACTTATTTTATATTAAAACTTAAAATAATTAAACTAAATGAGGATTAAAGTTACTTGGAGTTAAGAATAACACTGGTAACTTTAAATTGGAAGTAAAAATAAGTTGCCTTAAATTAAGAACTTAATTTTTAAGCATGGTTTTTCAGTTTTGATCTGAGCACGCCCTCTACATCCATTATGAATCATGAGAGCTGCTCTGTAGACATAAAAAGAGTCTTTTCATCACTGTTTTTGTCCATCATTCATAATCAATCCAATCATATTAGAAATTTAAACAGGTAAAGTTTTATTAAATATAAAATCTTATTATTAAAAGTAATTCTTAAGTTATTTTTATTCTTTGTTTATTAAATTAAAGAATTGAAGTCATAGAATTCAGATTATTGTTGTAATCATCTATAATAAATTTTATTATATAAAATTATCATCTTAAATATCTTTTAAAATCCACAAATTCCTCTCAAAAACTCTTTAATCATAAATTTTAGTATAAAAAGTTGTTTTATCTTTGATTTTATTGATTTTTGGCGTGTTTTTAACTTATAATCATTATTTAATATAATAACTGTTGTTTTATAACTTGTTGTATTAAATAAATATTATAAGTAAGTTTTCTTTAAAGTTCTATATTTTTTTTATCTATTATTAGTTTTTTTTATATAGAATTTTATTCTATAAAGAATTATTTCTGCACAGTGTGTGTTTAATTCTTTTTTATAAATAATATTTATATTATTTATAAGTGGTTAAATATTTATATTTTCCACGTGTAATAGTCTCATTAAGAGCTTTACACTTCTTATTGTTATAACTGTCAGTGACTATAACAATAATAGAATAATTATAATTTATTATAATTATTATATTTTTTTTATTATTATATTATTATAATAATAATTAAATTTATTTTTTTATATAATTATTTTTAATAATTATATTTAAATTTGTGGTTATAATATTTCATTATATTATATTTTTCTACTGAGGACAGTCATAGTACTCTTGATATTGTTACTATTATCAAGAGTTTCATAGACAAACCTTACAACTTCCATCTTCCAGATTTGATATGGACTGCATCCATAATGAACCTCTCAGAGATTGTTGATGTTTCTGTAGATTTTCCTTGTTCCCTTTGTAAGTTTTGACTTCTCTTTTGGCAGGACAGGCAAGATTGAACCCGTTTCTTGACTGATTTCTTCATTCCTTCCCACCAAAATCTTGCTTTAATTCTTCTGTAAGTTTCATTTTCCCCTCTGTGGCCCATGTCTTCATTAAATGACTTTAAAATGTAGCGTTGAACTTCTTGACTTGATATCACCAGTTGAGGGTTTGGGTGGTTTCTTCTTTTAAGCTGGCCATCTTCCAAGAAAAAGCTGGGTGACCTTATTTTAATCCTTCTAAGCTCTTCATCTTTGCTTTATTTTGGGGGTTTTTCATTGTAATTAAGTATTCTTGCATTATCTTCCAAAACCCTTCTTGTTTGGTTGGTACTTGTACTGTGGTATTCCATACCATTTTTTTTTCACCAGGCTCAAGCTCATAGTACCCTATGACAGCAGGAAATCCAGCCTACAGGCAGACTTACACTCAAATTTTACACCAAAAGGTCAATTTTACAGCAAGAAGCTGGATTTAACTCATAAAACCATGGCACAGGCACCAAAGGGAAGTGTATGTGTTTAAATAACTTATTCAATTTCACTATGCATATGTAAAAAATCAATTTACATATAGCAAACTAGTTACAACAAATGAGGTACCACCCTTTAAATTACACACCCCACCCAGCTTTACACCCCCTTACAGCCACAGGACTCATGCAGCAAAAAAATGACACATGCATTAGTTATACAGCCAACTTGCATTCAAAGTCACATGATGCAAAGCTCAACTCCATGGAATTCCTGCAATTCATTTACAACACAGCCCCAGGAGTACCTTATCTTATATCCACAGTAGCCCCACTTAAAACCTTAAAACATAATTATTTACACTACTCATCACCTCATGCAAACCAAAGCTAGTTACAACAGGTTGCATGCAGTACACAATTCCAATTAAATCTCAACCACATGACTATGCACAGCATGTGTCAAAATCAAAAATCACATCATCTCATAAAAAACAGTAAATTCACCAATGCAAGAAGTTATCACCTGACTTCATTTTAAAGTTCAAAAAGAAGAAAAACAAACATGACACCTGCATAAATTACACAGCCACTTCTACCCAGCCTAAAATAGGACATATGCAAAGGAATTACAAGGTCATCATGTGATACTGCATCCATCAACAGAATATCGTGTGACAGAAAAGAGGCTGTGCACAACAAAAATCCCCAGCCAAAATTGAATCACCTCATGTATGCAAGGAAAATTCAAGAATATCACATCATAATTAGTTCACCAAAAGACAATCATGTGATAAATGGAGGCTGTGCAGAGAGAAAATTATCACCAAACCTTAAATCACCTGACCCATGCAAGAAAGGTCCTCACCAAAAACAGAGTCACATGATGAAATCAAAAGGAATTAAAGTGGAAAGAGACAGCTCCCATGGAGGGCCCTCTGGGCTCCCAAAAGGTATAAATAGAGGGGCTCTCTCCCCCCAAATTTCAAAATTCCCCCCATGCACAATATATCCTCTGCACATTACAAGCACAGGAATAAGTCATCCCTCATCTGGGAGGTAGTCCAGCAAATTATAGTGAATTTACTTACCCAGTAGCTAAGCTCAGTGGAAGTATAGTGTTAAAGATTTCCCAGTAGCTAAGCTCAGTGGAATCTTATTATTATTAAAATAAAATAAAAAATTACCCAGTACCCAAGATTAGGGTTACTACTCTATTAAAATACTTTATCCAGTAAAATTAACACCAATTATCAAGACTTAAAAAATAACTTACTCCTTTAAAATTTCAATATCAAAGAACCTTACCTCTTAAATTTAACAAATAAAATTTTATCTTATTATTAGACACTCTTAAAAAAAAATAACAAACCTTTCAAAAATTATTTTACTCTATTATAACTATACCTTAAAAAAAATTACCTTTATCAACACCAATCAAATTTTCCAGAAAACCTTAAATAACCCATCCTACCAAGGAATTATCACCAAGAAGAAACAACTCACCTCAATTTAACCAAAAATATTAAAATTAAAACAGACAAGTATTTCATTAAATCTCAAAATTAACCAAATTACTGACATTATTTTTCATATTATTTATTGAATAGGTCTGATCTGAGACTGCTGAATTTTGTCTTCTGCAGTTGTAAAGCCACTTACTAATTTTATTTTGGTTTGTGAGCTCCAAAGAAGATTTTGTTCAGTATTTTAGGAGGGGCAGGCAATACACCCTTGCCACCCTTGGTTACAGGAGTTATTAGCAATTCAAAACTAGTTACCTGTGATTTCCCCCTCCAGGTACTGCCTCATTTTAATCCCACACAAGAGGAGTTCCCACATCTGGTGTCCCAACAGTGGCCAGACAACCTCAACTTCAATAAAAAATCAATTAAATTACAATCAATTAAAAAATTCTTAAATACTCCAGCAAACCTTTCTTATAACAAAAACTGGAGTCAAATAATCAAAATCAGCCAAAACCATCATCTCAAGAATCTGAATCATCAACTCACTCTGACCATTACTATTATCCACCCAAACAAGAATCAGAAGTAGGAGAGGAATCAAATAAATACTCTAATTTCCCAATTGCAACACCAAGAACCAATAAAAGGGACTTGAAGGTTGTGGAGAAATTCTTCCTTGATCTCCTTGAAAGAAATAAACTCAATAAATCAATCTCAAAAGAGGAAATAAACCAACCAAAAATGGATAAACCCTCATCATCAAAATTACCTTCCAGTATTGAAGAAATCCAGGAAGAAAACCTTAATGAAGAAACTGTTGAAGGACAGGAAGAAATGTCTTCAACAGAGAAACTTTAGCAGAAGATTCTAGAAATGCAAGCAGAATTACTAGCACTAATCAAAAAGGAAGGCAAAAATAAATCATCAAGTTATACTCCACAAAATAGTCCACTTGAAGAGCAAACCACCCTTCCAAGATCATCCAGGCAACATGGATCACCTTCACCTTACCCAAGACCCATGGCCACATCAACACCTTATACAGAACAAACACCAAGAACTTTACCAAGAAGAGTCAACATTTCTGCCCAAATGCCAACTCCATTACATCAAGAAATTCCAAGAAACACTACTCCAATAGTGAAAATCAGAGCCAAGGACTATAATCTGTGGTTTGATGGAAAGGATGTTGAAAGATTCATCAAGAAAGTTGAAAATATTGCAGAAATTGAAGGAGCAAGTGGAAGAGACATTGCAAGACAAATAGCATTTTGGACAAAAGATGAAGAAATCAGTTATCATATTGAAGGAATGCCTGGATATGAAACAGCTGATTGGGATCAATTAAAAGTGGATATGAAAAGAAGATGGGGAACAGTCTCACCTGAAAGAAGATACAGATTATCCTCAATCACTGAATTATTCACAAAAACTCAACAAGAAGGTGGAATAAGAAACATGACTCAATACAGAAAATTCATTGGGGAATATGAAGCAATCATCACTTACCTCAAAAGATACCAATATATTCAAGGTGATATCAAACATAACCAGGAAATATTGGCCAGCCTTTCCACTAGTGTTCAAGAATCAATTTACAAAGAAATGATTAAAGATAGAGCTATGGTCCAAGCCTTGGATGGAGGTTACATCATTCCAAGATTGGATATTTTGAAATTATACATTGAACAAGACTTGGAGGCCAAGGTACTTATTCAACAAAAAGAATTTTCTAAACCAAAACCTCCAGAAAAGAGAACAAGATTTGGGGATGAAAGCTGGGATGAAGTTTTAAAACAAGTAAAAGAACTCACCCAAAAGATCAAAAATCCTCCACAACCAGAACCTCAGCCAAGAAATGAAGGAAAAGAATCTGTTAAAGAAGTGTTAAATCAACTCAAAACACTTTCAGAAGCAGTTAATCCACCAAGAAGGAACTGGAACAATAATCAAGAGCAAAGATTCCCTCAAAATAACCAACCATACAGGCCAAGGAATCCTTTACCACCATTTTCATCCAGTTACCAACCATACATACCAGCTCAAATGGCCCCAAGACCACCAATGAAATGTGCTTACTGAAAGGAAGAAGGCCATACAGCAACTAGATGCACTCACCTTGCTGAAGATTTAGACAGAAGAATTGTCAGAACCCAAGGAGCATCTTACCTCTTCCCCAATTATCAGAGAGTACCTATGGAAGGAAATGAAAGTGCCAAAGACATAGTCAGGGCCTTTGCAAAAGAACAAGCAGAACTCAACAAGAAATTTATGGAGAAACCTGTGGTAAAACAAAAGCAAGAAGAAGAGATTAAGCCCACTGAAAAGAAACCAGAGGATAAATCAACCTCAATTGCACATGTTGAAGATTGGTCAAATTGGAAACCACCTACCATTTCCTCAGCCAATGACCCATTTGAATCACACATTGGATTAAGGCAGACCGAGCAAAGAATGGAAAGACAATCCCAAAGTCAAGAACCAAAGAAGAAAGCAGAAATTCCAGGAACTTACATTGAAGAAGAAAAAGAGGAAGAAAGAGTAATAATTCCCGCCAAATTCCAAAATTCAAATATTCCAAAACCAGACCAACCTGAGGAGGAAATTGAAAATATTGCCAATAAGAATGAAGATGAAGACATTCTAAAAGAAAAGAAAGTCAGCAAACCTCAAAAGAAACAAGTTGAAACAAAATTGGAAATTGACAAAATTATTAAGAAAATTATGCAACAAAAGATCAACCTCACCATTGAAGAAATTTTGAGGATGTCACCAAATTTTGTCCATAAATTACAGGGATTATCAGAAAAAGACAAAGAAAAAATTAAATCACTCAACTCAATGGATCTTCAAGAAAGACTATTAACATTTGGATTCAAAGAAATACCAAAGCCCAAGATTCATTATGCTTGTCCTTTGGGATTTATGGAAATCTTCATTGGAAAGGAAGAATATCCTATCAGAGCATTAGTGGACACTGGGGCAGAACTCAACATCATACCAGAAGAAATAGCAATCAAAGCCTCACTCACAACAAGAAATCTTAACATGAACCTTAGGGGAATTGGAGGCCATACCACTTCATTGGTTGCACTTTCAGAATTTACTCCAATCATTTTGGCTTCAGGTGAAGAAACTCTAATTCACTTCTTCATTGCAAAAGGATCTGTCCATACAGTACTTGGAAGACCTTTCTTGGCAGACAACAATATCAGACTGGAATTTTCTCACAAACAAGGTGAAATATTGAGCTATCAAGAACCTGATGGAAGAAGATTATGCATGCCAATATGCAAACCTCAAGCACTTGGATGGCAAACTGGTCCACCTAGAGGAATGGATTTATGCAATATGGCAACATTGGTCAGAAATACCCCAGGAAAGAAGCATCAAAATGCAAAAAGAGACAATACCATAATCAATTTAACCCAGAAGACCCAAGAGTTATCCATATCTCCAAAAAGTGATGAATTTGGCCAAGATTTACAAAATAAAAAATGGCCAAACAACCTCAAAAGACAGCTTGAAGACTCAACCTCTGAAGATGAATTACCCAATATAATTTACAAGCCAATTAACAGTAAGGAAGAAACTTTCCAGATTTTAGTAGATGGAAATGAGAAAATATATGGAAACCCTTTCAAACCTAAAAAGAAGAAAGTCAGATTTAGTGAGCATCATGAGCTCTCAGATGAAGAAATTATAAATGACATTGAAAAAGACCTCATAATTATGGAAGAAAGAGACAAAAATACATACCATATCAACTTCTTGGACAGACCATTGAACAACCAAGAAGAGCCTTATGAATGGCAATTGGAAAACCCTGAATTCATCCAGCAGCCTCCCAATGAAGATGATGAAACAGAATCCATCTTAGAAAATGAATACAGCTACATTTACTTACCATACATTACTTTTGAAGATATTTATGGGGATGAAGCTCAAGAAACTTTATGTGAAGACAAATATTTATGTCACCTTCCAGGAGCAAACTTGAACAATGTTCAATTCCTAGAACTATTAACTGAAGAGGGAATTAAAGTTAACCTTGAAAACAAATGCTGGGATGATATATTTGAAATGGCCACACTACCAAGAAGAGGACTTTACTTCAATCAAATTTGGGCCCAGTGGTACCTTGGATTAAATGGATCAACATATCAAACTGGAAGAATGAAATGGGTTGGAGATGGATATATATTCATTGATGAAGACTTATGGTGGTCAGAATTTCCATCAGAACCAGAGATTGAGGAAAGAAATAGCTTTGTGGAAGCCCTCAAAGACCTTATTTTGACCAGATTGCTCAACAGACACTCACCTTTCCCACTTGGGGGAGCTCAACTTTGAGTAAAACCAACAAAATCAAGATTTTTCTCTAAAATGTATCAGTATCACTTATCAATGTATCATTATTTTCTTTTTCATTTTCTCTCATTGGCAGTGACTTCCTGCCTTAACAAAGAAGAAATTCATCAACAAATTATCCCTTAAAAATTAAAAAAATTGAAAATAATAAAAAAAATAATAATAATAATAAAACCTTACATTCAAGAATATATCTCAATCACCTCCACCATGGCCAATTCACCAATTTTTGGATCCTATGGGGAAGAATTAATAAAAGAAGACCAAATTATCAATGAAGAACTTCATTGGTCACCAGAAGATGAAGATTTCAATAAAGAGAACCTTTGGCACTTTAAGGATACTTCATCAATATCAAGAAACCAAGAAATTGAAGAAATCAAGGAATTGCTGAAAGGCCCATCTTGAAGTCACATAAAAGCTCTAAAAATCAAAAATCAAAGAAAAAAGTCAGATTCAAATTTAATTAATCACTAGGCAGTGACCTCCTGCCTTATCAAAGAGGAATATCAACTCTCATCAAATAAAATCAATAATTCTACTCACCAATAAAAAAAACTCAATAATTAACCATAAGATCACAAGGCAGTGACCTCCTGCCTTATCAAAGAGGAAATTCAATTTTATCAACCAAAATCACCAATTTCACTCACCCAAAATCAAGCATCACTAGGCAGTGACCTCCTGCCTTATCAAAGAGGAATATCAACTCTCATCAGCTCAAATCAATAATTTCACTCACCCAGAAAAAGAAACAACAACCAACCATAAAATCACAAGGCAGTGACCTCCTGCCTTATCAAAGAGGAAAAACCAAATTCTTACCCAAAATTATCATCCAAAAACCCATTCAACCTACCCTCAAACTATTTTGATAAATAAATTTTATAATATTCTCAATTATTATTAATTTAACCCTTCAAAGCCTTCAAAATGCAATCATGGCCATTACTTGAAGAAAGTCCCTGGTCATTGAACACAGATATCAGCTGGATAGAAGAAAGAGAAGTCTGGGCCAATTACAATAATACCCAAGAAGAAAGTGAATATCCTGAATGGTTCTTACAAAGAAAACCAGAACCATGTCCAGATATCTCCACAATAATCCTTCCATATATTGAATTTGAAGACATCTTTAAAAAAGAAGAATCACCATCAGAAACTGTCATTTGTCATCCATGGAAAGAATTACCTGGATACAACCTCACAAAGTGTGAATTCTTGGATTTACTGACCTGGGATGGAGTTGAAGGCAACCTTGGAAACAAATACTGGAATGAAATATTCCACATGGATGAACACCTCAGAAAATCATTATTTTGGAGAACCTGGGAATGCCAAGACTGGTTCAACCTCCAGGATCTTCAAATTAAAAATGGAAAAATTACTAAAGTTTCAGGAAATTATATTATAAAAAATGCCACATGGGATTGTCATTGGGAAGAAACACTTATACCAGCAATCCTCACAACAAAAAAGGATAGAGCTAAAATTAATACAGAACATTTCAACTCCTTCTGTGAAGAATACCTTTTTAAAACTCTTAAAAGAGAACAAAGGAGGGGAGGAAAATTTTTCAAACAAGAATTAGTAAAGAAGATACTTGGTAAAAGGAATTAAAAGAAATCTCACCTGCTAAGTCCCCAATTCTTTTCTTAATCATTAATCCTATTTCCATTGATATTATTATTATTATTTATTTCTTCAATTTTTCATTTTTTTACTACTTTTATCCTTCCTCTTTACAATTCAATTCTTCTTTTATACTAAAAAAAAGGAAAGAAACACAAAATAAAATATTAAAAATTCAAAAAATATATTTATTTGTTCTCATAAAAAAATAAAAGGGAAAAGAAAAACAACAAGGAAAAACAATCATCTTCAATTCAGTTCATATCAGTAGATGATAACTAAAGAAAAGCCTACATGATAATAAAAAAAATATTTATTTATTTATTTGTTTTCTTTCTTATTTAACTACTTATATTATCTTACTTTTTTTGTTTTATTAATCAAAAATAAAGAAATCAATAGCTCTAAAAAGAAGGAAGACAACATTAGTATCCACTTAATTCACACTCAGTGAATTATAGCTAAAAAAAAATCATAAATATCAAAAAAAAAAAAAACTTACATTATCTTTAGTTTTTTGCAAACCAAAAAGAATTTACTACACAGATGATCATCTAGATATTCTCAAAAGATACAATCACTGATAGAAAAGTCACAAAGAGTCAATTACAGAATATAACATCAGCTTCTACATTAATTCACCAATTGTTTTATTAATTTATCATATTATCCTTCATTATAATTTTATAATTTTATAATTTTATAATTTTATAATTTTATTATTTTATTATTTTATCATTTTTTTTTATTATTTTATTTCTTTATTGTATTTATTATTTTGATATTTTATTATTTCATTAATTTATTATTTTATTACTTTATTGTTTTGGTATGTTTTGTTTTGGTATTATAGTGATTTAGTATTCTATTATTTCATTAATTTTACTTTTATTTTGTTATATTTGAATGATATATTATTTATTATTTATTTTTTTTATTTTTATTTTCTTTTTTTTTTTTTTT
The DNA here is from genome assembly GCA_023105745.1 of Austropuccinia psidii. Lineage (NCBI taxonomy): Eukaryota > Fungi > Basidiomycota > Pucciniomycetes > Pucciniales > Sphaerophragmiaceae > Austropuccinia > Austropuccinia psidii. The sequence continues at coordinate 15,138,233 of JALGQZ010000012.1, read as the reverse complement.
TTTTAAAAAAAAAAGGGGTAAAAAGTAAATTAATTGCTTATGTAATTGAATTTATTCTAGTTAATCAACTTCTTTGCTCAACTATCAACTTAATGAAATTCTTTTTTGGGTCTTCAAGCCCCAATCAATAACAATTTTTTTTTAAAAAAAAAAAAAAAAAACGACAAAGGGGCTTTTGGCAACCAAGAATAACATTGGAATTACAAGGAGGAACCATGCAAATAAACAACAAACCCAACATCCAACATGCATTCTGGCTTGATTTTAAGAAAAAAAAAATAGAAATAAAATCAACTCACTAATTATTTATCTTTTGGTTACTGAGTCTCAACGCGACTGAAATATCTTTTAATTAAAACAGATTAGCCTAAAAGACATTGATCGAGCTTCTTAAAGCAGGCTCAATAGTTGAATTTTCATTTTTCACTGCACCAGGTTCTTTCAAATTACAACTTCGGATAGTAAATTTAAATTAGCACTCCGAGTCGTCTGAAACAACAGAATTTAATTTTTAATCACAACAAGTTTTTTTTAACAAGATTTAGAATCATTTCTATTTATTTATTTATTTTGTTTTTTTTATATAAAAAAGAAGAGAGGCGACGATCTAAACCAGAGGGAAGGGGTATTTATAGTCAACACCAAAACCACCCTAGACCCACTGAAACCTCTTTAACTCCAAAAAGGATCTCAATCCGGAGATCCGAAGAGCTGAATTATTTCTGCTTGAGAAAACCTACTGGAGCTAACCCATAAATAATGCACTTCCGTAACTACCAAGACAGAGACCTACACAGCCTACTTAGCTAACGCAAGAAAAAAAAAATCTTGCATGCACTAAAAGAAGAAGGAAAAGCAGTGTATTACAAAATAACTCGGAAATACGGGCAAGGCAATCTTGAGTTAGAACCACATCAAGCGACGGGAACGCAATAAACTGTCATAATACAGTTCTGGAAGAATGCCAGTGCCCTGCTGTATGCAGTATTTTAGACAGCAACATTGGCAGCTGCACAAACACATTTGAATCACATGGAGGCTAATTCAAAAACTCCTCCGATGCCATTAATGGCAGCCTCTGCTAAAGTAACCTTCTAATTTCCGACATCAATGCACCATCTTAATGCCACTCTACAAGAGCAAAACCAACTGCGTGCAGTCTTTTGAGCGATGGAATGAAGATTACTATCGGAGGAGGGTTCATCACCAAACGCACACATAGACAGCAGAGCTCTAAAACCTGCATGCATTTGGAGGACGTTGAATGAAAAATTTCGTGACAAGCTACTGCACAAAAGTAAAAAGCAGGTAGAAGCATTGGAACCTATTTGTACTAATCATACTATGACTGCATGATAGGAGCAATAAGAACCTGCATCAGCACCTCATCAAGCAGACTGCCAACTTTGAAAATCAGTGCACCAACTTAATACAATGATAGAAGAACAACACTACTGCACCTGCATGCAGTCATAACAAGACCCAGCAATACCAGTAGAGCCAAACATCAAGTGACAGGCCTCATTCCAACGGTGGATTTAGCTCGGCGAAAACTTTTGCTTCCTACCACTACCAATCGATCAAGTTAGGATCACACTGGTAGCCTCTTTCAAGCTGAAGAGGTGGTTTAAACAACACAAAATTATGTTTCAAGAGGTTCCGAGACCCCTCATTACCTCCTGACACCTGGAAGACAACCCTGAGTTACTAAAAAAAAAAAAAAAAAAACTACGACTAAAATAATCCACCCAATCTACTTATAAAATATATATGGGTTTTACAGCACCCCAACAACCTAAAAAAAAAAAGAGAAAGCCATCGCGAAGTGACTTAAAAGGTAACTAGGGTGTAATCAGCCCTGATAAACTTGCCAATGGAATAAAAAGTAACCCAATAAGACTATCAAGTCCCTAGGTGCTAGCTTTAGTAGCTTTTAACTTGAATGAAACCAATCCGAGTGGTTTCAAACACTCAGGAGGGTGTTTGGGAAAACTAGACTGCTGAAAATCTGGAAACACCCCATTAAATACAAAAACCATCGCACCCAAATACCTTCTAAGCACAGCAAAGGTTTAATAAAACCCTCAACAGCCCACCCAATTCATTTGTACACAGTAGAAGTGTATGGGAACCCTTAACAAGCCTAAAATAATCCACCCGATCTACTCAAAAGATAAAAAAGGGGGGTTATAGCACCTACTAGCCCAAAGGACAACCATCCGAAGCAATCATAAGCCCAAGGAAAATGAAAAAAGCTAGACCTACTGCGCTTGGACTAAATTTCAGCATCCTAAGAGGTATTTTGAGCACCTATTTATATCAAGCAGGCCACCAAAGAGCTGTTCGGCGCGCTAGAAAGGGCTTATTAAGCCCTTACGAGCACCATACTACCCCAACCGATTAAACTATTTAACAATGTAAGGGGCTGAGAGCACCCACATATTAAAAAATAAACCACCCAAAGTGGTATAAAGCACAATGCTTTTCAACATAATTGGAGATGGAAACACCCCACCCGAAGCCCCTAGAGGGTTGTAACAGCCTCTAGATCAGACCATCAAGCTGACTACCTTACCTTCTGACAACAAAGCAAAATAAAAAGAAAAAAAGAATAAGACTTATAAAAAATAATAAGTCCTGAACAAGACTTAAAACTGTTTATTTTCTATTGTTTTCATTATTAAAGCTGAATATTACTGATGTTTTTTTTTCTTCTTTTATTAATGTATTTTATAAAGAAACAAAAAAGCCCTCAGCATGGCTTTAAACTTCTTTGTTTCTTTTTCACAATATTATTATTACTATTATTATTTAGCTTATTAGAATCACTAACAAGATATTGATTTGAGTTTACCAGGGTTTATAAACAATAAAAAGCCCTCATCAAGGCTTTAAACTGATGATCTTCTTAAGTTTCATTTTTATTTTTGTTTTTTATGATTAAATTTATCCAAAGTGTTTTATTATTGATTTCTACAGGAAGTTTTAAAATAAAACAATAGGACAAATGAGCCCTCAGCATGGCTTAAAACTGCTTTGTTTTATTCATTATTTGTTTCTTGTTTCATTTATCAATGCTAACATGATTTTCTATTTTTGATACAGGAATATTTCAAAACAAAACAAAAATAGTATATATATAAGAAGTTTGAAATAAACAAAAATGCCCTCAGCATGGCTTTAAATTGCTGGGTTTGTTTACTTTAATTAAACTAATTTTATGAATTTTTTCTATGCTACAGGGCTACAACTAACAATTAAGGCCCTCAGCAAGGCTTTAAACTGCTTATTTCTTTTTTTCATTCTTAATTTATCTTGGATATAAAATGGGGCTGACACATTTAATTGTGCTACAGGTCTTCATTATACAAGGAAGTCCTAAACAAGACTTTAAACTGTTAAATTTATTTTCCTGTTTTAATGTTATTTCTGACTAATTAGTTTTTTATATATAAAACAAAATGATGATACTGATTACAATATATATATATAAGAATAAAAATAAATAAAAAATGCTTATTTATCTTTAATTTTATTCAATATTTTATTTACATTTACTGATGATTTTTTTTACAAAGGCCTATAAAAAAAAAAAACAAATAACAAAATGTCCTCAGCAAGACATTAAACTGCTGGAATTTTTTTTCATTTTCTTATTAATATTAAATGAAGCTGACTTATTTCCTTTATTAATTTTTTTATGCTACAGGGCTACAAATAACAGAAATGCCCTGATAATTTTTTAGTTTAATAAAATGAATGAGGGAAACAAGATAGCTATAAAATGAAAGGAATAAAAAATAGGGTTTAAAAAACAATAAAACAAAATAATATTAGCCCTAAGCAAGGCTTTAAACTGCTGTTTCTATTTTTTATGCTTGTTTCTTATGTTTTACAATATATTATACTGAAATATTTGATTTTGAATGCTACAGGTGTTCATCATGAAAGTGTTTCTCTTATTTTATAGGCTTAAAACTTCTTTTAAAGTGAAAAAGAGTCTTAAATATGACTACAAACTGTTTAATTCAACTTACAACTTGGCTTTGAAGATAAATTACATTCCAGGAAACCCCAAGTGCAACAATCAGGGGCCTGGGCACAACATAAGGTCCCTGGCAAGACCATAAACTGCCCCTTCAAATATGAAAAATAAATCACTAAAATTATCAACAAGGACCAAAGCAAAGAAGCCAATGGTCCTTGGCAAGACCATAAACTGCCCACCATTAGAATTATCAACAAGGACTCAAAGCTAAAACACAATAAACCAATGGTCCTTGGCAAGACCATAAATTGCATATTTAAAGTATTCAAAAAGATTGGAAAAGGACTATAAAAACAGGAAAAGTCCTAGGCAAGACTATAAACTACCTAAGGTTTCATTTCTTATTTCTAATTTTATGTCATTATAAACAAGAGTTAGAAAGATTTACTGACTTGAATGTTCTGAACATATTTTTTTTTATTTTTTTTTTATTTTTTTTTTATTTCAATACAACTATTTCTTTTTCCTAAGAGTTAGGGGCATATCCCATTCATGAGCTCAAGAATATTCTATTATACTTTTCTTACTATTACAACAAGAGCCAATAAGTTGGCTTGATCTTTCAACTCAATAATAACAAAATTTAAACAAAAAAAAAAAAAAGATCAATTTATTTGAAATATTTCTTCAATTACAAGAGAGTGATTGGAACTTGTTTGAAAAGAAGAAGTATTTGTACCATGAAGGCATTAATTGAACTCTGAAGGAGTTATTTAAATTAAAAACTCATAAATTGATGACATAATTTGGGGAATTTGCATATTAATAACACCTCAATGTGCTATTTATTCCAAATGGAATTTAAAAAGCCCCCCAAAAAGCAAACAAGAGTTTTTTATTGTACAAAATTTGATTTTTCACTGTTTATATTTTTAACAACTCAAATGCATTTATGGGTAACAGAAAATCTGAACCATAAAGGGGATGGACTTGAAATAAAAGTCTGAGTCACAATGATGATTCCAAAAGGAAGAGTTGTGGCATCATAAGGGTCATTATATGATTAAAGGACTCAAATTATGATCATTCAAATATGTAATATTAATCAAAAATACTCTCAAGAGCACCAATTTTTACTGATTGGCACAAATTACCATCTTAAACCAAACAGTTCCATGATCTTGATTGTGATTCAGGATCATTTCTTTTGAAATTTGATTTTTACTCAGATATCTCAGTTAATGGGTATTTTATACTTATAGTAAAAAAAATAAAAAAAATATATATTTATTGAATCATCATTAAAATAAAATTATGTATATTTACTGTATCATTATTTATCCTCATCAAAATCACTATAAAAAATAAGGGGTGGGTAAACTTATTTCTTACACTATCCCATATAGTGGAAGTTTAGGGGGAATGAGGATATATCCTCTTCAAAATTTGAAAACCAACTCAAGATTTTTAAATGGAGAGGGGGGCCTCATCCAAACAAATATTATTAAAAAAAATATCAAAAAAAATTAATATTAAAATCAATTTTAAATCACCTTATTATTACAATTTTTTATTTTTTATTTCTTTATAACAGGTATAATTCAGGAATACAAAAGAAAAAAAGGACATAAATTATTTTTAAGAAATATCAAGAGAATTGGGAAGCAACTTATCATAGGACAATTATTCAGAATACTGAAAATGAAGAAGATTATTTATGAAGAAAAGCAGGAGTTCCTTATGGTTTGACCTTTGGACAACACCAGACCTTGGAAATTTCTTTGATTCTGGAATGAAACTCAATTGGAATTCAAGAATCATTGGTCAGGATTTATGGACTGAAGGATGACCCACTGGATTAATTATGGACTCAGGACTCCCTCAACATGAAGGACTAACAAGATAATGTACAACACTCAAATCAAATTGCCCTTGGGATTTTAAAGAAGCTTGAAGACTCAAGAGGTCCTCAGCATGACACTAAACTGCTTCCCCTGTAGACTTGGGCAGGGAAACTTATAAAAAATAATAACAGCCAAGCAGCTGGAGGGGATTGTCCTAGTCAGGAGAAGTGCTGAAGGACCATTTTTGTCCTTAGCATGACAATAAACTGCTCCCTTTGTGTAACAGGAACAAGGGGTTTTACAGGTATTTATCATTATCAAATTGGCCAGAATGAAAAAAGTGGAGTCCCAAGCCATTAATCAAGACAAGAAAATTCCTTATCAAGAAATAAAACAACCAGAAGAATCTTACATCAAGCGGGAATCATGAAGATTGAAGAATAAAACAAGAGTCAAGTGGAATCCAAAATCAAGCCCAAAGGAGCTCAAGAATAAAGATAAGCCCTTGGATTAGGCCAGGAGGTCCTTGCATGACTTAAACTGCAGGACTTGTATACCTAATATACAGGGGTTACACACCTAGTTGTAGGTCCTGTATGACCTTAAACTACATTTTTTTTATGGAAGAAAGAAGAAAGAAGAATTGTGAAGACCTCCAGATTTCAGGACACTAGCAAATTCTTAGAAATCATTAAAAGAAAGAAGAAGAAAAACAAAATAACTAATTGAAGATGGATCATCAAATTTTAGCAGCCAAATATAAATCAGTCCTGAAGAAGGTGAGACCAGTCAATGAGCCAATGCCTCAAGACCCTAACCCACCTTTGGAAAGACCACCTTTATCAAGAGATCCTTATGAAACACCCTTATCACCAAACCCACCTATGTTTCAAGAAACCTTCAAGGTAACACATGAAAGACTGCAAGCAGTCAATTTTGGCCCACCAGGATGGTTATCAAATGAAGAAATCAATTTACTCAAAAATGTTATTACCTTAAGGGAAAAAGCAATAGCTTTCTGTGAAGAAGAAAGAGGATTACTCAAACACTCATATGGAAAACCTTACAAGATACCAGTAATACCTCATGAACCTTGGCAGAAGAAACCAATTCCCATTCCCAAATCAATTTTACCTCAGTTTACTGAATTAATCAGAGAAAGAATCAGGACTGGACTCTATGAGCAATCCACTTCAAGCTACACAAGCCCAATCTTTTGTGTGGCCAAATCAAATGGGAAACTCAGAATTGTCCATGACCTTCAAGAACTCAACAAAGTCACCATCAAGGATGCTGGCTTACCACCTCATATTGAAGAATTTGTAGATGCATTTGCAGGAAGAGCATGCTATGGACTAGGAGACATCATGGGAGGATATGATGAAAGAGAATTAGATGTCACTACAAGACCCCTCACCACTTTTGAAACACCCCTTGGAAGGATGCAACTCACAAGACTACCCCAAGGAGCCACCAACTCAGTAGTAGTATACCAAGCCCAAATGACCTGGATACTCCAAGAAGAAATACCAGAAAGTGTAGTAATTTTTATTGATCATGGAGGAATAAAAGGACCAAGATCACTTTACAACCAAGAAACACTACCAGAAAACCCCTCAATCAGAAGATTTATATGGGAATATGCCATAACCTTAGAAAGAGTTTTATTCAGGTTTGAAGAAGCAGGACTTACTATATCAGGATCAAAATTTGCATGCTGTGTTCCAGCGTTGGACATAGTAGGGCATGTTGTATCATTTAAAGGAAGAACAATTTCAAAACAAAATATTAACAAAATTCAGAATTGGCCAACACCTCTTAACAAGAAGGAAATAAGGGGATTTCTTGGACCTTGTGCCTATGTAAGGATGTTCATTGAAAACTTCTCAAAAGTTGCATCACCACTCAGAAGGCTAACAAGAGAAGATATTGACTGGGACTGGGATCAAAAATGTGAAGAAGCTTTCCATAAGCTCAGAAGAATAGTTGGAGAAGAAATAACCCTCAAGAAATTGGATTATGACAAAGGAGCAGGAAAAATTAAGCTAGCAGTAGATTCAAGCTACATTGCTGCAGGAGCAGTACTCACTCAAGAAGATGAAGAAGGAAAAGACAGACCAGTATTATATGAATCAATAACTTTTTCAAAATTGGAATCAAAATACTCACAACCCAAATTAGAACTCTGTGGAGTTGCAAGAATTCTCAAGAAGCTTCAAACCATACTTTGGGGACAACATTTTGAATTAGAGGTTGATGCCAAGGCCTTAATTGAAATGATCAACACCCCTTGCTTACCCAATGCCCCCATGACAAGATGGGTGGCTTTCATTCAACTATTTTCCTTTGATTTGGTACACAAACCAGGGAAAACTTTCACTATGCCAGATGGGCTCTCCAGAAGACCAAAAAGCTCAGATGAAGATGAAGATGCACCAGAATTTGATGAAGAAGAAGATTGGATCAAGCCACACCCTGGATTTGGGGCCAAGAATGTAAATTCACTCAATCTTTCAGGAATACAAGTGCCAACCAAACAAGAAGGATTTTGGAAGAGAATGCAGGAATACTTAAGTACAATGAAAAAACCACAATCAAGTAAAGATGAAGAATTTATAAAGATAAAAAGAAGGTCACCCAACTTTTTCTTGGAAGATGGCCAGCTTAAAAGAAGAAATAACCCAAACCCTCAACTGGTGATATCAAGTCAAGAAGTTCAAAGCTACATTTTAAAATCACTTCATGAGGACATGGGCCACAGAGGGGAAAATGAAACTTACAGAAGAATTGAAGCAAGATATTGGTGGGAACGAATGAAGAAATCAGTCAAGAAATGGGTTCAATCTTGCCTGGCCTGCCAAAAGAGAAGTCAAAACTTACAAAGGGAACAAGGAAGGCCTACAGCAACATCAACAATCTTTGAAAGGGTAAGCATGGATGCAGTACATATTAAATCTGGAAGATGGAAATATATGGTTGTGGCCAGAGATGACTTTTCAGGATGGCCAGAAACAGTTGGACTAGTCAAGTTAACAGCAAAAGCAGTTTCAGAATGGTTCACCTCAGAATGGATATGCAGGTATGGCTCACCAAAAGAAGTAACTGTTGATGGGGGGCCAGAGTTTGGAAAAGAATTGCAAGATGCAGTAAAGAAAGCAGGATCAAGGATCAGAGTCACCACACCTTATTACCCAGAGTCTCAAGGAATGGTTGAAAGGGGCCATAAGCAACTCAAAGATGCATTAGTCAAGATGTGTGGAGAAAATGGAGGAAAATGGAGAAAATATCTACCTTTGGTTACCTTGGCTGACAGAATCTCCACTAAAAGGACAACTGGTTTCTCACCATATGGACTCCAATTTGGGCAACTACCAGTATTACCAATTGACATTGAAACAAAACCCTTTTTAGCAGTAGAATGGCACAAGATATCCACAACTGAGGAATTATTGGAAGCCAGAGCTAAACAATTAGAAGGAAAAGAAGAAATGAGAAGGAAAGCAGCAGAAAAACTCAAAAAATCAAGGGAGGACTCAATGAAATATTGGGATAGAAGAATGGCACATCAACTAAGATCACCACTAAATCCAGGAGATTTGGTCCTGGTTTACAAAAAAGCAATAGGAACTAATTGGGGGCTACTTTTCAAAAACAAATGGAATGGACCCTACAGAGTAATCAGACAAATAAACAATGGACCATATGAACTTGAGGAACTTGATGGAACAGAATTAGCAAGAAGATTTTCAGCATCTCAAGTCAAGAGGTTCTACCCAAGAGGAAAGTTGATAAACACAAAAGAAGACACAGAAGAAGAACAAAGTGAAGAAGATGAATCAATAAATGAGGAAGAGGTATTGGAGGAAACCACAGAATCAGATGAAGAATAGGGAGCTCTCACCTGGAATGCTGGGGACAGCATTAAATGGAGAGGGGGATGTGGTATTCCATACCATTTTTTTTCACCAGGCTCAAGCTCATAGTACCCTATGACAGCAGGAAATCCAGCCTACAGGCAGACTTACACTCAAATTTTACACCAAAAGGTCAATTTTACAGCAAGAAGCTGGATTTAACTCATAAAACCATGGCACAGGCATCAAAGGGAAGTGTATGTGTTTAAATAACTTATTCAATTTCACTATGCATATGTAAAAAATCAATTTACATATAGCAAACTAGTTACAACAAATGAGGTACCACCCTTTAAATTACACACCCCACCCAGCTTTACACCCCCTTACAGCCACAGGACTCATGCAGCAAAAAAATGACACATGCATTAGTTATACAGCCAACTTGCATTCAAAGTCACATGATGCAAAGCTCAACTCCATGGAATTCCTGCAATTCATTTACAACACAGCCCCAGGAGTACCTTATCTTATATCCACAGTAGCCCCACTTAAAACCTTAAAACATAATTATTTACACTACTCATCACCTCATGCAAACCAAAGCTAGTTACAACAGGCTGCATGCAGTACACAATTCCAATTAAATCTCAACCACATGACTATGCACAGCATGTGTCAAAATCAAAAATCACATCATCTCATAAAAAACAGTAAATTCACCAATGCAAGAAGTTATCACCTGACTTCATTTTAAAGTTCAAAAAGAAGAAAAACAAACATGACACCTGCATAAATTACACAGCCACTTCTACCCAGCCTAAAATAGGACATATGCAAAGGAATTACAAGGTCATCATGTGATACTGCATCCATCAACAGAATATTGTGTGACAGAAAAGAGGCTGTGCACAACAAAAATCCCCAGCCAAAATTGAATCACCTCATGTATGCAAGGAAAATTCAAGAATATCACATCATAATTAGTTCACCAAAAGACAATCATGTGATAAATGGAGGCTGTGCAGAGAGAAAATTATCACCAAACCTTAAATCACCTGACCCATGCAAGAAAGGTCCTCACCAAAAACAGAGTCACATGATGAAATCAAAAGGAATTAAAGTGGAAAAAGACAGCTCCCATGGAGGGCCCTCTGGGCTCCCAAAAGGTATAAATAGAGGGGCTCTCTCCCCCCAAATTTCAAAATTCCCCCCATGCACAATATATCCTCTGCACATTACAAGCACAGGAATAAGTCATCCCTCATCTGGGAGGTAGTCCAGCAAATTATAGTGAATTTACTTACCCAGTAGCTAAGCTCAGTGGAAGTATAGTGTTAAAGATTTCCCAGTAGCTAAGCTCAGTGGAATCTTATTATTATTAAAATAAAATAAAAAATTACCCAGTACCCAAGATTAGGGTTACTACTCTATTAAAATACTTTATCCAGTAAAATTAACACCAATTATCAAGACTTAAAAAATAACTTACTCCTTTAAAATTTCAATATCAAAGAACCTTACCTCTTAAATTTAACAAATAAAATTTTATCTTATTATTAGACACTCTTAAAAAAAAATAACAAACCTTTCAAAAATTATTTTACTCTATTATAACTATACCTTAAAAAAAATTACCTTTATCAACACCAATCAAATTTTCCAGAAAACCTTAAATAACCCATCCTACCAAGGAATTATCACCAAGAAGAAACAACTCACCTCAATTTAACCAAAAATATTAAAATTAAAACAGACAAGTATTTCATTAAATCTCAAAATTAACCAAATTACTGACATTATTTTTCATATTATTTATTGAATAGGTCTGATCTGAGACTGCTGAATTTTGTCTTCTGCAGTTGTAAAGCCACTTACTAATTTTATTTTGGTTTGTGAGCTCCAAGGAAGATTTTGTTCAGTATTTTAGGAGGGGCAGGCAATACACCCTTGCCACCCTTGGTTACAGGAGTTATTAGCAATTCAAAACTAGTTACCTGTGATTTCCCCCTCCAGGTACTGACTCATTTTAATCCCACACAAGAGGAGTTCCCACAGTACTCCTGAAAAATGGAGTGAATTTACATTCTTAGCCCCAAATCCCGGGTGTGGCTTGATCCAATCTTCTTCTTCATCAAATTCTGGTGCATATTCATCTTCTTCTGAGTTTTCTGGTCTTCTGGATAGCCCATCTGGCATAGTGAAAGTTTTCCCTGGTTTGTGTACCAAATCAAAGGAAAATAGTTGAATGAAAGCCACCCATCTTGTCATGGGGGAATTGGGTAAGCAAGGGGTGTTTATCATTTCAATTAAGGCCTTGGAATCAACCTGTAATTCAAAATGTTGTCCCCAAAGTATTGTTTAAAGCTTCTTGAGAATTCTTGCAACTCCACAAAGCTTCAGTTTGGGTTGTGAGTATTTTAATTCTAATTTTGAAAAAGTTATTGATTCATATAATACTCGTCTGTCTTTTCCTTCTATGTCTTCTTGAGTGAGTACTGCTCCTGAAGCAATGTAGCTTGAGTCTACTGCTAGCTTAATTTTCCTGCTCCTTTGTCATAATCCAATTTCTTGAGGGTTATTTCTTCTCCAACTATTCTTCTGAGCTTATGAAAAGCTTCTTCACATTTTTGATCCCAGTCCCAGTCAATATCTTCTCTTGTTAGCCTTCTGAGTGGTGATGCAACTTTTGAGAAGTTTTCAATGAACATCCTTACATAGGCACAAGGTCCAAGAAATCCCCTTATTTCCTTCTTGTTAAGAGGTGTTGGCCAATTCTGAATTTTGTTAATATTTTGTTTTGAAATTGTTCTTCCTTTAAATGATACAACATGCCCTACTATGTCCAACGCTGGAACACAGCATGCAAATTTTGATCCTGAGATAGTAAGTCCTGCTTCTTCAAACCTGAATAAAACTCTTTCTAAGGTTATGGCATATTCCCATATAAATCTTCTGATTGAGGGGTTTTCTGGTAGTGTTTCTTGGTTGTAAAGTGATCTTGGTCCTTTTATTCCTCCATGATCAATAAAAATTACTACACTTTCTGGTATTTCTTCTTGGAGTATCCAGGTCATTTGGGCTTGGTATACTACTACTGAGTTGGTGGCTCCTTGGGGTAGTCTTGTGAGTTGCATCCTTCCAAGGGGTGTTTCAAAAGTGGTGAGGGGTCTTGTAGTGACATCTAATTCTCTTTCATCATATCCTCCCATGATGTCTCCTAGTCCATAGCATGCTCTTCCTGCAAATTCATCTACAAATTCTTCAATGTGAGGTGGTAAGCCAGCATCCTTGATGGTGACTTTGTTGAGCTCTTGAAGGTCATGGACAATTATGAGTTTCCCAGTTGATTTGGCCACACAAAACATTGGGCTTGTGTAGCTTGAGGTGGATTGCTCATGGAGTCCAGTCCTGATTCTTTCTCTGATTAATTCAGTAAACTGTGGTAAAATTGATTTGAGAATGGGAATTGGTTTCTTCTGCCAAGATTAATGAGGTATTACTGGTATTTTGTAAGGTTTTCCATATGAGTGTTTGAGTAATCCTCTTTCTTCTTCACAGAAAGCTATTGCTTTTTCCCTCAAGGTAATAACATTTTTGAGTAAATTGATTTCTTCATTTGATAACCATCCTGGTGGGCCAAAATTGACTGCTTGCAGTCTTTCATGTGTTACCTTGAAGGTTTCTTGAAATATAGGTGGGTTTGGTGATAAGGGTGTGTCATAAGGATCTCTTGACAAACGTGGTCTTTCCAAAGGTGGGTTAAGGTCTTGAGGCATTGGCTCATTGACTGGTCTCACCTTCTTCAGGACTGATTTGTATTTGGATGCTAAAATTTGGTGATCCATCTTCAATTAGTTATTTTGTTTCTTCTTCTTCTTTTTTTAATGATTTCTAAGAATTTGCTAGTGTCCTGAAATCTTGAGGTCTTCAAAATTCTTCTTTCTTCTTTCTTCCATAAAAATGTAGTTTAACGTCATACTGGACCTACAACTAGGTGTGTAACCCCTGTATATTAGGTATACAAGTCCTGCAAGGACCTCCTGGTTCATCCAAGGGCTTATCTTAATTCTTGAGCTCCTTTGGGCTTGATTTTGGATTCCACTTGACTTCTGTTTATTCTTCCATCTTCATGATTCCCACTTGATGCAATATTCTTCTGGTTGTTTTATTGATTGATGATGAATTTTCTTGTCTTAATTGATGGATTGAGGCTTTGCTTTGTTCATTTTGGCCAATTTGATAATGATAAACACCTGTAAAACCCCTTGTTCCTGTTACACAAAGGGAGCAGTTTATTGTCATGCTGAGGACAAAAATGGTCCTTCACGACTTCTCCTGACTAGGACAATCCCCTCCTTCTTCTTGGCTGTTTTTTTTTGAGTAATTTTCCCTGCCCCAGTCTACAGGGGAAGCAGTTTAGTGTCATTCTGAGGACCTCTTGAGTCTTCAAGCTTCTTTTAAAATCCCAAGGGCAATTATAGTTGAGTGTTTTCATAATCTTGTTGGTCCATCATGTTGTGTGGGTCCTGATTCCATAATTAATCCAGTGAGTCATCCTTCAGTCCATAAATCCTAGCCAGTGATTCTCAAATTCCAATCGAGTTTCATTCCAGAATCAAAGAAATTTCCAAGGTCTGGTGTTGTCCAAAGGTCAATCCATAAGGAACTCATGCTTTTCTTCATAAATAATCTTCTCCATTTTCAGCATTCTGAATAATTTTCCTATGATAAGCTCTTTCCCAATTCTCTTGCTATTTCTTCAAAATAATTTATGTCCTTTTTTTCTTTTGTATTCCTGAATTATACCTGTTATAAAGAAATAAAAAATAAAAAATTGTAATAATAAGGTGATTTAAAATTGATTTTAATATTAATTTATTGATATTTTTCAATAATATTTGTTTGGATGAGGGCCCCCCTCTCCATTTAAAAATTTTGAGTTTGTTTTCAAATTTTGAAGAGGATATGTTCTCATTCCCCCAAAAATTCCACTATAAGGGATAGTGTAAGAAATAAGTTTACCCACCCCTTATTTTTTATAGTGATTTTGATAAGGATAAATAATGATACCGAAAATTGACATATTTTATTTTGATGATGATTCAATAATAAGTTTCTTTACTGTAAGTATAAAATAACCATTAAGTGAGATATCTGAGTAAAAATGATACTTCAAAGGAAATAAACCTGAATCATAATTAAGATCATGGAACTATTTGGTTAAAGGTGGTAATTTGTGCCAATCAGTAAAAATTGGTGCTCTTGATAGTATTTATGATTAATATTACATAGTCGAATGATCATAATTTGGGTCCTTTATTCATATAATGACCCTTATGATGCCACAACTATTACTTTTGGAATCATCATTGTGACTCAGATTTTTATTTAAAGTCCATCCCCTTTATGGTTCAGATTTTCTGTTACCCATAAATGCATTTGAGTTGTTAAAAATATAAACAGTGAAATTAAAAATCTGTAAAATTTGAAAAAAACTCTTGTTTGCTTTTTGGGGGTCTTTTAAATTCTTTTTGGAATAAATAGCACATTGAGGTGTTATTAATATGTAAACTCCCCAAATTATGTCATCAATTTATGAGTTTTTTAATATAAATAAATCCTTCAGAGTTCAATTAATGCCTTCATGGCACAAATACTTCTTCTTTTCAAACAAGTTCCAATCACTTTCTTGTAATTGAAGAAATATTTCAAATAAATTGATCATTTTTTTTAAAAAAGAAATTACTTGATGTAGAGTTTTTTTTAATTATTATTATTTTTGAGTGGAAACATTGAGCCAATTTAATGGTCTTATTGTAATAGTAGGAAAATTATAATAGAAATAATGAATAAATAGAATATTCTTGAGATCATGAATGAGATATGCCCCTAATTCTTAGAAGAAGAAAAATTGAATTTGAAGTAAAAAAATAAAAGAAAAGAAAATAAAAAATATGTTCAAAAGGTTTAAGTCAGTAAATCTCTCTACTTCTTGTTTATAATGAAATGAAATTAGAAAGAAAATAAGAAATAAAACCTTAGTTAGTTTATAGTCTTGCCTAAGACTTATCCTATTCTGATAGTCCTTGTTCAATATTTTTGAGTATTTTAAATATGCAGTTTATGGTCTTGCCAAGGACCATTGGTTGATTGTGTTTTAGCTTTGAGTCCTTGTTGATAATTCTAATGGTGGGCAGTTTATGGTCTTGCCAAGGACCACAGATTTTCCTTTTTTTTGTTTTTGTTGATATTGGCTTGATTTCATCTTGATATTTGAAGGGGCAGTTTATGGTCTTTCCAAGGACCATATCTTTTGTCCAAACACTTTTGTTTGATAACTTTTGGTTTTCATGGGATTTGATTTATCTTCAAGCCAAGTTGTATAATTAAATTCAACAGTTTATAGTCTTTGTAAGGACTCCTTTTCACTTTAAAAGCACTTTTAATGTTATAAAATCAGAGAAATATCTTCATGATGAACACCTGTAGCATTCAAAATAAAATATACCAGTATAATATATTATAAAATATAAGAAAAAGCATAAAAAATAAAAAAAATAAAAAAGGCAATTTAAAGCCTTTCTTAGGGCTTTCCATTGTCCTTTATAGCCCTGTAGCACATGAAATTAAATATGTCAGTTTCATGTATTACTATGGAGAAAATGGAAAAATTCCAGCAATTTGATGTCTTTCTGAGGACATTTTTTTTGTTTATAGCCCTGTAGCCATATCCAAATTTAAATTGGTCAGTTTAATTTAATATCCAATATAAAAAGAGCATGAGAAATAAAGTAAAAGAAGCAGTTTATAGCCATACTGAGGGCTCATTTGTATATTGAAGACCTGTAGCACAATTAAATGTGTCAGCTTCATTTTATATCCAAGATAAATTAAGAATGAAAAAAAGAAATAAGCAGTTTAAAGCCTTTCTGAGGGCCCCTTTTTTTAATTTAATTTATTTTCATTTCCCAAAAAAAAGAAATAAA